>JAPDFJ010000031.1:0-384474 GCA_027569595.1 Penicillium sp. G339
AACCCTAAACCCTAAACCCTAAACCCTAAACCCTAAACCCTAAACCCTAAACCCTAAACCCTAAACCCTAAACCCTAAACCCTAAACCCTAAACCCTAAACCCTAAACCCTAAACCCTAAACCCTAACAAACTCATTATATTAAACTTACTATAATAAACTTACTATACTATATAATCTCTATAGCGGTTTAGCCGTTTAATATCTCTATAGCGGTTTAGTCGTTTAGCGGTTTCCTAAACTCTATAGTGGTTTAGATAGATAAGCCTAGCCCCCTTATTTATACTCTTCCTACCTAGATACTATATATACTACCCTTAATATATATGTCCCTAGTATTCCGTCTAGTTATCCGATGATATAAAATTCCTCTACCTCGTAACTATGAACCTAGTAGAGATATATATATTGAACATCAACACCACTACGACTAGTGGAATATTTATGGGCTAATATCTCATACACCAGTAGCCCTACCAATCTCGTACTAGTATCAATCCGATCGCCTCAATCCCCTCTATCACCCTATATCAATCAATATTAGTCAGCAGACCAAAAGTTTCTAACTCTCTTCTATACTCTTTTCTCCCGCTATTATACCTGCTTATCTAATCAAACCCTTCTCTACCCCTACTCACCAAGCTCACCTACCGAGTAGTGCAAACCTGATTCGGCTAGCGTCACTAGTTAGCCAATTATCAGCAACCCTAGTCTATACCCCCAAACCCTATAATACCTGATCACTAAGGCCTAAACCCTACGCTGAGAACGCAGGCCGAAAAGGGTATAGACTACCCGTCGGTCCCGGTCTTGGCACACCCCATCAAAAAATCGCCCACCAAAACTTGACCCCTTCAGGTTTCACCCTTCCCACCAGAAATCTACCTTTCCAACCTAATAGGAGGGTAATTCAGATAATTCTGAACAAACTGCTCAAAAACCCGATTGAAAAATATGGAGGGCTGACCAAGTTAGGGGGGGGGTGCAAGAAAATCTTGTACCCCCCCTCTGCCAAGACTTTTTTAACTATGAGTACCCCCCCCCCTACAGGGCCCGAATATATTTAGGACCTATAGGGTATTAGGAGATCCTATAGCGCGGACGAGGCTAAGTAGTAAGCGCTAGTAGAAGTATCAGGGCTATTTAGTGAACTATAGCCATAGGGTGGTATCATCCCGTTACTAGCGCTAGGCGTCAAAGATAAAAAGCGGGTTCTCTATAGTAGTAGTGGACGGCCTAAGACTAGTGGTAGGCCGGAGCTGATTCTATTCCTCCTAGAGCACCTAATACTCTTACGCTAGGGTGGTCTGCACCTAGCTTAGGGTAGTGGTGGAAATAGGGAATATGGATATCATAAAACCCTTAGTGGATATTATTAATAGCGGGGACGATCAGGGCGTAGTAGTTCGTGGACTATTAGATAGGCTATATAGGGTATTATCCCCGGTGACACTAGATCTCGGAGCTATCATATATGATAAAGAATGGTCTGGCGGGCTAGGCTACGCTGCCTAAGGGCCTCTATCCCGTGGCTCTAGTGACTTTGGGTTAGACGAGAGGGGTGGGGTTAGTAGAGGTAGAGGAGGAGGATCCCATCTATCTTGATCAGTAGAGATAGATCCCACGGCTATAGTCTCACCACCCTCCCCCTCTACCACCAGTAATCCTTCTTATACAGCCTCGGCCGCCTACTCTTCTTCTAGTGGGAGATCCCTACCGGCTTATATAGGCGTCCTAGACCTAGACCCACCTCCTTGACCATTATCAAGTCTTTTGTTAGTAGATAGTGGTAGGAGAGATAACTCTGTCCTACTTCTGATCCGCCGTAGAGGGGGGGTTAGTGGAATAGATAGAGTAGCGGTAGTGGAGGTCAGCGGTATGGTAGGAGGGTCCAGGTCCGGCTATAGCGCCGCCGCTATACTAGGCGCTATATAGGGCACCCTAACAATCTAGTAGTAGCAGTACCAGCTATTAGCGAACTAGCGCTAGGCGTTGACCTATACGTATAGTGGTGTACAGACAGGAGGGTGGTTTTGATAGTGGTGCTCCTAGACCTATTAGGGGCTACTACTTAGATATATCCTATAGGTCCCATAGCACTAGACCTGATATACTAGGAGCTATAGGATTATATCGCTGCTATAGGGGAGTAGCGGGAAGTCCGTGTGATCCGCCTGGGGGTGGATACCCTAAGGTAGAGCACGGAGTTATAGGTGACGGTTAGAGGCCTCCTATATCTAATATGTTTCCCGGAGATAACGCCGCGCTATACAGCCCGGGATTATGACCTTATATACCTAGTAGAGGATCGCATTACACTTAGGATAGTAGTAGTATAGAGGTGGAGCTATCTTCCGCTATTATCATTATCTATCGTCTAGAGGACTTCGGTTATGACTTCGGTTAGGCGGGGTTTAGGGGAGTTAAGGGGGGAGAGGAAAAGGAAGAATATCTATTATTGTTTGTAGGTTGGTTTATAGGATTCACTATCCTAACCCCCTAATTAATATAAGTGCTCACGGCCGTATATTATTCATTATCCCCTTTTCTTTGCTTTTCTAGCTCTATACCTAGGGACCAGATACCCGCTAAGGTTAGACAATTAGTAGGATACGCTCTAGTTAGCCTATATTATGGCCAGTAGTGAATCAGACACTCTAGTTAGCCTATATTATGGCTAGTAGTGAATAGGATCTTCTTACTAGCCGGTGCTATCACTAGTAGTGAATAGGATCTTCTTACTAGCCGGTGCTATCACCAGCGGTGAATAGGATCTTCTCACTAGCTAGTGCTATCGCCGGCAGTGAATAGGATCTTCTCACTAGCTAGTGCTATCGCCGGCGAGGATAGGGCCCCACTATCCTATAGGTCATCATGAATAGATAGGTGCCCTTCTCTATATAAACAACCTAACGGGGACCCTATCAATATTACGGCCTCCCCTTAGTCCCGGAGAGTGATCATGATAGGCTAGTGGTATTTAGGGAACATCACCGGAGTCTAATGACCCGGTACCGTCCGCAGTTCGAGCCCGAGGGAGGAGGGGATAGGGCCGAACAGCGACGTGGACGGTGTGTAGATAGAGATATATATTACTGCGATACTGGTCCGTATATAGCGTCAAATTCTGACGGCTAGCGGGGACAGAATGATAGAAGGCCTTGTCGCCACTAATCGAGCCTAGAGTATGTCTTATAGGCGATCTCACTGATACTTACGGTATATTAGCGAAAACGATCTGATTAATACTACAGCTAGTGCACCCAGCCTCACTAGTCACGGGCCGGATCCCGGCCGGTCTATGAGGGTTAGTGGGTCAGGTGGCGGGTTCGATGGCGGATGACCAGCATAGTTGGATAGAGGGCGACGAGACGAATAGCATGATATCGATCTTGTCTCATATGGAGACGGATTGGCGACAGGAATGGCGATGGCGGTCGCCGGGACGGGGGGTGCGGGATGCCATACTAAGAGTGACGGCGGGGACTTCGGCAGCTCGGATGTAGAGGATATAGGTGTTGACGTTGGAAGGGTGCTGGCCGGCCGGGGACTTGGGTGTGTGGGGAAGTGAGAGAAGAGTGAGAGTAGGTGAATACTAAGCTCTGGTTGGCTGGTGTCCTCGCCGGTGGTGAATACCAAGCTCTGGTTGGCCGGTGTCCTCGCCGGCGGTGAATAGCATCTTCTCACTAGCCGGTGCTGTCGCCGGCGAGGACACGGCCCCACACGGGTATACGGTCGCCGGCAGGGTCACGTGGCTCACGTCAGTTATCCTGAGTGGGCGGTGCCCTTCTCTATGCAAACGACCCGACCGGCACCCTATCGATGTTGTGCCCTCCCTATGGTCCTAGGGAGCGATCGTGATAGGCTAGTGGTATTTAGGGAATAGCGCCGGAGCCGAATAGCCCACTACCGTCCGTGGTTCGAGCCTAAGGGAGGAGGCGACAGGGCCGAACAAGAGGGTGGACGGTCTGTATATCGAGACATATATCATTACAACACCGGTCCGTATACAGCGTCAAGTTGAGACCGCCGGCGGGGACAATATAATAAAAGGCCTTATCGCCACTAATTGAGCCTAGAGTATATCTTGCAGACGATCTCGCTGATACTTATGGTATATCGTCAAAAGCGATCAGATCGATACTGCCGTCGGTGCACCCGGCATGACTAGTCCACGGGCCGAATCCCGGCCGTTACATACGGATTACGGGGCCCCTAGAGAGGTAGACCGTATACAACTACCACCGTTCGATGCAGGGCGACGCGGTGAATCTAGTGATAGTGGTCCTGTTCGTGTGCGACACGTGTGGGCGGCGGGAGGGGCTCCGGCCGGCGACAACATGGGGGGTGCGGGATCGCATAGAAACAGTGCCGGCGGGGTGCGGCGGAGCCAGCTAATAGGCCCCTCATGTCGCAGGGTCCGTAACAGTTTGACTGGACTAATATACACTAGCTTACTTTTAATAAGGTAAAATAGAGCTTTTTAGTATTTCTAGCTATATTACTAATTAACTATTCAACACTATTGGCTTAGTTTTGTTTTGTATAGCACAGTAAAGTACCTCCAATTTTTGGGTGCTGGCAAACTATACGGTCATTCTCTTCGTTTCTCAATCCTCAAATTCCATCATCCTATGGCGGCGACCTTCCATTCCTATATAACCACAAGCGACTGACATCTTTCACCTTTATCGGCCGCGTGGCAACGTGATTACCACAGCCGTAGGTGTGACGAATATCATCCTCAGAGCTCTCATGGCTGCAACGAATTGTAGATATAATTCCCTCCTCGGTTCCTCTCTCCCCCAGCTGCTCGGTCGGAAATCGGATTACGGAGTCCATAAAGCGATTTGCATCCAGCGTTCTTCCATCTGCATCTGACGCGAACATAGTATTCAGGTAATGCTGGTTGAGCATGTGACCGCTGGCATCCTGCACGAAGAGTCGGCCCATGTACCGGTTGCTAATATGAGCAAAGTGTAGAACTCCAAATCGGCTCACGAAGTCGCCGCTATTCGCATAGTGTTCGATATACCGTATCACCTTGCTCTTCGGGGCTGACCCTCCTCGGCTGTTAGCGGATATAAGCGCAGACGCCCGAGTGTAAGGGTTATTAAAGTGGTTTGCTGCACTGGCAAATGTGTATACTTCCAGTTGATCGAGCAGATCCTGCGGTACTTCGTCGAGAAGCCAATCGATAATTAGCCCACCTTCGATGCCTCCTTGGCTGTGAAGAATGAGGACCACTTTCTTATACTTGTTGCCCAGAAGCGCTTGTTTGATCACTGAGTAAGCTTTTCGAACATCTTGCACGGGATACGTGAAGTTGCGCTCGATCAAGCACTGGATCACGTCAAACACGATTCCCCAACTGCCGTGAGAGACAAATTAGTTAGAGACTTGTTCACTTATGTTAGGTGTAGAGAGCCCACGTAGGATTGTGAACACCGACGACCTGGCGACCGAAAACTTGAGCCAGTCGATCGATGTTATCTTGAAGCCAAGGTTTCCTACCCAGAAATTTATTAGCTGAAATATCTCTGCAGGTGAGGGCTCTGGAGTAGCCGGGGGTATTGTGATCGATGTGAATGATGTCGAACTCACCCAGCAGCCACCCCGTTAATAAAGGCCCAGTATTCATCCTTAGGAGCTGAAGCAGGTATGGTAGTTCGGGAGATTAAAAGTCTGTTCCCCCCGTTCAAGTAGCTACAGATCGCAAAATTTACCAGCATGGCTCCTACGAAATAGACGACAAATGTCATAATTGGCAACATAACACAGAACAGAAGGGAGGTTATGAAACCGAGCTGGCCGATAATAAGTACTCCGTGAACAAACAGTATGGTAAGGTTCTCACTGGTACTTCTGAGCTCGTCTCGGCTGCTTCGCAATGGTCTCAGCGGCAGGAGGATCCCAGGGACATACCGAAGGGAACAAAGGGTGAGAAGAAAATCATCCCACAGCAGGCTCACTGGTGAAGCGGTATAGGGAAGTGGTAAATCCCTACCTATCTGAGAGGGTCGGAATTGGAAGAGCATTATGTGAAAACGGTAATTATGAAAGTAATTATGAAGTGTTTCTGTTAGTTGTAGTGTAAGGTGCTTCCTTGCTGTGGTATAAATAAGAATTCGACAAAGTCCTCACTAGGCTTCATCAGGGCCCACGTCGGCCCAGGCCCAACCCAGCCCAACCCACGAATGGGTCGGGCGTTGGGCCGAGTTCTATAGCCCACATTGGGCCGTGGGTCGAGTGCAATGCAATAGCCCATAATGGGCCCCCAATTGGGCCACAAACAATGCAAACACATATGAAAATTACGCCCTGTTTCAGGTAAGTAATTGCCCTTTTTTAATAGGTAATATTACTATGTTTTGATGAAATTAGATTAATTATAGTATAATAATCATGGAATATATTTTAAAACAAATAAAATAGCTAAATTAAAAATTTGAGGTCGAGTACACAATGCTCAGAAAAATGGTGCTCCCACGCAGTGCATAAATATGTATCAGGAATGCCCTGTATAGCTATGGAAATACAGTGGATTTACTGGCCAGCGAAAGGCAACGGAATCAAAAAGGGGGATAACCAAAAGATGAGATAAAAAGAGTGTTGATTCTTGTTCTCTAAAATTGCTAGGGGTCGAGAGGGTTAAATACCCTCGAGAACACCTGTGACTAGGAGGATACATATCCGAGGTTGTGAAAGGTGGCGAAAAGTACGCGTAATCCCAATACCGAATACCATATCTTCGGAAACCTCAGAGGTACCATTCAGGTCAATACGATGCTGATCACCATTTTCTTGAAAATATGTATTTGACGCTTTAGTACATGAAATTATTGGGTGGGGCGACTCTTGTAGACTATTCTTGGAAGTATTGTAAGCTTCCTTGGCCCATTTCCGAAAGCGGAGCAGTGTGTCATTAAACTCTAGGACAGCAGAAGGGTAATCGCAGATGACATTTTTTAAACTTAGTAATACCCAAGATTCATACATTTACCTCCACATACATCATACACCCATCCCCTTAAAATACAATAATTTATTAAGGACTCCCGTCACCGCGACTAATTGTTTTTCTGCTTGGAACATTGCTTTTTGCCAGTCAATTTTTAATCGGAAAGTCAGATTACGATGGTTAGTTCATTTCCGTATGACATATCTGTATCTCAAAGAGTCTTCCTGACCTTCTTGAAACCTCATGCAGACTGCACGAAATATCTACATGATAAGGCATGGAGAAAAGCCAGCTGATGGCGCGAATAATCTCTCTGCTCAGGGGATAGCAAGAGCGCAACGCCTTCGTAACGTTTTTGGAAAGGAAAGGGGGTTTGATATTGGCTATATCATTGCCGAACACCCTAAGAAAGGTCTGAGCTACTCCTTCCACCTTGGTTCTCTTTTGTGACGGTCTCTCCCCACTACGTAGCACTCGCTCTTTGCAAATAGAATGTTTTGTGCATTATGTCAAGCTAACAAACCTATCTAGATGGTTCCAGGAAACGCCCGTATGAAACTATGCAACCTCTGGCCGACGATTTGGAGGATTTCGGTGTGAGATTCAACACAGATATTGAGAAAGACGACGCCGCAGGCGTCGCTCGGGCAGCGAAAGCGTATCGCGGAGGAGGGAACGTCCTTATTTGCTGGGAACATCATAACCTTTCCGATATCGCAAAAGCTATTGGCATAAAAGGGTTCGCGGAGAGTAGTGGCTGGTCTGGCAAGCTTCAATACCCAGACTCACGTTTTGACCTTATTTGGGTCGCACCAGCCCCTTACGATGAGATAACCCAAGTGCTTAGCGAGGATAATCTCTAGTAAATGCGGCCCCTATTGATCTGGAGGCAAAGAGAACTAGTATACTTTGAAATGATTTCTTCACGGATAATGGAGAAATGAATTGACGAATGCGTGGTATTTTTGCGATTATATTTAGCAATTCGAGGAAAGGTAAACATAAATGAGTTAAAATCTTCTCAGAAAGTGAAGTAAGAATCGACTTTCACGTTAAATACTGCGACCCAAAGAACTTTTCCTATCCCATTCTCTATTTTTCCTTTTGTTTGCTCCAGAACAGCGAAAAGTCTTCATAGCGGAGGAGCGGTTTCGCAGTTACTTCCTAATTCTGCAGACCTGATGTAACCGATATTCAGAGCTCAAAACATCCTCTCACTTTTCCGCCTTGTCTGACAAGTTTCCTCATCGATGACCTTTGTGCTGCCAAAGCGTTCAGCCAAGTAGCTAATCGAACTCCAGCTTTGTAGATCTGTTCATTCACAATAGGAGCCGAGCCAACGTAATAGTCACCACCAAGGTCATTGTCTTCGAGCCAGTTGACGCCATTTTTTAGGACGTAATCACAATTCAGTCTGTTCGTCTCCCTTGCCCATAGCATAGCACATTCCAAAGGATTTTGAATGTCTGAACACTCTGCATAACGAGGCCTGAACCTGTTTGCCTGAAAAAGGTTTGCTGCCCATTGTACAGCCGGCTCTTTTTCCTCGTTATGTTTTAGATTATGCTTTAGGCCGTTGATTTTATGAGGAATGTCTGTATCCCAGATACTGTGGAGGTTCTCCTCTCTGCCACACCGACCGTCGAAGCATACATGGATCTCGTTTCCTCCGCGATCCAGAGCTTCCGCATGCAACGGTTGGTGTATGTCACCGAGAAAATGAATGAGAAACTTCAGCGCGTCGGCTTGCTCATCCTTGTCTAACTTATCATTGTTAACCCGGTTTGTCTGCGACTTAGTTAGCTCAACAGGCTGGATATGAGTAGCGGTCGGGTCAATATACCATGTTTTGAATAGCGGATACTATGCATCCGGCACCACCACAATCCGACGTAAAGGAAACCTGGCACGATTCGGGTGGATGGTCCAAGGCATCTATGAAGATTAGTTTTTAGTATTGGTCGTGGAGTGATTGCTGCAATATACCAATGAAATGCCACGGCCTGGTAAATGGAAAGTGGGGCCTTATTGCGTCAGCCCAAACTGCCGCATCTGAGATATCCTCCCCGTCACTACTAGGTAGGAGAACATCTAAGAGCTGGGCTGCCTCATTGCTAAGGTATTTCTGGGCAAGGTAGGCGACAGTGCGGTGCCCTAGATCTCCCCAGCAAGCAACTGGCTGGAAGGAATAAATAAAAGTTAGGAGCAGAAGTAGAAGGTTCATTATGAGATGGCGAAACGGTGAATGTTATGAGCGTAGATATTAGGTAGTAAGAAAGGTAGTAAGGTAGGAGAAGTAATATGAATAATATAATTTAAGGTAAAAAATTGATGGTGGTCACTGTTACGGAGATTTCGAGGGTGTTTTATAGGAGTGGTTCAAGTCGGTATCTCGGGGCAGTATTAGTATATTGCCACTTGATATATAGTGGATATGAGCGCTCAGCATTATTACTGATATCATAGAGTCATCTACAGTCAGCATCTAGATTCCAGTCGACCAGAGCTACCGAGTGGTTTAGTGTACAAACGTTTGAAGGTTATCCTCAGACCATCCTCATGAACTTCGGAACTTTGATCACAAGGAGACGAGGGTTACCTGATGAACCCGTAAGAAAATGTAACTTCAGGATCTGTGGAGATGTCCCGATGTTGACTGGAGCTAGATATATCAAGGCTTTCTGTACATCGCTGGCTCCCACTTCGTGACCTCGGCATCATTACCTTCCTTTTGAAGGACACGCTGGATACGGGTCTTGCGATCGGTCGTCGGCTCACCCTGAACAGCGAATTTTCCCGTTGTTGTATATTGCCTCTCCATGGTTAGCGGATATGCAGCTCGGTGCTTAGGTTTATAGAAAGACTCGGATTACGACGACCCATACGAAATGACCTAGGTTTCGTAGGGAACGATTACATTTCGCCTATGTAATAATGAAATTACTGAAAGAGTTGGAATCTCAAATAACCGACGTGTCCAGATTTGTTAACAGTCTCGCGTACAATAAATGTGTTGAGGGACGTTCAAATACCACTAGTTAACGCTCTTCGGAATATTATTATTTAGCGTGTACTCGATCCCCCGTTACTTGTATGGTAATTAGAAACTCGATCTTAGTTCTTCATGTCAACCACCTCAATTGGTGCCCCCAATACGAATACGTACGGATATCCTGTGATCCGACAAAACGTACTGGGTGGTACAAATAAGCAACAAGAGTGACCAAACACAATACATTACAGAACGTTGCAGAAATAGAGTTATAGCTGGTATTCTATAGTTGTGGGGTCAAAGCCTAAATACATTATGGGTGGTTGCGAAAGCAATTTGAAATTAAATGCCATGGGGAAATACTTCTCAGGGTTGGAAGGTCTGGAAATTTTGGTACGATTAGGTGGCAAGGCCATCGAACTGTCTAGATTCAGAAAAGCTTGCAGTTGCATCTAGGACTACCCAGGAATACTCTGCTGTTTGCGGCGCAAAAACTGATGGTTGCAATGTTTTTTGGTTGTCAGGTGATTTTATCAAAATCCGTGGATCAGAGGTGTTTGTCCTATGGCTCGGCCTGATTTAAAACATTGCTCTTGCTTCCGCAGCTAAAAAATTCGCTTGGCTGAACCGGGATGACCCGAACCTTAATGTTGAGAGTGAAAGTGTGTTGCGGGAATGCGAACCATGGTTGGCTCAGCCTCCTTTTCAAAGTTCAAGTTTTGGCGGAATTGATGTGATGTGTGTTTGCTGGGAACGGCAAACCCTAGGTAGGGCATAAAGAGAGGATGGATATCTATCAAACAGGGGGACCTAATCCGTCCTACATTAAAAATCGCCTCATCTCGAAGTAATGGTAAAATCTGAGAAAACACGAGACAATAAGGAAGACAAATAGGGACAAGGGGCCTTAAACTGGCAACGCATGTTCTGACATTTCACAGGGACAACTGCTAGTGAAATATGTCGGACGCGACACTGACAATAAGTGTCGCTTTTGTAATCATCACTATAGCTAAACTAATTTCTCAGTTGCAATAAACCATGGGTTGAATGTTCGTGTAAGCTCACTAGTCAGTCGAAAATCATTTTCTTTTTGTCTCAACATTTGCAAAGAAGAGCCTTGTCATAGTTTGCATGAGCATGACTATCCATTGAGGTCTGGAGGGTTCTAAGCTACTTTGGCACGTGAGACCGGGTCCGGGAATACCTTTTGCTACCCTCATTCTAGCATTGCTAAGGGCCCCAGTACTTCTTCCGGTTGTGATGACACATTTTGAAAGCTCGAAAACAGTCCCAGACATAACCCGTGAGAGTTCCTTTTGGCCCCATTTTTTAGATTATGATAATTGCGAAATAGAATCACATGGGGGCTCAATGAAAAAAGATCTGTCTCAATCTGTCCGGTCAGGCTGATAATGACTCGATCCTTGATGGCCGTTTGATACGAGGGTGGTGCGTTGATGGATGCTAGGTGGGGCTCCAACATCAGAAGGGACTGGATCGAGGTCTCGAACCCCTTCATCATCACTTCGAGTGTCTTCCCATATTTTGCCTCCCCGGATTTGCCTTCCAGGATGGCTGGAAGCTCCACTAGGTTTACCAGTCATTGTCAGCTATCAGCTATATTCCGATGATTGAATACTACTTACCTAGAAGCTTAGCAATATTTTCCACTGCGTCCGCTACCGATGCGAGCTTGGCAGGGTTTTTCTTGGCGAGCTTCAAGTGTATATCCTCCCCCTGTTTCATGTGCCACTTTTGAAGCTGGGTAGCTTGCTCTCGAAAGACCCGCTGAGTTTTCTCTAAATTGACAGGGGAACCATCCTTGGAGGACTTCTCAACTTTGGTTTGAAAAGAATGGGAAAGTGTTTCGCGGTCGAGTCGCAAATCTGCCAATGGTCATGATGATTCGCCTAGTAGCAAGAGACACTTTCTCATGTTATTATGAGAGGGAAACTTTAAGGTGATGTGGTTCCGATTATGTCCACCAGAAAAACAACGCAGTCATTCCCATGGGTTGGGTAGCTGTAAGCCAAGCACCTATCGCAACCCCTGTCGCGTGGTCTCCCGTCTTAAAGGAATACGACGCCAACGACCAAGCCACCAAGGAACAGAAAGAGGAACATGAAAACTGCAAACAGTGGCCAGTCTGGTCGTTCTTCAAGATGAATACCCCATCCATGAGCCATTGGGGTTAGGCCAGGACCAAGTTTCCAAGGCAGACGCATGCACCACATTGAATCAGGATGCTCTGACGCAGGGGCGTAGAAATGATGGAATAACGTCCGATTGTCGGTAGGCGGCTCGTCGATTGGGCACGGGATGTATATGTCATTTCCAGCTTTTACTTGTGCTTCGGAGGATATGGAAGGCGTGTCTATTGAGCCGGCGATTGAAGAAACAAGCGGTCTTTTCCGAGCCGGAACTGTGTAAAAAGTCAGATTGAGAGATGATTAAACTTGCGGTTATGTTAAGTTTGTGCAACTTGCCTTTATAAATACCGCCTTCTCGTGTTTTCCGAACCGCAATCGCATTGGGAACAGTGAATGGCGGGCACGCTCGTACTTTTCCCGGATCTTTTTGAACAGCAGTCTGTCACTAATGGGTTGGCCTAAGTCAAGTTCGCTCAGCTCTAATGTGAATTTTCCAGTCTCTTTGCCGAGCTGAAGAGCTTGTCGCCGTGGAGAGTTGGAAGCGGAAGGATCCCCGGTTGTCGCACGGTTTTCTGGGTCATTCGGGTCACTACTTCCGCCACTTCGTGGCAAGTTCCAGGCCACGGCTGAGGTGGTAAGTCTCGAATGCGCTTTTGTTGAGGTTTGTTGTGATGTTGACGCGTCACGCTGCGACCCTCGTCCAGGGTGCTCGCTTAACCTTGCCGCTAGTCTATCATTCGATCCAGGCATTGTTTCCTTAAAGTCGCCGTAGAGAAGATCCCCGCATGTCTAAGTATATTAATTCATGGAGAAATGGAGTGATCAAGGGTTTTCTTACGCATCGTCACTCCAGTCTCCTGTATCCGGCGCGCGGCCGTGGCCGGAAAAGCCTCTGAACAACTTGCCAATGTTTCATTGGTTCACAGAATAATCCAACGAAAAAAGAAATGGCAATTAAGGCATTCAAGCTTCGCCGCAACGTTTCACTTATCATAGAGGTGAACGCAAACGCATCCGTAATCGCGGCGGCTAAGAGGCAGAAAACAACAACCAATATCCTCAGTGTTGTAAGTTTATCTCGTATCACACCTGTCATGGCCGGATGCGGAGCTACTCCAAGCAATAGTACTGACGCAAACATCGCGATAAAGCTTGCTCGAAGCGACCCGCCAGTCGTGCGCCCACAATCATCAGCGACCATGCCGACCAAGAACGAAAGTCCTATGGTTATTATCATGCTGAATGAGAATTTGATTATATCGACCTCCTCAACTATGAGTATGCCCCAGCGTTGCCTGCTAGTAAGGACGGCCCGTAGCTCTGTGAGGCATCTTTCGGAGTCAGTTTCCAATGGGTGATGCCAGGCAAATAATCGTACATCATCCGGGAGGAGCCTTGGAATTGGCAAATCGTCTGTAGGTGCGTAGGATACTACTGAAGCGCGATGAGTTGTATACTATATGCGTTAGTATCTCTTGAACAGATCTAGAATGGCGCTGAACTACCTTGACGAATTCAAGTCGTTTCACATCGAACCAAGAGAGCCAAGCCAGGGACTCCCATGGATGTGACAATTCTCTCCTCCACAGGCGGTGCTGTCGCTTTGCATACGCTACACGCATCTGAATGAAGAGCTGCTCATCACTTTCGACGTCCGCGAGCGAGATGCGGAAAGAGCCTGCTCGCCCTCGGAAACCGCCGTAGAGAACGGAGACGTATCCCGGGTCGGTGTTCGGGCCAGGATTCCACTCGACAACGCTGTGGGAGCTTGTTATGTCTGCGATCCGCTGGTTGATTCCATCATCAAGCTGCGTAAGCATTTTTCTGAGGCTTGCCCGGCTGGTTATTGTAAATGTCGCTTCGCAAATAACCATAGAATATCTGCACTGCCTATCTGAGTCTTCGATCCTCTGCATTAGCCTCTTGAAGTCATCGAGCTGGAGGGTACGCCGAAGGACACGTCCGAAAGCATCCCTTCTTAGGTAGCGTGCCAACTCGACTTGGTATTCTAGAACTTTGGAGTAGAGATTGACGACGCTGTTATGCAATTGACTCTTGACAGAACGTTCGTCTTCGTTTTCCAGAGAGGCCCTCTCATTTTCCAGATAGATCTTCTCAACCTGTTTGTAGCGAGGGATTAGAACGGCGACCTTCTCGATGCCAGCTATGGCTGTTTCTCGAGCTTCGGCGTTGTTGACAACAATCTGGAATGACCTATCAGGCAGGTTTGACTTGCTTGCGTTTGGAGGGACTTACAGATAACAGAACGCAAACACCTGCCCACGCTGGCCCTGCATGTACAGGATCAAACGCCGTCAAAACGTTTCCTAGGTCCCGAATGATTGTCACGACATTAACAATACGATCTATCTGCTCCCGAATCCTAATGTTCGTTCCTCTCAGTTGAAAATTCCACTGTCTGGACTTCATTTCCTCGAGCCTCTGATCGATGACTGCCTGTATTTCCTCGTTGCGACTGGCACCCTCGCGCGCGTTTATGCCATCCCTCAGTATGCGCTCGTAGGCTTTGATGAGTTCATGATTGTCAAGACGAAGTCTCTCAAACGCCTGATCCCAAATGTTGGGCCGTGCTGTGTTCTCCGAAGGATTGCTTGCGGACGGCCCATTTGCATGATCCGTACTGCAGGCTGGAGGAGGTTCTACTAAATCTGATTTTTGTTCGATCAACTCAGACGAGTGTTCAGTTGCTGGAGCAGATAACCCTGCAGAGAAGCTGCCACTGGGCAAATCTGGGAAAGGCGAAGCTCTCTCAGTAGACCGGATCGGCCGTCTGCGGCGTTGGAGCCAAGGGAATCGGCTGGTTCTCTCAGACATCTGGGCTCTTTGAATTGATTTTCAGAAGCAACTATGGAAGGATCGGCGATTTTCTCTTTCAGACTCACGAAAGCGCATTCTCCGCAAATGAATGTGCGGTTCGCTTGTAAAATTTGGATCATTGCTACGACCGGCACCAGAGCGCTTGGGCTGTCTGATATTCGGGAAGGATCATAGTCATGATATATCGTTGACGTCATAAGCGGGTATGTATGTGCATCAAGAGGCAAGCACCCGTCCAGAGGCCTAGCCAAGGGTCGCAAGGTTCTGAGCTCAACTACGCGGAAGTGCATCGGGCGGGAGAAAATAGAACAGAAGCTGCTCGCGGGCGACCAAATCCATCCGTTGCAAGCGCATCTCGACCCCCCGGGCCGAAGCATTCAACCGGCTGTGATCAAAGCTGGAAGGGTAATGCTGGACAAGGGAGCCGTCGTAATGTTGGTAGATCGCAGGTAAGATTACTTGGTCCATCAAAATCCGTAAGTCATCATCTCCGAGACGGCTGGATTGCTACTCCTCCCGGAAGAGTCGCAGGAACAGGAAGTAAAGAGAGATATCCTCGAATCCGACCAACCGACCAAACAAGACCGAAGACAGAATAAGGGCTATGGGATGTCTGTTAACTCTACCTCTATAGTCAAGAGCCAGGGAGTAAGAAGTTGCTCAATCTTGGTGGTGATAGAAGGTTCTCCTCGGGAAAAGTAGATTGAGGGATCTTCAAAAATGTTGGTAGATAGAGGGACTGCCATGGAGTAGTACAGAACGAAATGTTGGGCACTTTGTGCGACGCGAGCAGACTGAACTTGGTACCGCTATTGGGCTATACTTGCTGCTTTTGTTGCTTCAACTGATATGTACATATTTCGAGCTCGGTCCCCTTTTTGGTTTAGGAGGGATCAGAGAGTAGTGGCGCCATAACCAGCTAATCAGGGCTTAATCTATGCTCTCTTAACAGCGAAGGTGCGGCTTGTATTGGAAGATATAGTCCGAAGCGAGAGTCTTGTCTCTGGCTACTCCTAGAAGCGACCTGAAAGAGTAAATCCAAGATGTAAGGACAATATGCATTCATCAGCTTTTGGTTATAAACTGAACGGAAATAGACCTCCCGAGCAGCAGCAGCAATAGCTTGCCTCCTGATCCGATTTTTGCGTGTCTTTTCCACGCGCCTGGCCTCGTCACTGGAATGAATACGTGGCCGCCCTCGCTTTCCTCGATGGTTGCTCTGTAAATTCAGATATCCTGGCTGCCCCGACTTTGTTGTTAGAGTGGGAGCGATAGATTCGTGATGCCTTTGGGATACATGCTCATGGATCCAATAAGTATGGTGCACTCTATCTGTCCTTCCAGTAGACCCCTGGAAAAGACAATTCTGAATTACTGACGGTGGATGCCTGGGTTTTGGGGTTTGCCTGGTCATTTGGTTGAACAGAACTAATTGGGGAATCCTTGGCTAATGGTCACAAATACTGCTCGGATGTAACTAAAGGGAGGAAATCAACGTGTAGGCTTTTCTCTTCGGAATACCGCTGTGGGTTTGTTTATATAGAGAATTGACCTCTGCGAGGGGTTCAGGTTGGCACAGGTAAGTTTCTGACTGTTTACTATAAAGTTGACCAAGAAAATCAGCCCACCGGCTGGATATGATAGATCCACTGACCGCTATCTTCCCAGGCGAGCGTGTGTAAGGTTTCCGGAGCGAGCTTTGACGCAACTGGTAGTCGTGGCCAGGTTCAGGACCTATGGTTATAATGGTTACGGCGGGGAGAACCACCCCGAGATCTACTGGTTGAAATAGAACCATCTTGAGGAATGCTTCGACATTGCCTGGGATTGGTGGCAGTTCGATATCCAGGGGCATTGCCTTGGCGCATGATATCCAGCCATGTTGGGGTAAATGTCCATATTGTGTAGTGGAAATAATTAGGCAACTGCATGCGCATGCGGGGGGCGAGTTCCGTGTCAGTGCTGTATTCCAGCTCGACCACCAGCGATACTGCCGGTGCTTGTCCCGGCTAAACAAGGACTGCTGGTCTGGATATGGCAGCATCCAATGCGTGCTGAGAAAGCGATGTTCCAGGTATGCTTGCCAGGAAGTGGCAATTTCCTCACCATAGATTTCTTGGATCTTGATCACACACCGGCGGTACAGTGTACGATATGGTTTATGAGCCCAGTGCAGGTGGCTATGCTCGTCAGGATGCAGCCCCCATAGCCAGGCAAGCAGATGATCAACACGCTTAATCCCACAACGATTGCCAGTCAGGATAGTAAAAGGCCAGTGGGTACCTTTTAAAACCCGCTGTAGGGACGGCTTGCTGAACGCCACCTGCCCTGTCTCTGCAATACTCTTAAATTCAGGGCGTATGCCCGCCTGCAAGACAGCAAGAATATCTTTCCGAAAGGCGCGCAGACAGAAGTCAATGAGGAGCGAGAGCAGCGCAGAAGACTTAGCATGATCTTGCTGGTGCTAAATTATATACAGAAAATAATGTAGCTGCTGTGAGTAGCTGCCGAACGCAGTCTGTTGTCCACCGTTGGCCACGCACGAGAGATCGAAACAGAATATCACACGCTGGTTCACGCCAGGTGTGGAAGGAACCTTGCTCTCGACAAAGAAGCTCGGCGAATGGCCGGATATATACCAGATAGAGAAAGAGAACGCGAGCCGCACGGTAGGGCAAAAATCGAGCCACGATAAATTCACGACCAGTGGAGCGTTTGCTTTTACTGTGGCGAGTGAGAAACCTAACCCACCCTTGGTATATGTATATTGCGCGCTCCGTAGATGGGCTATTGGTATACTCAATGCCTACTAGCTCTTTGAGTCGCGGTGTCTGTCCACTGGCTGTCATTAGGATGCCGGCGATATATTCCAGAAGTTGCTCATGTTGGAGCATATACCGATGTACGGCATCCGGCTGCCACTCACCGCCGCGAATCAGACCCAGATCAGATCTAGTGGCAGCCTGCTCTGCCAACAGGAGATATCGATCTTGAAGTTTGTTGGCAGGGTTGCGTACGAATGACTGATCGGGACTCCTGTCAGCAAGTGAATCCTGAATAGCATCCAGATCGATGCTAGGGCGGATATTCAATAAGAGTGCACTGCAGTTCTCTTCTGCTTCTCGAATGAAGTACTCTGGAAGGACACGGAAGGCATCAAGTGTGATGGCGATGTTTTCTAAGGATTCCGTATTACCATCAGGACTCCAATGCACGAAGACAGATGGAGGGTCGAGGAGTGCCTGGCGTTTGCCAAATAGCCGGAGATTATAGAACACTCCAAGAGGCGTCAAAGACCCCGGGAACATAGAGCGGCGCCTGACTATTTCGAGTTGGCTAAAATGATCGTCCAGGGGCCGGCAAGACCAGCCAAGATACGAATATTCCCTATACGAAAGCGCGTATTCCAAGAAGAGAAGTCGCTGGATATATATCAATGCCGATAGATAGGTTGTGAAAAGGCCGGCCCCCGTTGGAACTAATACCTAGAACGCCACTAAAATATACCAAGATACTATATTGTGACCGCCCGTCTGCGAAAGTCTGAGTGATAAACAGCACACATAATTTGAAGAGCATCTCCAGCAGTGGTCCTTGCGAAGCTGATAAACATGTTAATAAGCGTTCATCTACCGAGGTTATGTCACTCGATTTTCGACCAGCTTTTTCATTGTCACTTTCATACGGTGTAAAGTTATCTTCAACCGCAGTATAATCCGTTCCATCATCACTTTCGGCAGAACTAACATCCTCTATATTCTGAAGCTCACTCCAACTCGGGTCCTCGCGGGGAGCGTTGGATATTGGTGCACTAGGTACCTCTACCGCAGTGCTCGGTCGGTCGTGAGGTGTTCTTACGGCACATTGGTTGGTTTAAATACGCCCAGATTTGTTCTAATTGCTAGAAATGATCAGGTTGGAGCACAATATACAGGATTTCCTATAAGAGCGCCGGCCCGTGACGGAATACTCGGAGAACAAACGCCATAAATCGTTTCCATGTACGACAGTATCGATTTCGGCCCTGTGAGGTGCCCAAAAAGGAGAATGGTCGCGATGAGGGTTCAGTGACAGTATGACTTTTGAGCTAGGAAAGAATGGGATGTCCGGTACGCCGCATGGTTTCCTCGCAACGGTCAAGTACGCCATCAAGCCCGGAAATCAGATGATAAATTTGCGCTTCATCTGCTGGCGGGCTCACCATGGTTCGGTCCTGGATGAAGCCTAGCTGTAGGCCATGTTTGATGCTAGAAATGGTGGGGAGAAGCGTTAGTCGATTGAGAATATCCCGTGGAACACCTTGATATGTTACAATCCACTATGTTCGGTCAAGTCAAGGGTGAGTTCCTTTATAGGTATCTTGCCCGGCATACGTAGTGCTGCTCTGTGGTTTCTGGACTGTCTGAAAGTGCGCCTCTCGCTTGCGTAGGCTGTGCAATAATGTAATATTGGCGGTGCACGTGTGGTCGTTCAGAGGCCCATTTGCCTGGTCTCCATCCCAGCCGCTTGAGTCATTCACAATAGTCCAGTATGATTGGGTTGCAGTTGCCTGGGTCCAGGTCTGTACGGAGACTGGCTTGTACAGCATATCGAGATCTAGACGAGCTAAGGATCCATCCGGAGCATGAGTTCCCCTTAGGTGCCGGCCGATGAGATGTATGCATACGGACAGTGTAAACACTGAAATCAAGCATGAACCTGAAGAGCAGGATGAGACGGTGACCCGTTTGGCCGTGGTTTAACCAAGCTCCCGCTTTTGAAATGGTGCGTGTGAAGATACTGGTCTAAATCGATTCGTCAGTTTTTGGGGATCTGATGTCTTTTTCGGAAATGATTGCTAGCCTGTATGCCTTCGGTGGGTATCGCGTACTGGCAAAGGGTGCAGATTGCAACATGCTTCCCCTAGTCCAGATATAAGGGAAGCGAAAGCCATTCCCGTGTGGAGACTGGATAGATGGGTAAGGGGAACTGAATGTGGCATTGAAGGACGACGGGATCAAAACAAGGCTGTAGATCAACGAGTGGAGCAAAGGTTGCAAAAGAGGAGTAAAAAGTCCTGGCATCTCCCTGTATGTACTTATTGGTACCGCGACGCGTCGCGTGTCGAGTAAGGGAAGGAAGACGCATTGCTTTTTCCGATATTGTGGCGATACAAGCAAGATGGCAAGATTATATCAGGAACAAATCCGCAACATCGGAAGCAATTCCTGCATTGTCTATACGAAGGACCAAATTAATTTCTAATGTATAAACCTCTGATATCTCATCAAAAAGAAGTAATTCAACGAAAAATTCCTCTAACTTACAATACTAAGCAGACCAAAACAGGCAATATACCATTAAAGCGTCGCTTGAATTGCGATATATTGCTTTGTAGCGACGACCCATCAGAGTCGGGTTCCTTCGCTCGTGGAATTGTTTTTCGCAGACGAGATTGAGCCTTTGAAAACAGTAAATTATCAGACCTATTGAGACTGTCGAAATAATGTCTGAAGAAATGCTCGACGCCATGGCATTTGGCCGCTGACTTTGACCTGCCACTGATGCTGCTGGTTGTAATGTTGTCGTATACGATCCTGGCTGCTGGTCCGGTACGAGCATCCCTTGATGTCGCAAACAACACCAAATATGCATGGTAGTCCTGCGATCTCCGGAGATCCATCAGGCGGATGAATAACATCAGCGGGGTTGGCAGCCAATGTTGATCTTTCTAGTGATATATCGGCAAGAATCCGGTTGCGCGCGGTTAACTTAATACTATGCTGTTCGGCGAGGTGCCAGGAGAAGTTTGGGCGTGTGTAGCAGCTTCCGTGGGTAGTGCAGAGAATCACCCGGAATTCTGGCAGGGTACACAGAAACGGTGGTCAGTGAGTGGCCAGTGAGCCATCCTCGGATTCTGCAACTGGCGCGGAGGTTTCCCCAGGGATCCTGTAGAATGAAAACTGCCGTTCCTCCGGACCCTGATAGGGCCGTGACTG
Source organism: Penicillium sp. G339 (assembly GCA_027569595.1). Classification (NCBI taxonomy): domain Eukaryota; kingdom Fungi; phylum Ascomycota; class Eurotiomycetes; order Eurotiales; family Aspergillaceae; genus Penicillium; species Penicillium sp. G339. The sequence goes on from JAPDFJ010000031.1 coordinate 20,922, forward strand.
CCGTTTGGCTCTAAGGAAGTTGGATGAACTTTCTAATGGACGTTTCCTAGCGCCATTTACAGGCTCCATGGACCAGCTATTGGGACTGACAGCAGTGAGGAATGTGGAAGTGGGTGAGCGATGTACAGGACACATTTCTCAGGCGCAAGAAATCATGCCATAAATATGAGGCTCGTGCATAGGCCTATAGCAGCGCCGGCTACAACTTGGTTGGGAAGGCCCTATCTAGTCTGTATACCTAGGCACGATCACGAGGCCGATAGCCGCTCTGCCATGCAAACACCGCACTAGGGTTAGCCTTAGAAGTCATATTATCCATCAAGTTTATATTTAACTAGGCACCCCGAATACGTCTCTCACTGATTCCAATAGAAAGCTGTTGATACCTGCGAGGGTTAATGGCCTGGCCCCACACCTTCTGGGTGGCGGTGGTTAGCAGACGGTTGAAATGATAGGATACCCAGGGACGCCCCTAGATCAAGGACCAGAATAGGATTCGGTTTCCGGAGCCTGGATGGGTTTGGAATCCCAGCTCTCGACTGAGAAGCTCCGTAAAAGGGTGAATATAGACTAGATACAAAAAGAGAATCCGGCTCACACAGAAGGGGAGGAGCCGGGCAATAATAAACTCTTGACCATGATGCCACTTGCTCTTATTATGGCGGATCAGATACACGACCACAGCTTCATAGATATAGAAAGCACGCTTGGTGGATTGGCTGTTGGTATATTTAACCCCCAATAGTTCATTCAGACGTGGCATCTGCCCGCTAGCGGTAATCAAAATCCTAGTAATATACTCAAGCAATTGCTCATGGCGTAGGAGGTACTGATGGGTACGTTCCCCATGCCATACGCCGTGGTAGATTAACCCGTCTTGGGAGCTACCTACGGCTGCCTAGGCTAGCTGGAAATACCGGCCGTGAAGACCGTTACTAGGGTTGCTCACAAAGGACAGACCCGGTCGACCATCCGTAAATAAGTCCTTAATAGTCTCTAGCTCAAATATCGGCTCAATACCAAGCAAGAGACTATCATAGAAGGTCTCTGCTTCTCAGATGAAATACTCTGGAAGGGCACGAAATACATCAAGGGTCACCTGAAGATTCCCAAGCGTGACAGTGTCCCTATGGGGTCCAATAGAGCAAATAACTTGGTAGATCGTAAGCAGCCTAGTATTTCCTAAACGTTTGAAGACTTTGAAACTCCCCTAGTGGAGTGAGGCAGCCTAGTAGCATATACTACTGCCGTATAGCCTATAGTGGGGTCAAGTGGTTAGTTAATGATCGGCACGGCCGGCCGAGAAACGGATAAGCCCAATATAGGAGCATATATTCTAGAAATAGAAGTCACTGAATATAGACTAGTGCTGATAGATAGGTAGTAAAGAGCTATGCTAGAAGAAAACGAGCTCCATCCGAACTCATGCCCAGAATACCACTGAAATAGACCAGGATGCTTGACTACGGCTGGCCATCACGAAACTCCTATAATGCGAATAATATATAAAGCTGGAAAACCATCTCTAGCAGCCCATCCGAATAACGGCCCGATAAAGGACGGTGGACTTTAGAACCAGCATCAACGCTAGTAGGCGCTAGCAGATCTAGACCGCAGTCTAACAATACTAGCTCATCACTGTCAGAGGCGCCCACGCTAGAATCCGAAGGATCAGGACCATATAGGCTTCCCTCGATATTAGGTGTGCCTTTATTAGTGTTAGAAGCGCATGTTCTCTCTATATCCTCTCAATAGACCATTTGTGGAGCAATCGCTGAGTCAGCTATTTTCTAGTAATAGTTAACGTAACCCACAAGCGAGTCGCCACCACAAGCGAGCCGCCACTGCCCGTAGCACCTACCCTACAAATATATATATATAACTCAACAACAACCAAATATTTTAATTATCACTATTAACAACAATATTAGGGGATATATTTCGCTTATGCCCTACTTCTCTACAAAAACTATAACGTTACCGTGGTCTCTTATTGGTCAATTCGCCTGCCCGCGGAGGTGCTGTTCTATTCAACCTATCTACTTCTACCTCACGTAGCTCAGCTTGAACACGCTCACGGCTATTACCAGTAGTTATTCTACTATTATAAGGTATATATTGTTTAGCTAATACCCGTTTTTCTTCTAGTGGTCGTTTTCTACACGTAGGAGCTTATTTTTATCTGATATAATAGAAACCTTATATTAATATATTTGATTATTATAACCTACTCCTGGCTACCTAGCTATAGAAAGTTCTTTCTTCTATAATACTCCTTTCTTATGATGACTCTCGAAGTACTTATAGCCCCTATAGCGAAACTAGTCTCGTCAAAATTCTATATATTATCATCATTAATACTATACTCTTATAGCATCTCCTATAACTGATCAAACTACTACTATATAGCCTCTAGATCATTATATAACGTCTATTTATATTTATAACGTCTAGAGAAATATATTAATAGGATAGTATAATATTTAATATAGTTTTCTATCTAGTTTATACTAACTATCTATAGGGTAGAGTCGCCACGTATAGCTAGTAGTAGATTAGCTATTTCTCACACTATACTATACCAGGGGGAGGGATTCTATATATATCTAGGCTTACTATTTATTTATAAAACAATATCTTTTCCAATTTAGTCAATTTATAGTTATTAGCGTGTACTATTAGACGTAACACTAGGCCTACGGCATGGTCATGTAGGGTCAAACAAGGTATATTGAATCGCAGTATAGCTTTAGTAATAGTGAATATTTCGCTATTTTAAAAGGCTTACAAAGTATCTTATGCTCTGACCTCCTTATCGATCGGGTTATACAATAATCGAGAGCGTTTTGGTGGCATGGTGGGTGGTTGAAGGCTGTAAATGCGGACGTGTTGATACTCTTGACGGGCGGCGGCGGCTCGCTTGTGGTGGCGGCTCGCTTGTGGGTTACGTTTCTTTCTAGAACCAGCGCATATGAGAGACTAGGACATGTTTTGTCTAGAATCTTGTCCAAGGGCAATAGGGGCCGTCGCCTTAGTTGAGCTGCGAAGGGATGATGCTGGCTTGTCCTTCTGCCTACACCCCTGATCCCCGGGAACCTCTGGTAGACCTATTAGATCTACCGAAGCTAACCAGCATTACGCGTCCTCTTGTCTTGACATATCTGGGGAGATAACAGGGGTGAGATAGATACGTTGATCCCAGATATCCTGGAGCTCCTGTTGATATAGTGGAATCAACCTTACTCACAAGACCTGTTCGGATAATTCTAGCCCTAGCCGGAACACCCGTAGTGTAAAGGCAATAAACTTCTTCTATATCTATCGTTACCATAGTCAGGCTTGACTTGTCGCAAGAGGGCCAAACGGTTGACGTGTTAGCTATGTAAACGATCGGCTCTTTAGCCACGTCCGAATATGGTGTCCAGTATATCGTATGGTCTCTTCACATCTATCTAGCATAATATTAATAGCGGATACGAGATACGAGATACGCTCTTCATCCCCTGCCAGGCTCACTAGTTACTTGCCTTGGTAGGAACCTAACAGAAGGCCATAGGCTATCGACCCCCGCGATAGGGGTTGCACCATCCGTTGAAAGATGGCACAAGGGGCCCCTTAGTAGGTATTAATCCAGCCAGTACGCTCTAGCCATGGCCCGGTCCCCTTATAGCAAGCGGCGCTAGTAGCGGTTACAAGTTCCTCAGGTTCCCACATCGTCTGGTAGTGGAATTCCTATGACTGAATCTCTTAAAGGAAGGAATTATTGAGATCTAGTGTAGGATCATGCTTATAAACACTAGCATCCGTATGATACAAGTGAGCTAGGTCATTCTAGATCACCTAGTACGCTCTAGTTTCTGTGCACTAAGTCCATGTCTAGAGCGAAACCTCCTGATAGTGGGGGTCCTTACTCAGGCGGGACCTAGTATAGCTCGCTAGGTGGGTTTTCGATAAATGCCGGCATATTAATGCTATACTAGTACTATAATATAAATAATATACGCACTAAAAGCCGGAGAGCACTCGAAGCGCGGGATGGCGGAGAGATCCATGAGGCCGTGGAGCTATGGATCCGCCGTTTTGAAACTGATACATCCGAAGATATTCGTCTAAGCCTTTGTGTTGAGAAGATAGAACCTGGTGTTTCTTTCGGAAATGATTACTAGCCTGGATGCCATCCACAGAGATAGTGTATTGACACTATGTGCAGATCGCCATATGTTCCCCCTAGTCAAGATAAAGGGGGAGGCACGGCCAATCACGACAAAACTGGGTTTGCATAGCTAGTATCTTAATACCGACGATTGTGGTAACCAGAAGGTTGTGTTAAAGATAAAAATAATGATAAAAATAATGATATAAAGCGATCATGATAATTAGGGGTGCTATTATCACTATCACGTCACAGGGAAAAAGCAAAGCGCGTTTTCCCGCGTCTTACATGACTATCAAGGATTTTCTGATTATTATCAAATTATCAAGATTTTCTGGCCGTCATCAAACTTCAAATTGCCTATGCGTTCATGGCTATCTAGTTCACGCTCTAGATTCTGACCATGGCCAGGAAATTTAGGGTATAGGCGGATTTATGCAGGACTAGCCGTAACATATGTGATGTGCGATAGGCGTTCTACCCTGCACTAGGACGTAACTATCAAGTTAAACTCTAGAGGAACTCTAGAGGAATTTTCTTCTATTCTTGGCTTAGTATAAACTTTAAATCATATAGCGGAGGCTATAACTAGCTATAATAAGTTATGACTCCCGCTAGGATCCTCCGAAGTCTTGTTTACTAGAAAGACGATCAGGACGCGATGGTTTATAGACTATCAGATAGGCTAGGCAGGGCATCCCCAGTGACACTAGATCTCGGATCCATTGTACATGATGAAGAATGGTCTGGCGGGCCGGGCAGCGCGGCCTAAGGGCCCCTGTCCCGTGGCTCTGGTGACTTGGGGTCTGACGAGAGGGGCGGGGTCAGTGGTAGTGGCGGTAGTGGTAGTGGTGGCGGGGGAGGAGGAGAATCCCATCTATATAGATTGGTAGAGATCGATCCTTCAGCCACAGTCTCCCTCTCACCACCCTCCCCCTCTAGCGATCCTTCTTGTATAGCCGGCTCTTCTGATAGTAGGAGATCCCCACTGGCGTGCGTAGGCGTCCTAGACCCACCTTCATCATCACTATCAAGTCTTTTGTCGGCAGGAGGTGGTGCGAGGGATGACTCCGTCCGGCTTCTGATAGGCCGGGGGATGGTGCTCTGTGGAATGGACAGAGTAGCGGTAGTGGACGTGGAGGAGGGGGTGGAGGTGGTGGAGGTCGGCTGTACTATAGTAGGAGGGTCCTGTGGCGCCGCCGTGCCAGGCGCTATGCGAGGGACCCTGATAATCTACTATCGGCAGTACCAGCTATTGGCGAACTAGTGCTAGGCGTGGACCTACACGAGTGGTGGTGTACGGAGGGAGGGGGGGGAGGGGTGGTTTTGATGGTGGTGCTCCTGGACCCGTCGGGGGCTGCTGCTCAGATACGTCCTATAGGTCCCACAGCACCAGACCGGATATACCGGGAGCTGTGGGATTGGATCACTGCTATAGGGGAGTGGTGGGAAGTCTGTGTGATCCGGCCGGGGATGGATGCCCTGAGGCAGAGTATAGAATTGTAGGCGACGGTCAGAGGCCTCCTGTATCTGATATGTTTCCCGGAGATGACGCTGCGCCATATAGCCCGGGACTATGATCTCGCACGCCTGGTAGAGGATCGTATTATACTCAGGATGGTAGTAGTATAGAGGTGGAGCTATCTGCCATTATCATAGTCCGTTATCTAGAGGACTTTGGTTGTGCGGGGCTCGGGGGAGTTGAGGGGGAGTGTAATGATCGAGATCAGACTCTGTTTCCTTTTTGGGACTAGCGCGGCTCGCAGCCTATCAGCGAGCCTCACCTCCCTCTCTGTTTCTTCTTTTTCTTCTTCTCCAGACTTAGTATCGCGTGTATCGAATACACTTGTTTTCTCAACGATCTGGCCTACATTACAGGGAGAGGAAAAAGGGAAGAATATCTACTATAGGTTGGTTTATAGGATTCATGGTCCTAACCCCCTGATGTAAGTGCTCGTGGCTATATATTATTAATTATTACCCCCTTTTCTTTGCTTTTCTGCTCTATGCCTGGGGACTAGGTACCCGCTAAAGTTAGGCAATTAGTAGGATAAGCTCTGGTTGGCCTATATTGTGGCCGGCGGTGAATAGGATCTTCTCACTAGCCGGTGCTGTCGCCGGCAGCTACCACCAGCGAGGATAGGGCCCCACTATAATATGGGTTATCGTGAGTGGGGGGTGCCCTTCTCTATACAAACGACCCAACGGGGACCCTATCGATATTACGCCCTCCCCTTGGTCCCGGAGAGAGATCATAATAGGCTACTGGCATTCAGGGAACATCGCTGGAGTCTAATGACCCGGTACCGTCCGTGGTTTGAGCCCGAGGGAGGAGAGGATAGGGCCAAACAGTGGCGTGGACGGTGTGCATATAGAGATATATATCATTATGATGCCGGTCCGTATATAGAGTTGAATTCCGTCCGCCGGCGGGGACGAAATGACTAAAGGCCTTATCGCCACTAATCAAGCCTAGAGTATATCTTATAGACAATCTCTCGAATGCTAATAGTACATCTTCAAAGGCGATCCGATCAATACTGCCGTCGGTGCACCTAGCATGACTACTCCGAGGACCCGATCCCTACGGATATATTAGGGTTAGCGGGTCACATAGAGGGTTAGAATTCTGAGATAGCCAAGGAGGTCATTCAACGCCTTAGTGCTCCTTATAAGTTTTTTTATTAGGAGTTGATAAAATCAATTTCTTCGAAAACTAATTACTAACATAAAGTCTAGGTAAGCGCTCGGCTAGAATCTAGGATGACTTCTATGTCGTTGATGGCCGTCTTATAACTAGCCAGAATCCTGCCAGTGCACAACCAACTACTAAGGCTGCGGTTGCTGTTTTTGAAACACTCTAATCATTTACAAATATTGAATGTATTAATAATAGGAGCCCATATACATTCGTTCTATAGCGATAAATATAAACCTCTCTTACATAGAATACTACACAGTTTAGGAATATCTTTGATTTTGATACTTGACCAAAAAAAAATTTGTTGTTAAGAAGGATATGGTGCGTATGCTTTTATGGGTTAGTAAAAGTGGCCAGGTTTGTTTTGTCAATGGACTCGATATGCTGTTTCTAAAGTCTACTTTCTTTGCTGCTGCCTTCTCCGATTCGAGTCCATTCATCATCCTTCACATCTTGGAAGTCCATAAGTATACCAGGTCCTCCAAAGCGGTTCTGTGTAGACTTCCAGTCTCGATCGACTGCAATCTCTGGTCGCCATCGGACAATATCCTTCAATTCCTTTGGTGATTTTCCTTCCAACGCGTCTGAGATAAATCCCCCAATGGCGGGCATCTGCATAGCCCCATTTCCCGAGCCGCCGACGGCCACCACGAGAGATCTATACTCAGGGTGTCGATCTATCAAAAACGCACGATCCACCGTATCGGCATCCCAACAGATACGAGCGAAAGAGAAAGGTCGATTAGCAAGGTTTGGCATGGTGTCACGGAGAAAATCCCTAGCCCGCACCTCCGCTTCAATTGGAATCTGTTTCTTGGCGAAAGGAATACTTCTCTTTTCGCCTCGGTGATCGGGATCTGCCACAAAGTTGCAGTACCCCGGATGCTCATCGCAGATCTTAAGCTCATTATTCTCTTCATCCGGCTCCATGAAGAAGCCCTTTCCGATATTGAAAAGAACAGGCAGATTGCGATACTTCGTAGCCTCATCTGGCGTCATAGGGATGTGGCACAAAGTCCAAGCAGTTGGGCGCAGCTGGTTTTTGAAATCTAGCAGTCGATCGCTACCAGCTCCAGCCGCAAGAATTGTACGCTCTGCATAATGGCTCACACCATCTGCACTTTGGGCCCCAACCACATCCCCATCTTTGTAGATCAAGCATTCAACGTTTCCTCGGGGCGAGCCTGTAACAAAGTTTACACCTAGACGTTGCGCCTCAGTGTATGCAGAGACCATAGCCTTATGAGCGTGGATCCACCCCGCTCCGGATCGGCTGATCCAGCCTTTCCAGTTGGGAAAATCTCCTGTCAATACACCAGGCGGCATTGTTTGGCGGAAATCCTCGGCCGAGTCCAAGGCCACCCAGTCGCCTTCGGATTGATTGACCTCTTCTTTTTTGATGTGTTCTATGAGAGCGGATGTATGGCCTGAGACGATGAATCCCGTTTCGTGGAAATATGGTTGGAAGACTGGATCCGTCTTCCAGCCTTTCAATGCAGCCCTTGTGAAGGTTGTAGAGGCGATGCTTCGGGAATCAGGATTCGGGGCTGATAAATATTAATAATTGCGCTCGTCCTTGTAGCAGGACGATGCATGCATACTTACATTTTGGTTCCTTGTGCTCCATGATTTTGTTGATGTCGTTCCCCGCAGCAATGGGCGAGGGCACTGGGTATGGATCTAGCACTTTGACATTTTTGTATCCTCGGCGGGCCAGGTGAATGGCAGTTGAGCATCCCCAAGTCCCGGCGCCGACAATGAGAATTGGAGAGTCGGTGAGTTTCTGTGTTACCATGTTGGTGTTTCGAGAGTCCGCCGTAGAGACCGTCAAAATTATCGCCAGTGAAGAGGGGCCGAGGGGACTTATGTGCTACTGTGTATTACGCAAAGTCATGTGATATGTACTAATTTTCAAACATCAATATTTCCATCGAGCTAAGCGGTTAAATGGGCTAGTACTTATTAGCTTAGCCTTAGCGGGTATGTTCTGACGGCTGGACCTTCCCATGACTTTCACTTCCGAGGTTGGGGTAAGCTTCTCCGCACGGGGACATCTTGATTCTCCACACACACAGCCTTGGTCTTATCGAAACTGGTCAATGGGGAGATGATTTACGTGAATGTTTCCTTTTATTCCTTTAAACGCTACCAATGCGATTGCTTGCAGCTTCCATGATTTTATTCCCCTCACTGGTGGCTTATCTGACACATGAACCGTCAATAGGGTCGGCTATTGCCGACCGAGAATGATCTATGACATGAGAATTTGAATATAAGGGTATTAAAACTCCCAATTTCCCTTCTCGACTTGTGCTGTGACATACCAGTATGGCTCACTCAGATGATATAGAGACCGACGTGCCCGGCACGGTTTATTTGGTTGACAGTATGTTTCAGTCAATATACCTCTCTCTCGAAGATCGTAATGCTAACAGTGAAGTCCTAGCATCCCACAGCCTACGAAATGCTGCCCACGCTGGGCGGAAGGAAATTCTTCTGATTCCTCAACCCTCCAAGTCACCCGCAGACCCTTTGGTAAAATGATAGGCCCACAATGTCAGTGAGCATATCCTAACCATAAGATATAGAACTGGACACGCGTGAAAAAGTTCTGGTCGTTGTTCCTCATTTCCTTCTATGCCTGTGTCTTCTCCTTCGGCGAGAATAATAATGGCGCAAGTTGGACAATGATATCATCTGATACAGGAGTTACACTCAACAACATGAACGGTGCATCTGCTCTGAACTACCTGCTGCTTGGATTTTTCAACATAATCTGGATCCCGTCCGCCATGAAATTTGGCCGCAAAATTGTCTACATTCTGAGCTTGCTGATCCTACTTGGTGGCTCGGTTTGGGGTAAGTTCTATCACGGCACGGCTCAGTACTATATTATGCTTGCAGTCCAGGGGGTTGGCACCGCGGCATATCAGGCATTAATCCAACTTACTGTGAGTATGTCACCTACATGTTCTGCGTAACGTCATTCATGTAAAATAGATCTTTGACATGTTTTTCGCTCACGAGCGTGGTCGAATGGTCTCGATATACATATTTTTCCAGCAGCTCGGATCGATCCTAGGTTTGATCTTGGGTGGATATATCGCCGATGGCATTGGGTGGCGTTGGAGCCAGCCTATTGTAGCCATTGCATGCGTATGCTGTTCTTCTTGATTGACTGCTTTATTCACGAGCTAATAGTTATAGGGTGTTTTAATCCTGCTCTTTATCTTCACCTTCGATGATACTATGTTTCCCCGATATCGATTCAATAATATTCTCGGCTTAGCCCCTAGGGATGCGCCTGTCAATGGCTTATGTAAGACAGAGAAGCACCAAAGGGTTGGATTATCGGTATCTACTACTGCAAGCAATAGTTCAGAAGAACAATTACCCGCACGGACATTCCGGCAAAAGGTCACACTGGTTCATTACTTCCCAGACGATCAAACCACATGGCTTCAGTATTTCCGACGGCCATTTTACCTTTTTGCATTCCCTAATATCGTACTCGGTGGGATCCAGTTCGCATTTGGATGCACAGCTGGTATCGTGTCTTTTAACACCATCTCCGAGATCATGACTGAGGCTCCGTATAATTGGAGTGCAGGGTCTACCGGGCTGCTATTTCTGTCTGCTCTTATTGGGAACTTCCTTGGGTTAGAATTCACCTATTTTCCCGATTTTGACTTGAATTTCACTAACTATATTGGCTGTTAAGAATGGGCGTTGGCTCTCTTTCCGATTGGCTTGTGTTAGTGCTCTCCCGCCGAAACAAGGGATACAAAGAGCCCGAAATGCGCATCTGGGCCTATATCTTTCCCTTCATATTTGGTGCTGTGGGATACTTCACGTACGGATGGGCTGCTACAAATGGCGAACATTGGATGGCAGTTGCTGTAGCTCTGTGCTGCCTCATTGCCCAGCAGGTGTCGATGACGAGTCTGGCAACGACATATGCAATGGAATGCTTTAGTGGTGTAAGTGGGTATCTAATTAGTGGCCTGTGTCCTTCGCTAATCATATTTTAACCTTAGATATCTGGTGAACTCGTCGTGGTGCTTGCTATATGCTCGTCCATGATCAACTTCGCCATCTCCTTCTCCGTTCAGTATTTTATCGATGCGACTAACTATGGATGGGCCTTTACTTGCTATGGCATGTTGGTTGTACTGTCTGTGTTGATGGGTATTCCTATGATTATTTGGGGAAAGACATGGCGTCGCAAGTGCAAGGGAAGATATGAGCAGTTCCTGGCCGAGACCGGCCGTGATCATAATCCAACACTGTAAGGTAGTACGTTACCTTTTACTATTTACGCTATAATTATTAAATTAAATTAAAACATAAATATCAATGATGGCCTCTATTCGCTAATATTATCTCCTTTTTTTTAAGTCTTATTTGTGACCTATAATTTTGAGATTTGTGGTTATAAGCTAAAATGATACTGAACACCCATTTTATGGAGCGCTTTATAATGAATTTATGACAAAGTTCTATAATATTGTAAGAGAATACCATGTGGGTTGGATAAATCCTTATAAACAGAGACTAACGCTTGTAGAACAGAGATTCCTCCTGCGTGAGTCGTAGTAAATACCACCTCAGCACACCACTCACATGATATTTACAATATTGCTGTCTCAAACCATATGATTGATCAGGCCTGATCTGCCATGCCTGATGCGCTCGGTCTCCTGGGGGGGTTATGCGAATTTCCTGACAGGACGCGACAATAGGATAAGAACTTGGCTTTCTACTCTTCCATCTACTCAGCTTCTCGCTAAGGAATACGAATACGACCATTTCATGGAGTGCTCTAGATCCATACCTGGCTACCTATCTTCCCTAGCAGCGCCATTCTGTGAGCTACCACTGATTAAAAAAAATTAAAAAAATTAAAAAAAAAAATCCATGAAACCGCTACCTACGTCGCGATCTGCTAGGCAGGGGTTCAAAGGGGGGCCTGTGCGGTTGACCAGGAACGCAACCACACTCTTCCCTAAGAAAATCACCAAAGCGAGTCATCATGCTGGGTTGAAGAATTACTGCAGTAGTACGTATGTAGGGGAACTCCGCCCCCTAGATGTGGGGCGGGAGTCCTAGAAGGAGACATAAAATCACGCATCTATTCGCCTCTTAGTGTCTCCGACGTTTCAACGAGATCGATTCGTTTGAAGTGGACCCTTGTACCAGGTGCCAAAGATATTAAAATGATTCCCGGGATTTGCGAACGGGGTTGCCACCGTTGCCACCATTGCGTACCTGTGGTCAAGGTCTGATAACCATCAATATGAGGTACGAAGTCTTGCAACTAATTTCGGTCTGCAGTCTGCAGGAAGCCCAATTACACTTGCCATTAGGGGCCACCTGGCCACATGGCAGAAAGCGGGGCTAGTTTTGGCGATCGGGTACTTTCAACTTTAGAAAGGGGGAAGTCTCAAGGTTTAAGCTTGTTCTAACTCAGCAAGTAAGGATTCACGAAATAGGAGACATGTGTGCCTAGGCCCGCTTCGCGTCCATATTTATCTTGTTCACCCGCTATGGCCTCCCACATGCTGTGACTTGGCCAAGATACGCCACCTCGCACACACGTTTCCACCATTCCGTCTGTACCATAATTCACCCTCTACGGGGTTCTCCGTGTCCACAATTCCTGTCGCAGCAATCCACTACACTGCCCCCTTTACATTGCTATTAAGTTCTGAGAAATAGGAAGTTGTCTTGTGCCGTGCGACTGATTCTAGGTAGCAGAATAAAAGTGTTCCTTCGTAGAGTTCCCCGTATCTACCTTCTACTTCTCAAGGTTTTTTTCCCCAAATTTCGAGTAAAAGTCATCTTCGATAATATCAGTCTTGATACCTGTACAGACTTTGGCAACCATCGCAGATGAGCGAGACGACTGCCCGGGCTATGGCCAAGGAAAATGTCCTTTCAAGACGGGAGATTGAGGGCATGATTGCCGAAAATAAGCATATCATCATCCTCGATGGTAAAGTCCTCCAACTGGATTGCTGGATCAAATACCACCCTGGCGGCCCCCTAGCCATTAAGCACATGGTAGGCAGAGATGCCACAGACGAAGTGAATGCGTACGTACCCAATTTGCCTTATCAGTTGCTAGTTTACTGACAAAAGGTCTAAAGACTACATTCACAGGAAGCACTTCTGAGCATGAAAAATTTTCAAATTGGTACCATCGAGGGAAGGTGGACCAACTTTCTTCCTCCTATCCAAGGTGGCAGCTTCCGCCTATATAATGAACATGGGGCAGAAGAAGAGCTTATTTCGAGCTCAGAGCTCTCAAGTGAGGACTTTTCGCCACCGCCGTCTCCTCTTTTTGAAGCAGAGGACGCCGGCTTAAGACGCCGGCTTTCGATATCTACCATGTCCTCGGCAATCAGCACTGCTCTCCCGACACAAGAATCCAGAAGAGGATATACGATGGACGCCCGAACACAAGAGGAGATTCGGTTAGATTCATCCAAGTACCCTCCTATCACCGCCGAACACCAAGAAAACATCACCCGAAAATACCGCCAACTCAACGAGCGTATTCGTGAAGCTGGATTGTATAACTGCAACTATTCTTCCTACGCCATCGAAATATACCGATATAGTCTTCTTTTCGGTCTCTTCGTTTTCCTTTTAAAACAGTCTTGTTTCTGCTTGTCAGGTTTCTTCTTGGGATGCTTTTGGCATCAACTAGTCTTCTCCGCCCATGATGCCGGCCACATGGGTATCACTCACAATTTTCAAGTCGATACTGTCATCGGCATGATTATTGCGGACTACCTGGGTGGACTTAGTCTTGGCTGGTGGAAACGAAGTCATAATGTCCACCATATTATGACCAATACCCCAGAGCATGATCCCGATATTGAAATAATGCCATTTTTTGCTTTATCGCATCGCTTCTTTGGTAGTCTCCGCAGCACATACTACGATCGGATCATGGAATATGATGCGGTGGCTCAGCTTACCGTTAAGTATCAGCACTATCTTTATTATCCAATTCTCCTCTTTGGCCGTTTCAATCTCTACTTCTTGAGCTGGGAGCATATTATTATCGGCCGTGGCCCTCGATACGGTCCAGGTTGGTGGCACCGTTGGTTTGAGCTAGCTGGTCAGGCATTCTTCTGGATATGGTTTGGTTATGGAGTTGTCTACCTTAGTATTCCTGACTGGTGGAGTCGAATCGCCTTCGTCATGATTTCTCACATGGTTACTGCACCGCTGCATGTACAGATTACTCTCTCTCACTACGCCATGTCAACCGCCGATCTCGGTCCTCTCGAGTCATTTCCTCAGAAGATGCTTCGCACAACCATGGACGTGGACTGTCCACCTTGGCTGGACTTTATCCATGGCGGCCTCCAATTCCAGGCCATCCATCATTTATATCCCCGCATTCCTCGCCACAACTTGCGCAAGACGCAGCAACTTGTCAAGGAATTTTGTGAGGATGTGAAGATTCCGTATGCTGTCTTTACCTTCTTTAATGGCAACAAGGAAGTTATCAGTAGACTCGGCCATGTCGCCAAGCAGGCAAGGATATTGGAGGAGTGTCGCAAGGCGTGTGCAGATCAGGGTGTCTTTTCAGACCACCACCATTCGCACTGAAGATGCTCGCATGGTTTGAGATAAGTTCATAAGATGGAGTTCAAATGGTATATTCCCGGTGTACTAGTAAGAGTTTTATCGTCGTCTACATTAGTGACAATATATATATTATTACAAACCATAAAACTGTCAAAGAGAGGAGGGGATCTTCGTACTATCTAACCTGGGCGTTGTTATTGGCTCCTCGCTCGGGTAATATCTATACCATAATACTACGATAATGGTAGTTGTATTTCATATAACCATATTTATTATTTATGAGATTGATAATCGAAAAGAACATCCCATTAATACCGATTGTTCTTATTAAATGACAGGTCTTCTTCTCAACATTATACTGAGTAACGGCTCAATATTTGGTCGTGATAACGTATTTGGTAGGTGAGCGAGCCAGAAATCGCGATCCACCCCTAACGCGCCACCTTCATCATTCAACGACCAATCATAACACCAAGTCCTAATCAGAATTATAGAAACTCTACCAAATAAGAGGGTAGGGCCAAGTTAGCTATTATTACTCACCAGAATAAAGAAATTGCAGCCCCGCAAGCCACTGCTCTTGGGGCAGAAAACCTTTAGCGAGCGGACAATGTCACCAACTATATGTTCCCCAGTCGCACCCTCTCCTTTTTTCGATAGCCCTGGGCTCTAGGTGGAACTCTTGTGGCTAGGCGGTGACACATACTGGAGGGAATGGGAAGCATCGCGGAGAACATGGACCGACCTCGCAAGATCCCTCCTCGTGTAATTCTCCCTGGGGCATGTTGTGCGACTTTTACGGTTATTGACGAGCCCCGGCAACTGGTATAAGAGGCCCAAATGGCCTTCTGTCCCAACGTATGTGAAAGCAGCTGCGCACTTCAAGAAAAACATGAATTGCTAACCAGGCCGATGAACCTAGTCCAGGGACACTTATTCTCACCACGTCACTCAACAGGCTTAAGCAAAGCATTCTCTGTCTCTGTCAAAGCCACAGAGATGATTGGGCCGCCTGAAAGGCTAGGTAATTCGTAGTGGATTGAAAATTTCGTCCTGAAGCGGTGGGAAAAGCTCTTTCAATCTTACAACTTCTGCTAGGATAAATTATTAAATAAGGCAGTTGATGCGTAGAAGTTGGGGTCCCATAACACCGGCTTGTTGACGTGCTGCGTCTACCTGTGGCTTCATCAGATGCCTTCCTTTGTCCATAGGCAATGGATATGCACCGTTCTAAAAGTTTACGTGACTTTACATTCTCCTACGCTATGACGTATATTAGGAATAAAGATATTTTCCCCCTGCTGTGCAGACTTCAATGCGTCAACGTTCTATCAAGCTGCTACCTTCTTTATCTTCGCAGGTCTCTCGATCCGCTGTGCAGGGCTGTACTGCCTCAATTTTCGGCTTCTAAACTGGGGCTCCATAGAGGATATGGGGTAGTCATTGCCTACTCTTGCAGCAGCTTGGTCGGACCCAATTCGTCTGTACCCGGCGAAGGTTTTCTCAGGAATGTGTGATTCGTCTATTTTGGTTGCTAGACTGAAGCAGCTTGGGGTTGTGGAGTTGAGAACCAGAGGAATGGGGAAGGAAAAGGAACAGAAGAGATAAAATGTCGCGTTTCTCTAACCATCACGGTATGTTTCTTGTTGATGTTCCTATTTCAAGGCGCGTTCCCGGCAGCAGCTAGATATGGATACGTTTGAGAGCCTCGCTGTTACGATTCCTCGCCGCGTAAAGGCAGTTATTGAAGCCGATAGCTGGTATACAGACCCCTAAATGAGGTTTTTTGGCCGGCAGAAAATTATGTTCTGGTGGTGTAACACCCTGGATGCAGATGCATTGCAGATAGTCGTTCTCGAGGAAGTGGTTGAGTCATCAGAATGTGACCCGACTGAGCTCGGAGCTTAAAGTTTTGCCCAGACACTCTATGTAGCTTCCTCCACCTTCAATGTTCGTTCGAATGCACTCTTTTCCACGTGGGCCGGCCCATGTAACAGGTGGAGGGGATCACAAACTTATGAGCACTCACTATAGTAACCACCGAGTCTACGCACATACATGGGGTATTTCACCCTGCCCTCGATCGCATGCCTCTTTTCTATTCAATCAATCAATTTTTTCATCCTGAATTGGTTCTGCTTGATCTCATTCGTCCTGAATGCATACCAGTCCGTACGCCTTTAACCTGTTCCGATACCATTCTCTCATCATCTTTGCATGGTGAACAGTGTATATTCTGAATACTAGCGTCGTAACACGGTAGGAACGAGTCGTGAGATCTGACAACGCTTCAACAGTGGGATGCAGCTAGAACACACATCGATCATCTCAATTTGTTCCCTAACGATCAACCCATACCGGTATCCATAAATCCAACATTATCCCATAATCTGTCTTCACATTACAGAGCAGGGACTGTCGTGTTGTCCCTGTTTGATTGTCGGCGTGCTCATCCCTTTTCGTTTCCAATTTCAGTTTCTCAAGATCCGTGAGAGCTAGGTTTGTCGTCCTGCCCTTCCTCGATTGTAGGTTTATTTTCAATATCTGTTTGCTGGAGGAGAGGACTCCTTTCCGGACTCGCACTCTTCCTGTACGAATCTTTGTTGGCATCCTTGTCAACATTACTAGCGGCTGGTATAGGGGCATAAGGGTGGGAAATGCTGTCCCGATAAGGATGCGTTCTGCCTGTTTGAATAGAGCCGTTGTCGGTTTCGCGATTAGCGGCAGAAAGAGCAAAATCGCCGGAGTCAAAGTATGTCCGTTCCTTCCGATTGTTAGTGAGCACGCCTGTGAATCGACTATAAGTACCTTGGAATTTTGAGCGAGTAAGCCTCCACGCGGCAACTTTCCGTACTTGCTGAGGAGACGTTTGCCACTTTGAGACAAAGGCTGAAGGAATATTGTTAGCGCCTTTGCTTCTGGGTTAGTTCTGGGAAGATCCTACTTCGGGATCTGGGTCGTTGCGTCCTGGTTGCATTTTGAGTAATTACCCTGTTTTCAGAAATTTTTTTCAATCAAGGTTGCGATGGGAACTGCCTCTCAATAGGAATAATCTACGGTCAAAAGAACCAAGGATTCATGACGTTATTTTCCGTGTCGCGTGATCCACTTGGGATTAGTCATTTAGGCCGCTGTCGGAATGGGTTTAGGTGGGGCGGTCACGTTATTTTTTGGGCCCGGGTTGACTGGAACCCGCTATGGTTTGTCATAATATATTGTATTAAGTAACGTGATTGTAATATTCGGCAGATAGATTCAAAGGACCCCTCAGGTTAGTATACTGGTTCTTGATAGCCGTAATCGCTGAAATTTGAACACCTGAGAGTTTCAACGTTTTGTTTGTGGGGAAATTCCGCAGACTGGGCCCCATTGCCTCTCAGAACCCGAGGAATCGGCGACTAGCGATATCTAGCCATGAAGGGATCGCTTCATTCAGCGTAGGTTGACTTTTGAAGTTGAACTGAGATGTCAAGAGGACTTAATTTAGGAACATATATCACAAATATATATCACCGCTCGCTACTCCCCTACTAGACGTTCCCTAAGCTAGAAGCCGAGAAGTCTATAAATACTCTCTCCCACCCTAGCCTTTGACTATTTTACCCGTCGCATAATTACATTCGTCAAGTTTGACCCTCCTTGCCATTTCGCCTTTAGGACTTTTAGGGTTTTATACCCACTTCTAGTCTATGCTCCTGTCTAGAATGCCAAACAATGAAACGTCTGCAAGAAACAGCAAGGAGTAAAGCCGTCCAGGAGCTATGCCCCAAAGGCTGAACGGAGTGCTTCCAGCTCACCAGACACAATTTGTAAAGTAAACAATCAAGTTAGGTGAAAGATTGGCAGGGTCCGCCATCTTCCAAGAGGCCGAGGATAGCATCGTGAGGGCGAGGGTGGCGTCCCTCAATGCCCAGGCACCGTCACCACGGTGGATCTTTCACTCGGCCGCCAGTAGCCATATTTGCTGGGACTAGGATCACTTCAGCACTCTACGGCGACACCGCGAGATTTTGCACACAGAGGGGGATCCAGTGGAACTCGAAGGTATTGGAACTGAAGCTCAAGCTCCGGGGGAAGCTCAATCAACCCCTAGTGTTGAAGAATCAGAAGAAGCACTTTCATGTAAGACGGCGACTTCTACAATCATTGAGAATATCCCAAATGACCTATCCGGGTGTTATGGAAATGCCAGTTGCCAAAAGTCGCCGTAGGCATATTCACCTTTCCTGATGATTAATCTCAAGGCTTCGTGGGCATATGCCATGAGATGGAAACAAGAGGCGCCGCGAATGTTCAGACAATTTGAGACGTGGGTACACCGACAGTTCGGCGCTCATATCCAACCATTCCTCACCAACAACGGGCGAGAATACTTGCCAGTCGGAACGCATATCTAAACCCAAGGAGATGAGTTGATAGGGTGTCGTCATACTTTAAAGGGCAGAATGGCCTGGCCGAGCGTACGAAACGCACTATCCAGGAGCTGCTTAACACCAAGATTCCCTCCTGGTGGACTAAGCTTTTGTTTACAGTACTTTCGAGCCACGTGTGCCAATATCAATCTTGCAAAATAGGACACCGTTTGGATTATTATATAGGAGACCGCCCAATTTGTCGCATCTTTGACAGATTAGCTAGTACCTTACTTGAGATAGATTATGTCGTCGAGGCGAATGATTAAGCAGGAGACTTACACTATCGCTTCATAGGTACGGGTATGAATGGCAGCAAACGGAATCGTTGCCGGGGACAAGCTCATACACGGTGTTGTTTCTGCGCGGAACTGGGGAATTGGAACGTAATATCTTGATCTATCCTTATTTCTTGCGCACCTTCCCCGTACACACGTATATTACTCTAGGTCGAAGTAACGTAAGATGTGGCTGCATGGATGTTGTGGGAGAGGGGTCAGGGCTCCTACGACTTTTCCACCACTGGACTAGCGTTAGCTCCCCTGATTTTGGATCGCACTCGATCTCAACAACCACCATGGGGCAAGCTGCTGGATTTCGCGGCTTTTTAGCTTTTTTTGGTACTGCTAGAGAGCCTCTACCACAATCACGGGAGCATTTATTTGAGGATATTGTACTGCTACTCTGGAATAGCCATGTTTTAGAGCTAGACCTGTATGAGTAACACTTGGTTGTGGTCTTTGGGGTTTAACACTGTATAGAAAGAAAACGATCATACAGATGCCACAAGACGATGTCACCTCGGTTTCGGTTCGGACAACCTTCTCTTCTGCGTCCAATTATGGGGCGGACCCCGGGGCGGATCTCCTCATGGGAGCCTTGTGGGGGCGGGAAATGCCGATTTAGACATACACTAGGATCCAAGAGGCGGAGATGAAAACTAGGAAATGATAGGAGCTAATGGTCCGAAATGTCAATCTCGGGGCTGTGTTGTACCGATTCGGCTATAGACTTCTGGTCTATTCCTCGAATTGGGAAATCATGGCGGAACACACCACATCTAGAGGGGCGCAGAACTTGTCATTTATCTCTCTCTATTAATGAGATTAAAAGAAAAATCGATCATCTTCTGCCACTACTCTTTAATCTTCAAGGGATCAATTTCAAAGTACGGATGAACGACTCTCTCGGATGTCTATGAGGATCGAATTCCAAAATTAAACCGCTTTACTTGCCGGTCTAGCAAGATTCGCTGCATTAGGTTGCGGAGGATGGGAGGCCACAATAACAGCCCCCACGCCCCACTTCTGAATGCCCCGTCTCCCCGTTGCCCCGTTTCCCCATTGTTCTATTTAACACGCCAAACAGCAGATGATGTCACAAAGTGGTTCAAGGTTCATTGCCACGTACCTTTATGGTAATCACGAGCCATAAATGGCACAATACTCAAGGCGGAGACTAAAGGATCTGGCTAGGCTAGCTATTTATGGCGTAATGCCAAGTGCCCAGGGCCTGAACAAGCAATTGAGAGGAATATGTGGAGACTAGGGGCTAAAATCCTTCATGATATTGAAGTTGATCTTGACCTCTATTACCATGATGTGTAACATTGAAATAATTTTACGATGTGAGGCAACTCGAGCGAGATTCTTTCGTTGTTGGTTCGCTTGAAGCACCCTATCGCTTGGTATAAAGAGCCAGAGAAATTCCAATCTGACTCTCAATACCCAGATCAATTCTCTTTCTGTTGCATTACTGTCCCAAACTTTTCTAAAATACCTCCGAGTTCGAAAATTCAAGAATAATAACGTCGACAATATGAACTTCCTAACCTCTATCTCTGCAATTGTTATTGCCATGGTTGCGGTGGCAGCAGCAGCCCCTAATCCCGAGCCTCAGGGAGTAAGTGGTGGTTTCCCGTTGAAGTTATGACCAGCAAAAAAAACTTCTAACGATCATGGTGAATTATTAGTGGTGCCCAGGTGGATGTGTTTCTGATGGAGGATGCTGGCCTGCGGACGACCCCCACTGCCAGTAAGGACGATCACGGTTTGTGAAGGCATGACAATTGGCTTTCAAAACTAGCGATCCATTATGAAAGAACATACTCGACCAATCCTTTTCTGCGTTGATATAAGCCTACCTATTTTGTTAGGTTTCCTTGTTATCTCCATGTGAATACAACGGCAATCTGTTCTTTGAATAGATTGATTTACTACAAGTTCATATTCATTACCATGTAAACGTATTGAGTGAAATTTACTAACAAATTATCAAAGGTACTTATTGGAACTGGCCTGAGTAAAGGAAATATATTCTAAGCTTCTACTCTTACTGAAGCCTCTCAGCACCAATCGGGGTGAAACTAAAATAGCCTAGACTGAAGTGGTCAGTCGTCCAGCAATCGTTACCATCGTGGATAGCGTTGGGAAACCTCTGCATTTGCGCTGGAATTTTTTTGGCATTGCTTAAGCTTTGCTGGTGCTGTATAGACTGATTTTACCGACGAAGGGTCTATTTGGAGACCCTGCGACTCACAAACACCGTAAACCGTGTTAATTATTTTATTCAAAATTAGGTCCAAAAGAGACTAACTGGTACAGTAGATAGATGGGTGGATGGATATATGGATAGATGGTTTCATTTACCCTCGCCCCTGCAAACGAAACTTAATCAACTTCAAACCACTGGTTTGAATACGGATCTGTATTTTAGTCTAGTGGGAAAATCATCTGCTTATGAGCCCGGATTCCTCGACCTCTGAGCGCACAAGTTTGATTCTCACAGTCTATGTCCTTGAGCCCCCAGAGCCAACATCAGACGGGCTGATCTAATGTAAGGGTAAACGGGTATGCTCGGTAAAGCGTCTTGCGATCGACGGTGAAACATTGTAGATCGTTGTGAGAGTGCATAACCAGCGCTCAGGGTCTGCTTGACTTGTGCTAGTCTATCTGAATAAAACCGCTTTATTTATCTGACCTCGATTTGTACCAAATTGCAAAACGCATTTAAATCAAAACCTCCTGCTTCCTTTCGACACCTAACTATTCGCTTATAGCCGGATCAAACATTCTTTTCGCTTCCTCGCAACCCTTTCACAACTTTTTCACCGAGTAACAAGGCAAAAATACGAAGCGCTTGAATGGAACTCTTCAAAATGGTGTGTATTATTTGACTTCTCGTCCAAGCGCTGCTGACGATAGTAGATGACGATTTCGACATCGACCTCCATACAATCTGGCGGGATTCTTCTGGTATACCGACTCCATCTCCCTACCTAGCGACCGATTACGATCATCCCAAGTTAGTTCTCCTAAACGAAACCGAACCTGTAGATCCTGAGCCTCCTATGCTTTCTATAGTCAAATGTTACTTCTACCCCGACCACGAGAACTAGCGGGGTATCTAAGATCTTCATTGAACGCTCTAACCTCATTGTATCCGGAGATAATTACCTTGGGCAAAGATCCCCATGTAGCATGGATGCAGAACAAGGGAATGCCCGTAGGAGCTCCCCGGAACTTGGCTCTCTCCTAGAAATGATTCATGTGGTTATGGGAGTATAAGTCCAATGCTACCAGCACCATTTGCTCTTCGAGACTACCATTTTTTGCAACGCTTTCTTATAGAACGTAGCTAGGTTGATAGATTCAGGAATAATAATTGGAATGCAGTGATAGTACAAACGATATAAATTTCCCTACCTACCCTTTCCACCAGATCCCTGTCACTCTACAGACACTTATATTGTCCTGTTCCTGAACGCCATCCCAATTCTCATCATATTTCTTTATGTACGTTCTCTCTTTTTCGGCGATTAAAATCGGAGACAATGATAGTCCCACCTGCGAGGCTTACCGAAAGAAAATTCACATAGAGTTGCAGCGTATCTTGAGACCAGTGAGTGACTTACTTTCCGCAAGACCATATCGAAAACGAAACCTCCACTCCAGGCTGCAACCAGCTATCCTTGCATTCAACGTGAAATACCAAAATAGCAATATGCTAGGCCTCGCCGCCATAGACAACAATATTGACCGCGCCGATAGCTTACTACAACACAAGGCAAACATGAATAGGGGATAAATGGATAATTGCAACAAGCTTTTGCCATAAGTAGGAAATTGAATTTGTTAGCCTTCCACCGTTTCAGGGCCCATTCTTCGTCCGCATCGCTAATTATATATAGTGGGACCAGCTAACCGGTGATGCGTCTAAATAGTTATTAATATCCGTTCAGAGTGTCCCTGGGAAAGCTGAACTTTACATATAGTTATCTTGTATAAAGTCTACTGAAAACCCCTAATTTAGTAACTTATAAATTCTAGTCTATTGATAAAAGTAATATAGGGCATAATTTTCAATTTTTTATTGTGGTTTTTAAATAGATAATAATAAATAAAAAAGATTGAAGAAATTGTAGTTTCATAACTAGGATTTATTGTTGGCATCAGTGGGCAATTGGTATTGTAAGGGATGGTCAGAATGTATCAATATAACTTAGCCAAGAGCCTTAGTGATGGTCGGTCGCATACAAATTAGTGTGTGTACGAACGTAACCAATGCAGCAAACTAGGTATCTGTGATTGGTCCATGTGATTGGGTTTAGAGCGGAACGCATTTATAGTCTTCTATAGTTTTGAGTGGCTAGCTAACGGTTTTTATAGTTTCATAGGAGAATTTGAGGTTATTTTGAGAGTATTTTAAGGTTCATTTAAGACTTGTGCAGTTATTAGTTAATAGTAATCTGTTAGTTCTCTATTCCTATTTTAGTAGATACTGTAGTGGGGGTTCCAGTGCTGTTTTTGATATTGGTGCCTTACGCACAAGGCGTTATTATGCCTCAGTAATCGGGCAGCGACTGTTGCATCTCGACGTCCTCGCCTGCCCTTAGATAGATTGACAGTTACACACCACCCTCACTACACAATAAGAATTCACTTTTGCCCCCTACCGTTGATGCTCTGACGTTTTATCCGACTGCCCTGCGTTGCGTGTGCCTCCTCTCGTCGTCGTACGCTGTGTTGTTTCCTCTGCATCTCTCGACCCGTCTTGCACTGTCAGACCGCCATCGCGCCTATCCCTCTTCAATACTAACTCAGTACTAGAAAAATATCGAAAAAACTGTATAAAATATTTTCAGACTAGCAGATCACGAGGCTTGGCGTGTCTATCATGTTTATCTAACCGTTGGTTAACCAAAACCGCATTGATGTTAGCAAATGATATCCATGGTTATTGCGGTTAGTGCCGTATCTAATCCATATATATTGCCATAGCACTGGTATGTACGTATTACCTGACTTTCAATGATGTATCATATAAGTTGGACATAGTACAAAATAATACACAAGACACAAGGGGGGTGGGTATCTGCTTATTGAAAACGCTGTCAAGGGTGCAAACCGAACTGATGCCCGATCCCCCGGGAATCTGATAACGTTCGCTTGTTCCCCATTACACTGTAGGTCATTTTGTCAGCTTATATTGGAGAAGGGTATACGGGCGCTGAATCTCCTGTTGTGTCGATTAGTCTGGTGGCCTGTCTCGTCAGTCGTCTGAGACCTCGCCCCTCCTCATCCTATTCTGCATTGCCCTCAACATATTCACATTAAATCAGCCACGGCGGAGTTTGATCGTAGGCTGGTGGAGCCTGGAATCCAGTATGTTTATGATCTCGAGGTTGACCCTAACACTGTGTTGAATCCTGCTGAACATGGCATTGATTTGTTGCCGCTGTTCAGTATTGATGATGTGCAAGCTGCTCTTGGCCGGTATGAGTTTTAGCCTAGCAGCGCATATGCAATGATACACTTTTTTGTCCGACATGGCATCACCAATGTCAAGAACGACAGATAGTTCGCTGAGATATTATCAAGATGTAATGTAATCAACACGACCTATCCGCAGAAGATTACATGATATCCGACGCTGTCGATATTCCTATTGGTTTATTATATGTCTGAACATTTCCAGTAGTACTTACAACAAGTACATAGGATTCTTTAAATATTACTATGCTCTTGGTATTCAATCCCCGTCGATGTCTAGGCCCTGGGATCGATGACCAAGGCCTCGCCATACTGACTCACAGTATGCCCGTTCTCTTCTAAGTAAGCCCTGAACCGGGCATCCTCCGTCTCCAGCTCGCGGGACATGTCTGGAATCATGAACCAGGCAATCAACCCACCAACAACGGTGAAAGCGGCGCCAATAACAAACACAGCCTGCTGTCCTTTCTCCGTCGATTCAAAGGAGTTCTGAATAGGAGTGAAGACCTCAGTTCCAATCGACGCGCCTGCCTTGCCAACCGCCGCAGCGAGTCCAAGGAAGTGACCGCGTAACGGAGTAGGAAAGGACTCGGAGGCACAAAGGAATGTAGCGACACCAGGACCCATCTCCCCGAGGGCTTGGAAGATACCATACATTACCACAAAAAGGGGAAACACGCTTTGGATTGGTCCTAGAGCTCCACCTAGAATAAATCCCCATATAGCCCAGAGGAAAAAGCCAAGAGTCATGGTCTGCTTGCGACCAATACGATCCATAAGAAAACCTCCAAGTAAGCATCCAGGCAGATAGAAGCAGTTTATGACAGTCTAGAAAATATATTGTTAGGATATCTTCGTAATAGCTGTATTCAAGAGATGGATACGTACTCCATATCCAATGTTTTGCACAGTGGTATTATTAGGGTTCAGCTGCTCAATAATGGTTGATGAAAAAATACCAAAAGGATAGGTGACGAAGTCATAACAGAACCATGCCATAGCTGTAAATGTATGTAAGTAAGCCTTGTATGATGGCCAAGGCTCTGGGTTATGAGTCTTACCTGTTCCCACCATCGGCTTCCAATAACGACGTAGAACAAGTCCATAAGGATATTGCGATTTGATAGCATGTTTACGGTATTGGGTAGAATTGATCATCCGAACACGGAAAAAGCAGATTGAGAGGGGAAGCTATCCAGAAAGTCAATAAGTAGTCTCGGGGCTACCGTACCTAGGTTCAGGAACTTACCACAATACCCAGCCCAAAGCAGACTCGCCAAACACCCTCCGAATTGTCTTGGTGGTAGCAAGCAAGAATAATAATGGCAACCAGTCCAGCCACGACGAATCCAAGATCGACCGCAAAGTCGGTTGTAACGGCAACCAGGAAGCCTCGTCGCCTTCGCAGCTGCACTGTCTCATCAGCGGCCTCCGTGGCACTAGTGGCGCAAACTGGATATTCTCCCCCAGCGCCAAATCCTGCAATGCCTCTGGCGACAATCATCATCCAGAACATGCTTTTCCTGACGTTAGCTAAAGGTAACTTGCAGAGGGGATCCAAGAACTATTACCCTAGCTGAGATTTACCGTGAGCGGCCGTAGCCAAGACGACACCTATAATGAGAAATGCCGTCGCAGCGATGATACCGGTCCGTCGACCCATGCGATCGATTAGGATACCAAAGAACAGCATCCCAAAAATCTCACCAATGAGGTAAGAGTTGGACAAGCGAGACTTGATCGTGGAAGACATGCCCTCCTTGTACCTATGGGATGTCAATTTCAATGTTGCGAAGTGCAGTTGTTCAGCGCGGGACTTTACAATACTGAGAAGAGAGGCTCCATGTAACCAACTGCGGACACATTAGTGATGTTGAAATAATTTGAAGGAACAAGACATACTGATTTGGGCATTGTAACCATCACTGAACAAGGCCAGACCCGAGACAACGACATTCAGAATTCCCGAACTCTTGCGCTCGGGCTCCCGCTCCTCCAGATCCCATTCAGGAGTCTGCTCCCGCTCCTTGGGATCATGTTGCTTCATAAAGGAATCACTGGGTGAGGCCATTGTGTCTAAAAAGTTCAGCTGTGATGAATAAGGCCATTGCGCGTGTTTGTATAATAAATATATAACTGGAGGCTCTCAAGGTCCGATAGCAAGTGAGAGTCCAATGGCATGTAGTGTTGGGGGCACGCGAGGAATGGGCGATCTCCAGATGGACTTCGGTTAGCTTCGAGATGGGGATTGGCCTGTGTTGACGGGACGAAGTGCGAGATGCCAAATGTCACGGTAGCGTCCGAGCTCAATCTGGAACTTTGAAGGCCAGGGTGTGCCTATTGTATGGCCCCTCCACTTTAAAAGTACCTAAAGGCATGGACGACTATAGATGCAACTAAAAATGCACGTGTTGAGGCGAGTTCCACTCGAGCCTGTGGTGCTTTCCAGAGGTCCTAGCGCCTTCCCTTTTCGGATTAGGATTTCAGCTCAAGCAACAAGTGGGGCTTCTCTAATCTTCATCATCCAATCATAACCCCCCATACCCCCATGTGTTGACTACGCTGTGGGTATCTTAATTTGCGCCTGTCGGTGCGAAGCGCGATATCTTCATGTCGCAGTACTGGCATCCGATCTATGCAATGTACCAACGAATATCCAGGATGGTGCATATAAAACCTGGATTCAGCCGCACCACGTTGGATCTTGTCCGTCCTCCCTTTCTTGAATCGACATAATTTATTCATCATGGAGACCTGCCACTACCCTTTGTCTGCCGAGCAGCTCCGCGATTTCCAAGTGCGTGGATACCTCTTGATCCGAGGCTTTTTTACTCCTGCCGAATCAATTCTGCTGCGCCGGTGGGCCCAGGAGGTTCATGATCTCCCGGCTACCCCAGATGCCCCGTGGATGCCCTACGAAGAAATCAATGCCGAGGGAAAGCAGGTATTGTGTCGCACGGAGAACTTCGCCAATTACCACGCTGGGTTTAATAGCTTCCTCCGGGGTGAGCGGGCATCCAGTGTCTTGGGACAGCTCGCGGGTGAGGAGATGCTTCTCTTCAAGGAGAAAATAAACTACAAGCTTGCCGGAAGTGGTAATTATAAATAGTCCTTTAGAGCCGGGTTAAATAACTCACGTGTTTCTAGGTGGCTTCGATCCCCATATTGATGCCAATGCCTATACCCATGTAAAGATGATTAAGCACTTGACCATCCTGGCTGCAGTGGACGAAATGAACTCAGCCAATGGCGGCCTGGAGGTGGTTGATGGCAGCCATCGCATGGAAATTCCTCTTGGTGACGATCGCTGCATCGAGCCTAGCTGGGTCCAGAGTAGCAACTGGACCGCTGCCAATCTTGAATCTGGTATGTAATTCCTATAAAGATCGACTATATAGTTTACTGACCGCGTAGGTGATATTCTGATCTTTGGCTCGTATCTGGCTCACCGTAGTGGTGCCAATACCAGCTCTAAGGACCGAAAGGCCATATATGCTACATACAACTGTGCAACAGAAGGTGACCTGCATGATCAGTACTATACAGACCGACAAAAGCTTTGGCCTGCCACTCACATGCGCAAGCAAGGAGAGTCATATGAAGAAGGGCGGGCACGTTATGCCTTTGGATCTCCCATGTTGACAGTGGACTCCGCAGCTGTTTCCACGACATGAATATTGTAAATTTAGCGTTTTTGTAGAGCACAGGGTGGGATCGAAACCCACCATGACGATAACGAGCCAAGAAGTTCATCATGTAAAAATAGGTCGAATTGGCAAAATGACGCATTTGGTTGTTTTCTACACATAGGCACAAATTGAAGACGCCATTGATATAATAAGATGTAATCGATTCAAGATTTGAAATCAAGAATGGAAATATTAGAAATATGAAAGGAATCACTACGTTCCAGAGTTTGTTCCGAGCCGATTAGTAACATTTTCGAGAGTGCTGTATATAACACTACCAAGCCCCGCCTGATGCCATCTTTTTTCCTTTTTTTTTTTTTTTTTTTTCACTCAGCGGCACCTCTTCACAGTATCATTTTTCACACCCAAACCCCTGTCCTGTGATATCAAAATGTCTCCACAAACCCCAATGGATAAAGCAGTCGCATTGGTGAGCGCACTGGAACGATATGGACAGGGCGATTATATCGGTGAATCAATCAGCCAGCTGGAACATTGTTTACAAGCAGCCCATCAAGCGCAAAGGACAGGTAAATTTTCTCCTGTTCCGGGTAATATTTGAAGCTGATTGTGGGTACAGGGGCTCGCGACGAACTGGTCATCGCCGCCTTGCTGCATGACGTCGGCCAAATCATTCCCTTGGAATCCACCAAGGAGGCCAGGATGAACCTCCGCGGGAGCACTGAGAATGTCGGTCGTGTTGGCCACGAGGCTATCGGCGCCGAGTATCTCCGTTCGCTTGGATTCAGCGACGCGGTTTGTCGTCTTGTGAATAGCCATGTTGCTGCGAAACGGTACGGTTGCTTGGATTATTTTTTCTACATTTGCTTATATCTGCCCAGGTACCTCACCGCCATTGACCGCAGCTACTATGACTCTTTGTCCTCTGCCTCGCAGAAGTCCCTAGCTTTCCAAGGGGGTCCCTTTCAGGGTGAGGATTTGAGGGGATTTGAGGCGGATCCGCTGAAAGCCGAGATGGTTTCTCTGAGGCTGTGGGACGATGCAGCTAAAGTAGAGGGGGTTCAGGAAACTACCCCACGTGCCCGGGCTTATTTGGATAAAATTGTCAACCATTTATCTCGAGTAGAGTAGGAGAGTTATTGATCATAAATTGGTTGCTTCTTCTACCTGTGCGAACGAAAATCCGTTCGAGGATTTGTAGTAAAGCTATAACAAAACAAGCAGGAGAATATCAAAGGGAAATTTTGTCCAATAATACTATTTTAACGCTTAATCGCAAGTAAAGAATCAAGATTCCCTCAGGGATTAAATACCCACTTTAAAGATCACAATAAGGAAACGCACTACAATAGAGTTGAATTGTCAATCAGTAAACAATCCCTATGGACATGACGGTATCAGTTATCCGTACCTACTAGTCTGAAGTAGTTGCGTAGGCAGAAGCTATGCAACGGGAATACTCGGCGGGCACTGTATGATTCGTAGTCTGGCTTGCTCAGTGTTGGCAAGAGAGTATAGTAAGATGATGGTGGACAAATACCCGGAGCGTCGGAAACCTGTGGTAAAAGTGTACCCAAGACCTTTTCTCTTATTGTCCAAGAGACAGTCAGTCTATTTTCTAATACCAGCTATTCAATTATGGAATGAATTTTCTTATATAAAATATTTAAGGAGGAGTAAAAGTGATTATAATGACCGTACAATTAGACCGCGAGAGGACGGCGCCCATTTCAACAATCAGGGCCTATCAATTGATAAGCAGAATTTGAGAACTATCATGGGTACTCCAGGAGATTAACACAACCGGGGAGGCTTATATGTGGCTAGGTATTATACAGAAAGTATCAGCAATATCCAGGGGGAATGGTTGCGCATATTGCATATCAAAATCGGTTTCTATCGGCCCCTATTAGTAGCCCACTATGTAGGCCAAGGAAAGAAAAGGGAACCCAAGCCGGTAGCCCAAGACCGCTTGCATCGTAGTAAGGGCATTCAACCTTGATCTTAATAGCAGAATTGAGATGCAAACATTCTTCATTTCTAGGTTCGTAAGATTCAAAAGGACAATCTAGTAGAGTAACTTTCGGTATTTTTTAAACCCGCTTCCCTTCAAAGCCCTCAGCAGGCCATCCCTGGAGTGTGGCCCCATCCTCAACATGATCACCAGACAGAACTAGGGTGTGTTCCAAAAGGCAGGCATCTTGGCCCATCGACGCACCGGACATTAATCGTGATCCAGCACGCATAATGCTACGGTCCCCGACCATCAGAGTATGTAACTCGAACTCCCCGCGGGAATTCAGGTGGCATACCAAGCTGCAGTCATCAACAGCGACACGGTCGCCGAGTGTGAGAAGGTCAGGCTCGGTGAAGAAGACGTTAGGTGTTCCATTGGCGTGGATAGCACAGTCTTTTCCAATTTTTGCACCTAAGAGGCGGTAATACCACGAAAGATACGCAGAACCGGTGATCATAGGCAGGAGACCAGCCCCACCATAGCAGTCCTTGATAAGTGTCTCACACGACAAGAGGAATTGCCACCGCTGATTATAGCTGCTCTTATCCCAATGAAATTCCCCTTCTTTGCGACGACCCATGACCATCCACTTGATGCAAATGACAATTCCAAAGGCGATGAACGCCTGGGCACAGCTGATGCCGCAGAGGATTGAGGCGAGCATGCCGTACAAAACAAATGGGCGCCAGGGTCCGATATCGAATGCACCGGCGTTGCTATGTTGAAGCACAGCACGAAGAGCCAGTAGAGAGAAAACGACAGTGAGGAGCCAGTACACAGTTACGATGACAACGGAAAGAACAGAATAGATGACAATCTGCCAGATCCGCAGGACATAGTAGCTGGCTTCATTGCGATAAAAGGCACGACCAAAAGGCTTGCAGGTATCCTTATCGGTAATCTCGGGAACGACCTGCTTCTCGTTAAGTGTCTTCTGACCGGCCCGTTTCTCATTATCGCTGCTGCTGTCACCTTCGGTGCTGCTTCTGCTGCTACCGACAACGGTGGGGGCGGTCGAAATGGGCACCGAGGAAGGGGTTGGGAACTGGACAGCGTCACCACGCTTGCTCCCGGTCCATATGGTGTTGGCTGGGTAATCACCATTCCGACGGAGCAAGGCCCCAGAGCCGATCATGGCCTCACGGCCGATAGTAACACCAGGGGCAGCCACGACACGATCACCGACCATGGCTCCATCGCCAATGACAACACGGTCGCGTCCATAGCCATCCGATGTAACGAGAGTGGAGCGGGACCCAAAGACAACATCATTTCCAACTTCGATAAGATCGAAATCGGGTAGGGAGGGGCCTACACTCGGCCAGTAGACGCGCTTGCCAACCTTGCCACCAAGAGCCCGAATAGCCATCGAGACCAATTCGTAATGGCGGCCAATTAAACGAGTTAATTCGTGAATGTCACCAGCCGGAAGAATCTCTGCGAGCACAGCAGTGCGGATCTTTTGGAGAATAGTCTGCTTGGAGGCAGGGCCAGGCTTGGGCTTGCCGCAAATAAGGTCGAGCAGGCTCTTCATGATCAGAACGGTGACAAAGAGAACAATCGGTCCACCAAGAGCACGGCAGATTCTTGCGGTAATATGGAAACCAATTCGCTGGCCACTAGTATACCATTCCAGAGTAGCCAGGAACATGTCGGGCTGGGCAAGGGGGAATTTTCTAACCATGGGCACAAGGCCACCCATCCAGGTTAGACGGGCCGCAACCCAAACCAGAATCTTTATGGGCGTAACGATCAAAAGCACAAAGATCCAGTGTGGCTGGGGAACACGGGAACTTAACAAGTCCCGGTTTGACTCGTCGGCATCCTGAAGTTCCCAGCTGGACGAGTTCGGGCCAATACAAGTGTTGTCCGGTACATCAGCACCCGGGGCGAGAATGGACTTGAGGCCGATAGAGGAATCTTTGCCGATGCGAATTCGTTTAAGTAGCATTGAGGTGTTGCGCTCCACAGCAAATGGTCGACATTGGCAGGCATCTAACACGACATTGTCACGGATATCAATCAGGTCATATTCTCCAAGTTTGGCAGAGGGAGAGATCGTGACATTTCTACCAATCTTTACACCAAGCAGACGGTAAAATAGGACACGGGACCAGTTGAAGTGGTTGAAAATGCCCTTTCCACACACCTGTAAGGCCTTCTGCGTCAGCCACCAGCGCGTGTGATAAGGTCCCCACATGGGGGAAATGCCTTCCTTGTACCGGCCGACAACAAGCCACTTGAAGATGATTCCGCAAATGGGGCTCACAATGTGCCCACTAACACGAGCAGACAACACTGCCAGAACAATGAGGATCAATCGCCCAATGAGAATGTCGCGAAGAGGGAACCGGAGGGTACCCTCGGCCACGACGTACGCGAAGATAAGCCATTGGAAGGCACGCTTCATAGGGAAGAACAAGGTGACCGGGAACAAATGGAAAAACAAGACCAGCGGGTTTGTGCTGCTGTAAGTCTTCTCGCAGCCAGGCAGCTCGGCCTCCCCTTGATCGCCCTTGGCAGCCTTGACTGCAACGGCCTCGCTGATCTTGTACTCAATTTCGCCAACTGTGCTGTGGTGAAAGAGAATATCACCAGCCAGGAAGATCGCAAATTCTCGTCGGAATTGAGAAACAAGACGGCCTGCACTAAGACTATCACCGCCAGCAGCGAAAAAGTCGGTCATGGAGGAGATATCCTCTGGCGCATAAGCCAACGCCACAGCAAAGATCTCACGAACCCGGCGCTGGATAGGGGTCAGGCTACCATCCGAGTTGTGAGCACGGATAGCCTCATCAATAGCAACCTGGTCTGGTTTGCCGTAGAAGTCGACCGGCATTGGTCCTTTCAATAGGGTGATGCGACTAGGAACAAGATAGCCATCAAGTTGCTCTTGAAGGTCAGTAAGTGTAACATGATGATCATCAGGATTGTCCACGAAAAGGACAGCTTGAGCAAATCCATCACGTTGGTTGATCTGAACATGCACCTCGGGGGTTTTGGCTAACTCCGCAAGAGCAGAGTGAACGACATTGCTGTCCACAACACATTCCTTTCTTGGAATTGAAGCACTCAGTGGAGTTCCGTTCGGCGGACAAACAGCTTCAAAGTGTCGATATGCAAGAGTTGTCTTAGGAGTCAAGGGCTCCAAGGCCAGCCGCTCAGCGAGCTTGATACGCTGAATCTTATTGTTGGACTTGGGCACCCGATCCATGTACACCACCAAGGCGGGCCATTTTGGCTGGTGAAGAATCGGCTGAAGTGATTCGTGCAACTGACGAATATCTGGCCGAGCAGTGCCCGGGGGGGTCACAATAACCACGCCAACGACTTCCTGGAGGATATCATCGGGGACGGAGAAGGCCAGTGTCTCGGTAACGCGACCATACAAGGGAGAGTCGGGATGCTTAGCCGCTGTGAGCACGGCGTCCTCTACCTCGACTGGTGAAATAATTTCACCACCACGGTTGATGACCTCCTTGCTGCGACCCGTAATGTAGAGATAGTTCTCGGTGTCCAGATATCCCAGATCACCAGTGTCAAACCAACCAGACTCGTTAAAAGCGCTGGTGTCAATAGTACCCTCGGGGGTCAGATATCCTTCAAATGCAGGGGATCCACGAACGCAGATGTGTCCAAGCGTTCCGCACTGTGAAACCGGCTTGCCATCGTTTAGAATAGCGACGTCGGGGCCGATAATACGTCCAGAAGTCCCATGGCGGTCAAGGGTATAATCTTTTGGTGGTGCCGCAATAGGCATGCATTCAGTCATCCCATAGCTAGGGAGGATGGAGCAGTTGAAGGTCTCACGAAGTTGCACAGCAAGTGTTGGTGGAAGACCACCGCCAGCATTACAAATGAACTCAATGGCGCTTTGGTGTACGGCTTCAGGGCGGTGCTCGGCTTCGCCAAGAATCATTTGATGCATTGTGGGTGTTGCATAGTACCAGGTTGGGGTCATGAGGGGACTTTGAACTGCATCCCAGAACATGCTGGGGTCGAAGGATGGGCAGCATATTGTGGCGCCGCCGGCGAGGATGGGAGAGAGGATACTGCGCATGATGCCACCGCTGATTCTGTTTAGTATTTGCTTGTAATAAATGTCGGCAGGGAACATACACATGGTTCAGCGGCATCATATTCAGACAGGTGTCTGTCTCGGACAGCTCCACCGACTCAATCGTAGCGATGGTACCCGCGATGAGGTTAAATGTTGTAATTGGCACCAGCTTCTTCTTGCCACTTGTACCACTTGTGAAAAGAATAATTGCAATGTCATCCCCGACATTAGGTGGGAGGTTTGGTACTGTTGAAGTGTGGTGTTTAGAAGTCACGCGGAAAGTTAAGTCTTCCAGTGGCTCGATTCCAAAGACCGGCCGGCTACCGTTGTCCAGCCGCAGCTTGCCAATGTCAACCTCTAAAGCAACAACAGCATCAGCTTGCACCTGGTCAATATCTATGTGCAGCTGCTCTGGTACAGTATTGGATGCCATGGGCACAATAGTATACTTGTTGGCAAAGGCAAATATGGCAACTGCCATAAGAGGGCCGTTAGGCAAAATGACAGCAATGCGAGGCTTTCCATGGCGGGACGGTGCCACTGGTATCTGGAAAGTCTGCACAAAGTCTCTGATTGCAATATGTGACAGGCTCTGTCCCGTACTGACATCAATGAAGCCAGCGCGAGAGTCTGTCCCTATCAGGTCGGCAACATTGGGAGTGACTTTCTTGACTTGTGCACGGAGGTGTCGGATTGTTTCATTGTTTTCAGCTTTGATGGGTTCCGGGAGTGACTTATAAATGTCTTTAAAGGCCAATAAAAGCTCCCGTATGGGCCAATTGCAGGAGTGTGAGGATAGGAGGGCGGACAGTTGGTCGGCAGAGTCCGGTCGTGTTGCATCGTTCCGTAGGCATCGAAGCTGTTCCACAAGGCTACTAGAAGGTCAGAAAAATGTGGAAATAAGTCTCAAATTTTCGACGACACGGTTGCTTTCAAGCGAAGCAAGAAAGTAGTAACGGAATGGCGTGACCATTGTCAAGACGCTAGGATCAAATCAAAAAAGCAGAGTATAACTTACGAACTTCCTGGCAAATCCGTCATTGTGAATCGCCAGTCAGGAAATGTGTCTGCTAGGTAAAGTTGCACCACACTTTTCACTAAATTTCTCCTTGAATTCCAAGACAGTGGCTACTTAGTGCCTTTTATGGCTACTGACACAAGTCGAAAGTGCCGAAGATCCACTGGCGACTTGGAAATTACCTCACGGGCCCAACTGTGAGTGTATATTCTCATACGGGGCAAACTGGGTCAAATCCGAGATGCGGCCGACCCATAGGACACTCGGGTCCCCAGCCATGATCTGGGCCCGTGTAATTCCGTCCATGAATGAGGGATTATACAGAGAAGTGGTTGAGAGGGATGGTGGAGAAATGGAGAAACATTCATCATTCGGCTTGGCTTTTACATCAGCTGCGGCCGGTCGATTATGTCCTGTAGGTCGAACACCACGAGGCACAAAACGCCCAACGATACGTCAAAATCAGCCCCAGGTCGTCGAATGATCAAATCGCAAGCTTTGATGGGCATTTTTCGGTTGAGGCCGACGGACGCCGAATGTTACAGCTCGGTCCTTGGTCGGGGTAAGTTTGTTTGATCGGCCTGCTGCCTGGTATCTGGTCCCTTTGAAAAGATTTTATACTCCATCCAGTAGCTGGACCTGCATGATTTTGAAGTGCTATGGCCCGTGCTGCATGTTCTCGATATTAAGTGATTCCACTTAATTTGGTGTATATCCCATGGCAACAGGGCTCATATATATCTCCATGCCAGTCCACATTATAGAGATCATTTAAATTTTCTGTCTTGGAGAGCCTTGCGGATAATGG
The DNA here is from genome assembly GCA_027569595.1 of Penicillium sp. G339. Lineage (NCBI taxonomy): Eukaryota > Fungi > Ascomycota > Eurotiomycetes > Eurotiales > Aspergillaceae > Penicillium > Penicillium sp. G339. The sequence continues at coordinate 57,117 of JAPDFJ010000031.1, forward strand.
CATGGCATCCCCTGTACTGTCTTCACATGGATGAACTAATGTACGTTCGGAGGATCGCCACTGATGATCGGCGTGTTAGGGCGAGATCCACATGGGTCTGCAACGAAGAGTTCTTGGCATGTCTTGGCACTCGTACCCGTTTGTTCTCGGCCTGCCTGAAGAGAACAGTAACTGCTGGGTCGATCAACGATCGACAGAAACATTGGAAGTTTCCAAGGTCTCAAGCTGAGCGAAGGTCCACATTGCGACGGATATCTCCCGCCAATTAGCATTACATTCGAGCCCGAATTGTATCAACGCCAAACGTCCGTCCCACTGATTTTCAGGACCAGTCTTGATTTGGCGTCATAGAGCTCGGTTGGAGAATCTTTGCCTTCATCAGACCCCAACAAGGTAAATGCCATAACAGGCTCGCTGATTCCAGTTGCCCCTCTTGATACTGCATTATCATATTGCGTGCTCTCGTCTCCTCACGGTGTCCACCAGCGGCACCGGCGTGGCCCGGTATAGAACACTGCCGCTTTCTCCATTTCTCGCATTCTCGGTCGGGAAAGAAGGTCCGCACATTCCGACATTCCGGTCGAAGCCCGGGATCCCACCTGGCCTATAGATTTTCTTCGGCAGGCTCGCTTGAGTATATTAAGTATATTAACTGCTTATCCTCAGGTTAATTATTTTCGGCTGAAAGCTAATGCCCTATGGACTCGTAATTGCAGAATGGTATTTTTTCAGGGAAGACCATCTAAGTTGTTTGGGTCATTGGAGGCCGGGTAGACTTAGACTAGATACGATACAATAACTTCACCCTTCTTGTCTATTTTCTTTTCGATTCCATCAACATTAGCCTAATGCGACCGATCGCCGTTCGCCAGAAACAATCGATCCCTTGAATTAGGGATTTATCGGGGCTAATGTGGAATGATTTCGGATGTCGCGAGTCCCCTGCTGATTCTTTCTTAAAATGGCCAAGACCCGAGAGAAGGGTCCAGGTTGATCAAGAGCTATGTAAGTCCTCTTTCAACCCGTGGAAGATCGTCTTGGGTGTGTAGCGATGACCTTGGTGGGATCGGCGCCACGGTACCCTGAGAACGAGCGGATCTGATCATATATCTTATCAGATGGCATTGATCCAGGCGGGAGGGTCAGCAAATGCATTTTGGTTTTGCCACCACCCGTCCCTAGCAGCACCAAGCATCGGAATGATTTCCAGGAGATCATTGGACAATTATGCCGTGCCCGCTTCGCTTAGAGCGTTGACATTGTAAATCCCTATTCCTGGTGGGAATTATATGCTGAAGCGCGTCCCCACCTGCTTCTCGTGGTGAATATTTTGCAGCGCATGACGCGTCAAATCCATGAGATACGGACTGACCTAACTAGATTGGAAAAACGCATCTCGCAGAAGTAAAGACAATTTTTGGAAGTCGGCTACGAGAAAAGCACATCGTCTGACTGAGTTACAGACAAACAGCTTTGGCCACGGTCATCCCTCGGGCTGAGTTTCCATTTTTTTATTTTTCTCTCTGGTGTGCCTGGCTTCATAGCCAGTCATAGCCATATCTTGGGACCACATCAAGCTTGGGGCGATCAATAAAGTACACGCTATGGCGGTAGTTGCCGATGACGGACATCGCCTTCCTTTGTCACACCATGAAACACAGATCTCGCACTGATCTCTAGTTCATTCTCGCCAAGTCTTGTTCGTGGCTCCACAACTTCTAGCCATTTTCAGCAGACCCTGCGTATCATTTTACTATCCTGCGATCATGTTCCGAGTTTCACTCTATACTGTGTGCTTGGCATGCCGCGACATATCCTCAGCGCGGCATTTTGTTGCTACTTCCCCGCATTGCTCGATCTTTGTCTCTCTGTCGGCCAATTCCTCTTATGGTTAACTTTGGTCTACAGGCAGGCTTCCGCCTATGCAGAAGCTCCCGAAAGCTATGTTACTAGCAAATTGATAGTGCCCAGCATCATCAAAATCAAAAATTGTGATGGGTTCTATCTCGGCGGTCTTTCACAAGTACTAAGTTTATTTTCTTGATCAAAGTCCCCTCGCATCTTTTGAATAGATTCAGTTTGATTCCAAACTCCCATATTGACTCATGAGACACTCCGAGTCCATATTCCACATTCACTTCATGTACCCGATTGTCTGAGTCATACCTCTCTTACGCGATTATCGTAGGAAGTAAATTGTGGTAGGTCTTTTAGCAAATATTGCCAGCAGAAACGCAGTCCTGATAATCTTGGAATGCAACACGGTATAACTTGTTTCCGAGAAGTAATCCCTTATTGCTTGCAGCATTTGAAGATTGTTGACATACCCCGGATATTCTCGGGTTAAGTTGTTAGCCATGGGACAGTGCTTATATTGTTTGTGTTGCTCATAAGTCTCGGGTGGCCATTGGTCTTTTGTTGCCGGCCAGTCAAACGCTTACTGGGAGATGGAAATTTCGGTGGATATTAACAGCTCTCAGCACTGCTGAAGTCACTTCAAATTGGTTTGCTTTTGCCCCAACTGCCTGGATTTGGAACCTCGTGGCGTAAGGCTGGCGATTGAACACCTTCCTATCAGGTAATTAGAACGCGATTTATTATTTCCACCTGATCAATCCAAATTCCTAACGCTCGTCATTTCAGCGGTATGCATAAGCGTTGTTGTCCGTAGTATGGCAAGATACGGAAACGATGTCGCAGGATACTACAGTTTCCGTGGCTGTGTCGGAACTCCAACATAGGAATTTTGGTATCAATGGTAGATTGCCTATTCCGCCGCATCAATGGCCAGATGAACATACAGTACTCTTCGATTCTCCTTTCAGATAGACTGTATCTGGCCTCCTTCTTCCATTGTGGGGCCATACCCAGACCCAAAGTCTATTGATTTCAAGTCCACTGTGGAACCGGATGTGGAGCCCCAAAACCGACTCATATTTGGGGTTGGGCTGAACTTGGCTTGGGTGTATTTGGCCTAGTCTCGTTTGATCCAAGTGTCTTAAACAGGATTTTCTACCCCTGAGCCTAACAATGAAACTATCGATAGAGTTTTCCGTATGGTTCCTGAGAGAATATCGGTCTTGGCACCAGGCCCCTCGGCGGGATCGGGACTCCTACGGCTGTACTTCCCGAGGCACCCATACATAAGGTAGATCGTTCCGAAACCTACGCGGGCATGTAGAATCAAGGCTAGGTAGACCCCATTTAATGTACATAATTATGGCACAACTCTGCTAAGATAGGAACTGATCATCACTTTGTGGCATACAGGGGGTGAATGGTCAAGACGAGAGCAGAGATTGTTATAACGTAATTCCCTGCCAATCGGGCCACCTTACGCGTTTTCTCGCGTCTCTACCGATCTACCTTCTTCAACCACCCACCATGCCACCAAACCGCACTGAATACTCATGAAAACGCACTGAGCTGGCAGGCAGTATCCTACTAGCTATACGAGATATTCAAAATGGCAATTTGACGTCTGTTCGCCAAGCCGCAGCGATACATAGCATTCCCCGCTCAACACTGCAGTGTCGGCTAGCCGGTCGCCAGTTTCTTGGTGATAAACACAAAAATAGCCAAAAATTGACTAAAATATAACAGGTTGCGCTTAGTGAGTGGATATTAGACCTAGATTCGCGCGGGGTAGCGTCTAGGACTAGTATTATACGCGAAATGGCTAATATTCTCCTTGCCGATTGTGTATGACAGCCTCCTACTGAACAGCCTACTATTGGCAAAAACTGTCCTACATAATTCGTTGAACAACGACCTGAGCTACGAACGTGTTTGTCGAGATGTTATCACTATAAACGAGCAAAAAATGAAGATTATACGCTACTATGTGCATGGTTTAAACGCGTCAAAGAGACTAGCACTACCAACGGTATCTAACTAGAGGATATCTATAACTTCGACGAGACTGGCTTCGTAATAGGCCTTATAACCTCCGCTAAGATCGTCACGCGCGCTGAAGACTACGGTCAGCGATAGGTTATATAGCTAGGAAACTATAAGTAGGTGACGGCTATTGAATCTATTAGTGTAACCGGACACTCATTTCCGCCATACATTATTTTTAAAGGCAAAAATTTTATATAAAGGTGGTTTAATAGTCCACTATATGATTGGTGCTTCGAGGTCTCTCTAAACGGCTAGATAATAGATGAAATAGGCCTTTGTCTATAGAAACTCTTTATCTTAGCTACTACACTATTCAAATGTGGTGGATTTCGTCTATTAATAGTAGACAGCCACGGTAGCTACCTTATACCTCAGTTTGGCGGAATCTACAGCAAAAACGATATTATACCTCTATATATGCCACTATATATATCTAACGACCTACAACCACTTGATAGTAGGTGGTTTGCTTCTACTATCACTTGGTTGAGGCTAGAATCCGTGTGAATATTTCTCATATTACCAAGCTATATTCCCTCGACGCTTTCCCCTAAGCATATACAGAGGCTTTTAAGCCAAATACTATCCAAAACAGCTTCGAAGCAACTAGTTTATTCCTAATCAACGCTGAACGGGTGTTAGATAAGCTTCGTATCTCGCTATATACGTCTACACTAGTTAGTAGCCGGCCGTCGAGTAAATCGAGCTATTTTTCGCTAAAATACCAAGAACTAGTAAACAGCTAGAGCAGCAAACTGCCTCGCTCAGGAAACTACTCGGATAGCGTTCAAAAGCCCTCCAAGTCCTTCCAAAACAACACTAGAGTAGATAGTCAAGGGCTTCCATGTAGCTATACACCACATAGTTATTTTAGCCAAGCAAAACGCCGATCTACGTACTGAAAAGAAGATAGAAAAAAAGAAACAGGCTAAACGGTCAACTAAACAGATATCCCATGACAGTGGTTTAACTGTCGTAGAGGGCCAGGCGTTGATTGAGGAGCCTACGCAGCCAGCGGAGGGTATACGTGCTTGTTATTCAAAGGATTGACGGGTATCCTGAAAGTCTTACGTTTAACCTTTTCAAGTTTTCTCTTCCGAGCTGAAAATTTACTATTAGTATCGTGCACTCTAATTATCTTGCCCCAGATCTTTATATATAAATGATAGGTATGTTGCAGTTTTCCTCGATAAAATTTTTCAACTGTCCAAAGAGACGATATGTCACACATCCAGTTCATGCGATTCTATGTCAATAAAAGTACTAGTAGTAGCAGTGCCGCCAAAAATTCCTTTTCGGCATTTCAGACTCAATTAACATTTTATTCAGTGCCAAGAATATTACTGGTACGGTAACTGACAATGACGTCACCACTTCAGTCCTCTCCGACCCGCCTGCGCAGCAATACCTTCCTCTCAAATACAATTTCGCATTCTATCCAGACGATAATTTCCTTTCACCTCAAGTGTTTCAATATGATATACCAATTGTGCTAGACTTTTACATCCTCATGATCCAACCGTCTCCCAATAATGGACCACCCGCTCCAAGAGGGCAGCAACCTAGACGCAATCACGCTGGTCACTCAAATACTTTGCTTTTCCATTATCTCACCTCTAATTGTTCTACGACTTCTAGCTCAACTCAAGTTGAATAAACCGTTTAATATTGAAGATGGTAAAAATCTATCCAAAAATGGTCATCCATATCTCTTTATTTACGGCTAACAATGACAGCATCATGCTATATTGCATGGGTATGATACTTTGAGGGTTCTACTGATTGTGTCCATATAAACTGAAAACATCAGATTCTATTTTTGGGACATTCTATTTGTACCTTGTTCTGTATATAATCCCCCTTTGGCGCCCTATCGAGTTAAACTGAACTAGCTGACGAATTGTCCGATTTAGACACATTTTCCGGCGGAGATTCCTGTCCTGAATCCTCCACACTTCCAGATTATCAATTTAAGTATAAAGTGAGTTTTTGAATCATGTTTCGACTTATCAAGCATACTAACAAATGAGATGTTCTATATCGCCACGATGTTCTACGTTCCCATGATTCTCTTCGTGAAAACATCTCTGATTTACATCATGATTCGACTTTGGAGCCCATACCGAGCCAAAGTTATCTCAATTTATATATTTCTGGCTATAGTTATCAGCTACTATATCGTCATTTTGTTCGTCAAGATCTTTACCTGCAACCCTATCTGGCTATTCTGGGAGATCAACCATTCTGCTGGGACGTGTCTCAATCGCCGAGCCATCATCATAGCCGACTCCGTTATCAGTGTCGCTACGGATCTAGCTATCTTGTTGCTCCCAATTGCTCTGACTTGGAGCTTACAAATGCCCTTTTCAAGGAAACTACACGTCATATTCATTCTTGGCGCAGGAGGTACTGCCATTGCTTTCAGTGTCTACAGGTTGGCTCTTGTAATTCACTCCCAAGGGTATCCATACAATGCAGGGGTTCTCATAAGAGTTCTTCTATCTGAGTGAGTTATTCAAGCCTTCGTGTGTCCTCTCTATATCTAATAAATTTAGTAACGCAGAAGGTGGGCTGGGACTTATATGCACTTGCATTCCGACTATCAATAAGTTGATTAGCAATTTGATTCAAGAGTATAAGAACAAGAAGAAGAGAAGAACGAACAAACAACAACAACAACAACAACAACAACAACAACAACAACAACAACAACAACAACAACAACAGTGATGCTAGTTTTGGGGTATTCAATGTATAGAGGCCTCAAACTCGGAGAATTCCCGATGGAACACGGTATTAGAGGGCTTAGCTCAGGCACATGGGCGATTTCTTGCTAGCACAGAAAAACGATATTGAATCAATTATTGGGTTCATAATATACATGAGATGCCGTCCCCACTATCATTATGTCAAAAAGTGTGTCGTTTGTCTCGCAGTCTTGACTTGGAATTTAACAAGTCAAAAGTTGGTTCAGAAAGAACAGAAAGAAAAGGCCACGAAGAGAACAAAAGAACTTGAAGGGCAAGCGCACTGAGTGAGTAGTGGGACTATATAATTAAAAATCTAGGAAACTATTACAACGAATAATACAGCTGAGAAGAATGTATTCAACTTGAAGTTGTCATGACTTGAAGTATGTTCCCTAACATGCCAGAACAGCAACTGCCAGTGTCATGAATTAATCTCAAACTCCTCGAAGATAGTCGCAAACTTGTTAAGAACCTGTTTGAGCGCAGGGCGCCTGATCGGTTTACTGCCTCGATCATTAATTTGAATGCGACGATTCCGGAATCTTAGTCTCTCACCTAATGAACATGTCCATCCCCGAGTCCATGCAGTCTTTGATGTTACTTTCTTCCGCGAAAGCGCTAAGTGCGACAATTGGGGCCGAGTACCCCATTTCTCGAATGAGCCGAGTGCTTTGAAGGCCGTCCAGGTTGGGCATCTAAGGTATTTAGTGATCCAAAGGCTCTGAAGCGTCCTGGGATAGATGTCGGGGCTCACTTGAATATCCATGAAAATCAAATCAAAGACGCTACCTTTTTCCATGCTGGACTTTACCGTGTCAAAGGCTTCTTGGCCATCCTTTACCATTGTCACATCGTACACTTCCTCCAAGGCGAGCATTCTGTTGGAATTTAGCAATTGGGCGGCTGGACAAATGAAAGTATTGAACGTACCGCCGCACAACTTCTTGGTTGACCGTGTTGTCTTCAGCCACCAGAACTCGGATTCTTTTCGACGCTTCACTCGCAGATTTGCTGTTATTCGAGCGAGGGTGCTTGGATGTAGATGATGCGGGTGATGCGGGAACAGTTGGAGTGAAAAATGGTTGGCTGAGACCAACCAGTCGCGGTTGAATGTCAGACTTGTCAAAGCCGGGGGCTGCAGATTCATTCTTCAAGGACCCGTGATTAGATGGTGTCCGTACGACATTCGAAAACTCATCCAAAGACAAAACACTAGGTGTCCGCGACCCAGGAGCACTAGAGTTGTGAATGCTTGGGGGCAACTCTTTCACAAATTTCAACGGGATCCGGAGAGTAAATATAGATCCTCGCCCCTCCTCGCTATCCAATAGGATGGCACCGTTCAGTATCCGTGATAGCTGCGCACAGATGCTTAAGCCAAGTCCAGTGCCTCCATACTTACGGTTCAGTCCTAAGTCACCTTGAACAAACGGATCAAAGACACGCCTATGGAGGTGTGTTGGAATACCAGGACCATTATCCTCCACCTCAAACTGAAAGAGCAGTGATCGGAGACTCGAGTGATCTATTGATTGCCTTCCCAACCCATTCTGAGCAAAGGTTTCGACGCCACCCGATTCTAGGCATTCTTTGGATTCTTGCTTTGAACAGGAGTCATCGAAAAATAATGGCCCTTCCACGTATCGAATGCGGACTTCGACTTTTCCATTTTCTGGCGTAAACTTGAGGCTGTTGCTAACCAGGTTGATTAGGACCTGGAGTAGGCGATGTTGGTCACCCCATAGTATCATATCCAGGAACCTCCCTGGTGGAAGGGACTCGATGCCTCGTTCATGGCACATAGAATACCTCCCGGGTTGATTGTTTTCACCAGTCATACAGTTGATACTGAAGTCAATCTGTTTCTCATGTACCTGATTTTGGAAAATGATCGCCAATTGTGATCTGATATCGGAGAGCTTGAATTCCTTCTCCTCAAGTTGAATGGCTTGCTCGACTTGATTTTTGCTGAATGTCAGCAAGTCATTCAGCAAGTGGAGCAGAAGGTCTCCAGATTGATAAACGACCAGAAGAGACTTCTTGATTCTAGAAAGGCTGTCCTCCCCCATACAAACAGCGCACATCCCTAAAATTCCGTTCAGTGGTGTCTTTAACTCATGTGAAATATTGGCAATGAAGAGTGTTTTGCTTTCATTCGCTGTCTCTGCTGCCAATTTCGCCTTCTCCAACTCCCGAGTTCGTTCGGCCACTCGCTCCTCGAGGCGATTGTATTGAACCGTCAGCTCATCAGACATTTCATTAAATGTCTTTGTAAGTTCCGTTAGTTCATCGGTCACACAATGCCTGCGCTCTTTGACTCTTCCGGGTATCTGGAAGGACCGCATCTTGTTGCGTTTTACGACATTGTTGGAGCTATTGAGACTTTCCAATTGGCCTTTTAGGCGCTTGAACCATGAAGCAACAGGACCTTTTTCATTCTGTTCTCCAGGTGGCTCGATTTCCACGGTCCTGGTTAAGCCTCCATGGTAATCTCGGTGTGAGCTATGAGGGGATGGGATTTGAAGTGCGACGGACTTTTGTGCAGCTTCCCTGAGCCTTCTAATGGGTGCAACGGCCCAGTGAGTGAGCAGAGGAACAATCAATATGATAGAACCAGCGGTACCGAATACACAAGCTAGAATAATTTTGCGTAGTCGAGCGATAGGAGCAAATGCTTCCGCATGGGTCTCTTCGACTATGAGAATCCATTGGACTAGGGAGCTCTGAGGGCGAACTGCGCCTACCGCCACACTGGCACCCTCTTCATTTTTCGTAGAAAGACGACTTATTGAATTATTCTCGCTCTCGTATGGTTCGCGCATTATTTCCAACGCAACTGCGTATTTCGATAGCGGGAATGAGGTGTTGGTTGAAACACCACTGTGACGGCTTTCTTGGCCGGGAACAGGGGTAGGTTCGAAAACATAATGCACTTCTGCATCGGTGAGTGCTTCTGACTCTGGCCCCGAAGTAGAAGTCGCGGGCTGAGCTGTGTTGGCAAATATGTTTTCTGGTCTGGTCGGTCCGAGTAAGAGCGCTTGTCCGGTATTCCCAAGTCCATCGCGTGAACTCATGACATTCTGAACACTTGTTGCGCTGGCCACAATACTGTATGTTTATCAGAAAAATGTTGTTTAGGAAACATTGGGGAATGCCGTAAGTGGGCAGCTTGCACGTACGTGATGAAACCTAGCAAGTCCGTATCTGAGGTGTTATTGACAATTGGAAGAGTCAAAGAGACGAGAGAAAAGGAATTATTGATCTTTAGTGGGCCCAGGAGTAACGATGAGCCGAGGCCAAGAATATAATCGGGAAATGCTAGAATGATGGTGGAATTGTCACCGGAGGAGGAGTTGGCGTAGGTTAGGTTTGGGTACAGCATCGGTGGGTATCCGAGGCCCTGCGACCCCAGCGTGACTGAGCTGCCATTGGAGTAGCTGTATGGGAGGGTAATCTCCGGAACACTTTCGCTGGTGACATTGAGCAAGCTTTCATTTCCGCTTCCATTTTTTGGGAACAGTATCGCCTGGTATAGACTCAAGTACCCTCGACTCCCAAGCGCAGACTGTACGTCCGTGGTTGCATAAGACCAGTTGTTGCTTGACCTGTTACCTTCATTGTATCGTCGGAGGGCGGATTGGACAAGAAGACGCGTAGATATGGTTTTGCAGGTCGTTTCGAGAAGATCTAGGTTGGACGCGATTTGGCTGGCTTTGATGGTAGCGACAAGTTCCAAGCCTTGAGATCTGCCTAACAGTTAACAGTCATGCGAAAATCCAAGAACATGGGCCACGTACCCTACACCAACCACGAAATTGTAGGTGGTGATCCACTGCGCCGGCTGTCAAACTTTCGTCTTCGCTCCTTCAACGGCTGGGGCACTTACTGTTGCAATGGCAAGAACCACTATCCCAACAACAGAAGTCAATAGCACCAGCAGCGCAAGCTGCACAGCGATAGGGACGCGCATCCGATCGCGATAGTGCCAGCGCAGTTCATGGAGAAGAGGAGCCTTTGTACCGGGGCTCGAAAGCTCAATTTTGGTTCTGTGGTTTTAAGGTATGCACAACACTCTGAGGAATGGTTTGGCAAGAAGAAAGATTGGAGTAACCCTCCAAAGTCAGGTGCCATGCAACATGGCTATGGCCAGACTTCATCTAGACTTGGAACACATTGGGGGGGGGGGGGTTGTTCTAGACTGGACTAGATCTTCTGGCAGTCGAAAATGGGCCCAATATAATCTGAGTGGGTATTTTTTAGCGATTCCTCGGACCTAATTCGCTGCGGTCAGCTAAAACTGGTGAATCTTGCCGACCTCCTTTTCCACCAAGCACTCCACATGCCGTTAGCTCGGATACTAGCTGTGAAACACAAATTCCAACACCAACTTTCACGAGGGTTGATGTTGACATTGTGCACATATATATTCACTGTAACTCTAATTTGTAAATCTCTGATCAGCCAAGCTACCAGTGATTTTCCGCTCGTTCTTACATATCTCCGACCGCAAATTTCAGTCTTTCCGCAAATCACAGCAGGGATTGCTGCCCCCGGAATGACCTTGAAGAAGCAATGGACCACGATACATCGTGCGGGGCGCCAAAGCAATAACTCGCCTCGTAGAAGATGTCACCAAATATGAAATACTTAGTTCTGCGGGTTATAAGATGAGCGATCAAGACCATCGAGCTACTCTCTAACCGCTCATCCCTGCTCTGGAGGGGTCTATCGTTAACAATGTTGGTTATAGGGCGTATGATTTGTTTGGTGGGAGACAAGCTCTCTCTTGTTGCTTCCTACAGTAGTATAAGAGGATCATTGCGAGATTTCTAGCAATAAGGTCATTCGCGAAGGCATCAACCTTAACGCATTTTGACAATTTTGTTCTTCCTGGTCAATACTATCTTTCTCTAGATCTCAAGTGCCCTTTCTGAATGGTTCTAATGTCTCTGTAATTGGCTTGAAACCCCACCTCCAATTCTGAATTATTGGACCAGTCCTTGCCCTGCGGGTCGCTCTGCTGTCAGCACTGCTAGTTCATCTCAGCCACGCCGTTTTCAAGAGCGTTACAAGGCGTGCCTGAGAGGATATACATAAGTATAGGGTAACGAGGCATCAGATGCTCCAGCTGGAATGGACGCACTCGATTTTATATTTCGGTATTAACTTTCTGGGAAGCAGAAAACTATTTAATGTCCGCAGTCAAACTACACGCTATCTTGTGCGAGAGTTGACAAATGATTGTCTAGGAAACGATCCTATAATTTATGGGACAAGGCGTGGTGGCACGGAACTTATCGTTAATATCTAAGGTTGGTTTTATTGCACGGTCTCTCCTCTCGAGGATTGTTTCTGAACGTATAACTTGCATTGGCAAAAGGCTTGATTTGAAGTCGGAGACTTCATAAGAATGGCCAGTGTACTTTATTTTCTCCCTCGCAGTTTAACTGAATTTATTTCTTCGTTGGGTTATACAATGTATCAAGAATCTCACGCTGTATCCTCCCGGCAAGTTCATGCAGTGAGTCGTTTGCATATTTGTCTACAAACTTCGAGCATTTTGTTAGAACGTCAGGATGGGGTAAGCCATGCGCATCCGATACCACGATTCCAGTTTCTTGCATCATCCCTATTTCTCTGAGAAGATCTTGCATATCTCGAAAGATCTGCCAGGGTGGTAGCAACCGCATCTCAATCCAATTCAGGCCTGTCAAACGGCATTGCGGAATGACACCTAGCGTTGCATGAATGATTGCAGAAGTTCGATATCCCTTATTGAGAACTTCATCTTTGGGGATTCCTCCATGGGCCTCTTGCTGTAGTGTCCGCGCGATCCTTGTGGCAACGATCTCGGCTAGCGATGAATATATCAATACCGCAAGGAATCCCAGTTGCAAATCACTGCGCATGTTCACCATACATGCGCAAGATGCAATTCCAGAAAGCGTTCCAGTCAGGACCCAAAGCCAATGTAGACACTCCTTTTTCCAAGACGTTTTATATTCCCAAGTCGACCGCGCCCATTTTTCAAGAGTCTGCTGGTACCCTTTGAAGATGACAGTGCCTCCTTCTTCACGCTCATATACGGCATATTTCCAAGTCTTATCAGCTTTGATGATTGGCTCGTGTATATCAACCATTGTGAAAAGGGATATAACAACCGATGTCCCCCAGTGACAAATATAGATCAGGAATAATGTAAAAGCCCAAATGTCTGCGGTTAAAATCCCAAAAATCATGCCAACCAAAAGCATAGCTCCATTGATCAGAGATAACAAGTCCAATGACCATTTGCCAATTCGCCACCATATTCTTCCGATTCGAGATTGAACTTCGATTTCTCGTTGTTCGTCTGACTTGTCTTCCCCGTCTACAAGCACGATGGCAAAGTCATGTGCTGGGTTCTCTGATGTACGGAAAGCGACAACGTCATTGAGCCAAAAGTTGTTCTGGTTGAGAGGTAATTGATTGAAGACGTTTCCTGAAACATCAGATCGCACAGGAAGAGCCATTGTATCCTTAGCGCAGGTTTTAATCGCAGGGTGGATGTGTTTAAGAGTGGCAGTGAGGTGTTCAACCAGCATTTGCATCGGGGGCAATGTCCCTCCAAGCATCGTGAAGTGAGGCCAAAGGAAAAGACTGCGGCCATGGCGTGTGTATAGCCGGACGGCGCTTTTGTCGGCACGCGGGTTTCCAAGAACAGCCGCAACACCAAGCGGATCAAAAGTGACGGTTCCGTCGTCAATTTTGAGTTGTGCACCGGCATCTTTAAATGGCGACGGAAATTTCGCTTGGGCACGATCAGCCAAGGTCAGTAGACTAAGGACATGAACCAGCCATGAGGACTTCAAGGCATCCATGGAGATTGTGGTTAGGTGACACTAAATCCTGGTAACAGCGATCGACGACTCTTGGATGTTGGGCAATGATTTTATCTTATTTCGATCAGGGGTAAATTTTAGCGATTATTGTTTCGGGGCTATGTGGGCTAAAGGTCGATCTTACTTCTTATGGTATAGCGCTGAAGGACACTAGTCGCGTTTTGTGGCCTCGTTTCCCAGCCAATATCTGATGTGAGATCCCGTATTCTATCACGAGTACGACCTAGCCCGGACTGGGTAGATTCCTAGCAATTTGACGTTATGCAGGGAACTGGGAATATTGATATCTGCCAAATTTGCCTCTCTTTTTGGTTATTTGTATTGTATCTTTATCATGAGGCTGCTCTTCACCCTGAAATAGTAGAGGTCCGTGCTTCCTTGCTGCCCTTTTTCGGGCCAGCAATCGCGATTTTCAAGTTCTGGACATCATATTCCATAATTGAGCGTTGGTTTGTAAACTTGGAGATTGAAATGCCCATGCCTCATTACAGAAATTATCTCGCTGCAGATAGTAGAAAAATGCCAAGGTCCTTGGACAAAACCACCACGTGGAGAACCAAATCCAATATCAGTGTGAGGTGGTTGCCCACAGACGTACATGAGGTCACGTGGCTCCACCCCAGTACAAGATAGACCGTCCGGGGCATACCTCAGGAATACAAGCTTCTTCCCCCTACATACGCTTCACTACGTTCACCACCTTGTCACAATCAGCTCAATTATAAATACTGCATTGCAGTGTCACCGTCAATACTTAGATGAAATATACAACCAATGTGTCAATCTAAAAACTTTCCTTGGGACGATTGTGAAGGTGTCCGCGGGGGAAAGGTATCTGACCGCAAGCACCTGTTTCCCCGCAATCCCCGCCTCTTGTCACAAGTTGAACGGCGGCGATATGCTCTGGAATGGCGAGATAGAATAACATATTGGCTTCTTGAAATGGCTTTTCTCTTCTCACTCTTGTCAAATCCGCAATTTCGCAAGCAGTATACTTATAAGCGATCTCCTACGATGTATAATAAACAAGTTCTCTTTATTGAAAACCCTCGGCCCGAACACATCTTCGGTGATCCCGCCGAGCGGAGAAGCCCAACTCATATATTTATTCATCACCCCACTCAATGCCTCTAGTGATTTCAATCTACCAAGCTATTCATGTTACCATCTTCCGCCAGGTCTAGAAAGCGACAGCTCTTGACAGTTTCTTTCAGTAGTAAAATAAACGTCGAAGCCTTTCCTCCAGCATGATTTTCAGATCAACGCAACCGCAAATTTCAGGTAGGATATACCTGGACACCTCTCCTCGATGTACACATTCAATGAGACTCATAGTAAATTGGAAACTCAGTGCCAAACCTCACATTGTGGGACTGGCTTTTCGAATCGGACCGTTCTCTTCTCCATCAGCAAGACCCGTATAACATTGCCGGGTTCACAAATGCTGCCACTAAGGAACGGGTCAGATACGACGAGGTCAAAGATCATGCAACACATCTTTCAACTGCACTAGTGCGCAAAATGAAACTTGCTGCAGGGGAAACGGTGGCCCTTTTCAGCCCAAACTCAATTTGGTATCCTATTGCTATGTTCGCGACCAATCGCATTGGTACTGTTTCCCCTCCAGAAGTTTGTTTCCGACTCATTGCTGACCAATTTTTGAGGCGGTGTCATCTCTGGTGCTTCGCCTGCGTACAACGTGGAGGAGATGACATATGCTCTACGAACAGCTCAGGCTAAGGTTCTCATGACCGCCGCGTCGTCCCTTTCCGTCGCAGTACCAGCTGCCATGAATGCAGGAATCCCAAAGGACCATATTGTACTTCTAGAAGGTCAAGCTGATGGTTTCTGTACTGTCAAGGATCTTCTAGAATTTGGAAGACGATATGGACATGATCAAGTGAGTTCATATGGAATTCCTGCAGGACAAACCAATAGGGATATCTGCGGGTTTCTGAGTTTCAGTAGTGGAACCACTGGTCTTCCAAAAGCCGTAAGCTACTCTGGCCCGTATCATTTCCCCGACACAAAGCTTAACGGTGGCAGGCCATGATAGCACATTCAAACGTGATTGCACAGTGCTTGCAAATCGCCCAGATAACTTCAGATGACCACACTAAAGTTTTAGCTGTTCTTCCACTTTTTCATAGTAATTCCCCGTCCGATAT
Organism: Penicillium sp. G339; assembly: GCA_027569595.1. Taxonomy (NCBI): domain Eukaryota; kingdom Fungi; phylum Ascomycota; class Eurotiomycetes; order Eurotiales; family Aspergillaceae; genus Penicillium; species Penicillium sp. G339. The sequence goes on from JAPDFJ010000031.1 coordinate 72,819, forward strand.
CAATCAGCGAATTGCTCTACTAATTTCTTTATCAAGTTACCGGTCTTGTTCATCAAATGCATCTTCCTGTTTTTCGGAACGCGGAGGTCTATATGCTGCCAGCATTCACAATGCAATCTATGCTTGACACTGTAGTTGAGTACAACATTTCTGAGATGCTCCTCGTACCACCCATCTTGATACGCCTTCTACGTGATCCAGTCGTACAGCAATACGATCTTTCTCATGTGCGCAAGTTCTCTTCTGGGGCTGCCCCATTATCCGCAGAGGTCATCCAAGCCCTCAAGCGCCGCTTTCCCAATGTCGGATTCAAACAGGGTTATGGTATGACAGAGTCATGCAGTTGTATTACCTCACATCCATTGGATAAATCTACTTACGAATACGCACACCGAGTTGGAACTATTGTCGCAAGCACTGAGGTGAAAATCGTGGACCCAGATACCGGAAAAGAGCTAGGTTACAACTTGCCCGGAGAGATTCTCTCACGAGGCCCTCAGATCGTGATGGGATATCTCAACAACGCGGAAGCTACCCGAGAAACGTTCGACGCCGAAGGGTGGCTCCACACTGGCGATATTGGGTTTATCGACCCGGAAGGCTTCATCACGATAACCGATAGGATCAAAGAAATGATCAAAGTCAAAGGGATCGCAGTTGCACCTGCCGAATTGGAGGACCTTTTACTTGGGCATCCAATGGTTGAAGATGTCGCCGTTTGTGCCATTTCAGATGAATACACGGGTCAGCGGCCAAAGGCGTACGTGGTTCTCAAGCAAAGCGCTTTCCGGGAAAGGAATGAGAATGAGATTATGTCGCTTCTGGATGGAATAATCGACTACGTGCGCGCGAGAAAAGCACGTCACAAGTGGATCACTGAGGTCGAATTGTTGAACGAAATCCCAAAAAGTGCCAGTGGGAAGATACTTCGCAGGATGCTGCGACAGTTGGAGAATGATACTAGTGGTCGAAGACGCTTGATGTCTACTCGTAGAGAGTCGTTTTCCAAACTTTGATTTTGTATAGTCTCTTTCTTTATGATTAATATTTTAGTGACAAGGAAATAAGGTGAGCATTTCCAAACTTTTCTCATGCGCGGGCTGCTCAAGCTTCTCGATTGATATTTGATGACTACCCAAATCGCCCGACATGTAGCTAACACTTCGCTCAGTAGATGAGTTCAATTTTTCAAGCAAAATCAGCTATATTTTTTTTTTAACAAACGGAACAGATCTTTTCGAATGACCAGCATCTAGAGTACCGAATTATTGTTCCCTGTTTGCGCCTAAAATAGAAACAGACATGATATGGAAAATTGAGCCCCGGCCAGTCTGCAAACGATTATCAGTATTCTATTCACATGTTGTCCATTCGAATGCCCATTGGGACCATTTTTCTATCTTGCAAAATCTCTTATGTCAGATTGTATGTATTGGCATCGTTCGGGGCTTAGGGAGGGGTGGGCAAATCCTTGCTCATTCTAGGGCAAACATCTAGACTACGGAAAATCCCTTCCCCATGAGTAAACTGGTCATCATGATTTGGCTTCGAGTGAGTGAAATCATAATAACCTTTCGACGGAACATTAATGGACTCTCCTCAGTCAACCCGCCCTCCAGGGATATGAAACACTAGCCAAACACATGACAGCATAGCCGTGAAACACCCCCTGTCTAAGGTAGTATCGTGCCAAAGCCCCCAAACTGCAAATTAATAATGATTCAGAATCGATCGTCTTCTACTCACTTTTTGGCACTAACACATGCAGGAATTCTTCGAGAAATACGCTCTAGGGTGCATTCATATATAACATCCCTCTCTGTCCTATCCCTTTCACAATTGACATACGTCCGTAATAAAACTTCAATTTATTCTATTCATACCAGCTTAGACGATACGTGCCAATTTTCTTTTACCTTTAGCTGAATAAACTCCCGGTCGTAGATTCCACGTTACAGATTCAAAATCACACTAGATGACCTGGAGTGGGTCATTCGTCAAAAATCGCCCCTGCAGATCCTCCAATGTCTATCTGTCATCAGAAAGACCAATTCCTTCATTTGGCAATTCGGTTCCATTCCCGCTATTTAAGCCGCTGACTCGTCTACAATTTTTTTTTATTGATCGAATTCAACCTCATCAAGCCAATTTCACTTCTCATCATGCTTGCCGTCGGTCTGTCCCTGCTAGCCTGGGCTAGTATAGTCCCCGCATATCAGCTCCCTATCCAGTTGCAACATATTTATGACGCTCACAAGGTACTTGTTAATCTGCGGGACAATCACTTTTTAATACTGACATATCCAGTCTGGCGAATGCAAGAATGTCTTAGGTGGAGGATTCAGCGATGGTGGCTCCGGTTCGGATGTTTCTTACTGCGGAGATATCAACAAAGCTATCTTCCTCCGCAATAGCGGCGATGGTGGTGCTTATGCGGATATGGACATCGATTGCGATGGCGCTGACAACGGTGCGGGTGATTGCTCCAATGATCCCAGTGGTCAGGGCCAGACGGCGTTCAAAGATCAAGTCAGCGAGTACGGGATCCCTGATTTGAATGCCAACATCCATCCCTATATTGTCTTCGGAAATGAAGGCGACTCCCCTTCTTTCAGTCCCCAGGAATTTGGAATGGAACCTCTTAGTGTGATGGCTGTTGTCTGCGGAGGTAAACTGGTATGAAATAATCTTTCCCCCATTCAAGCCATATAATAATTAACTTTCTTGAAGCACTACGGCGTGTGGGGTGATACCAACGGCGGCACCTCGACTGGAGAATCATCCATCGCCCTCGGCAAGCTCTGCTTTCCAGATGACGGCATAACCGGTGACAATGGGCATGGCGATAAAGATGTCCTCTATATCGGCTTTCAAGGAAAGGAAGCCGTCCCTGGCTCGGATGCTAAATGGTCTGCGAGCAATAGCCAAGCTTTTGAGGACAGCATTAAGTCTCTTGGTGATCGTCTGGTAGCCGGTCTGGGCTCGAGCTCTGGCTCGGCTACTACACCGAGTGCCACTCCATCTTTTACCAGGACTGCGAGATCATCTATCTCACACAGCACCACTCCTAGTTCCTGGACATACAGCCCCACCCCTAGTTCCTGGACATATAGCCCCACCTATTCTGCCTCTGGGTGGAAACCGACCATGTGGCGCCGCCAGATTCAAGAGTGAAGTATTAAAGGCTGTAGTGCAATTCTTCTGATCCAATAGCGGGAATATTACCAGATCTTTGCTTTTACAGTAGTATCTTGTCTTTTACTCCACTTCATGCTAGAGCTAGACTAGGCTTATAATCAGTGTAACCTTGATTCACTCGCTCTGGTCCCACATAGAACGCATCGTAAAGTACATATTTCAGAAGTTCCTTATAGCCCCTATTCGGTGCTGCCGGGCTATCTCGATGCGGTCGCTACTTTGGTTCGTTAAACCGGAATCCACACGGCTAATGGAAACGCATAGATCGAGCTTTATAAAACGTGCGGTACAAGGTAAGATATAAGGGTGTTGAAATGCTTTTGGGACATTCTGACTGGATTTATAAGGGCATCTACAGGTTGCAGCAGACTAGTCCGCAAAGAGGCCAGTGATGACAGGCTATACCTCAGGAAATCCCTGGAATGTTGCATCATTGCTAGGAATGGCGTATTAAGAGCCGCTGGGCGGCTCCCTTAGAGGGACAGTCGTCCTACCCCTGATGACATCGGTGTCGCAGAGTCTATGAGTGTAGACGACTTTCCTAAAACAGTGAGATTAGTACGTCGCTAGACCCAATTAACTCCACGTACACGGTGGTGGGTCTCATTTAGCTCTCTCGCGGGCTCTTACCTGACATGTTCTAGTTAGAAAGAAAGCAAGCAACCCTCTGGGGAAAACATTCGAGTCAGTTTAGGGTTTCTTTTTGTTGACTATGTATCACCACTGAATGAGGGCATTTTTCTTCGGCTGCTAAATGGTGAAAATGAAACCAATCGTCCTTCCTACCTTACACAGGTGTCGATACTGATAGCTTGTCTCGCACCAGATTTACAAGCAATCGGGTTGAACAGACCTGTTACAAAAAGGTCTAACATTCATTTAAAAAAAAACCGATTGATCTTCCAGTCTCGGATTTACAACCACTAAATGTGCGAGAAAATTTGAAGTGAAAAAGGTTTGGTCTATTCGTAAAAGAAATATGCAAGGTATCCTAGAAATACATTCCACCGTGAAATGCGTTATGACTCGGAACTCCAGGCCCAAGACAATGCCGATCGCGAAATTCATGCAATCATGAGCAATGTGGCTTAATGAATATGAACATGCCACGTCTAGACGAAAGGAAAAGGTAGAAAGGAAATAACAGAAGAACAAGGGTATAAGTCAACTCCTTAGGCAACCTCGGTGTGCTGGTGAGCTCCCTGCTCCTTGCGGTTGTAGAGGGTCTCATCTCCAGTCCATTCCTGGCGAGGTGGAAGCTCATAAGAGCTGCTCTTCCAAGGGGCGACTTTGTTGACATACATCCAGTCAAGCTCCTCCAGGGTACGACCCTTACCCTCGATGACGAAGAAGTAGACGACAAGTACAGCCACGAAGAGGCAACCAGCGAAGACGTAGCCATAAGCAAAGTCAATCGAGTTGGTGATGAAGGTCGTGAAGAAACTGATGAGGAAGTTCCAGGCCCAGTTAGAGGCAGTGGCCAGAGCCATACCCTTGGCACGGTACTTGGAGGGGAAAAGCTCGGCGGCGATGGCCCAAATCATAGGACCCCATGTCATGGCATAGGCGGCGATGAACAGACAAGCGACGACGATCATGCCTTTGCCGACATTTGGAGTGTTCTCGGGGGTCTCGATGTCCAGCATGAAGTGACCCAGAGAAGAGAAGATCATGAACATGACGAACATCCAGCAGGCGCCGAACATAAGAGACTTGCGACGACCAAAGTTCTCAACAATGTAGAGACCACCAAAAGTAGTGCCGAAGTTCACAGCACCCAAAATCACTTGAGTGATGAAGCTGTCAGAGATACCAGCACCTTGGAAGATAGTGGTTCCGTAGTAGAAGAAGTAGTTGGCACCGGTAAGTTGTTGCAGACTCTGCAACACCATACCCAGGGCAATACGGTAGAACATGCGAGGGGCAGTCAGGAACTCGTTCCACTTCTGGCTCTGGGACTCAGCCTCGAACTGCTCGCGAATCTCGTCCATCTCCTCGATGATACGAGTGTGATTCTCCGGGATACCATAGAGCTTGGCCAAGGTACGCTGGGCACTCTCGGCCTTTCCGTGACGGAACTCAAAACGAGGGCTCTCAGGGAAGAAAATCATACCACCGCCCAGGACCAGAGCAAACAGGAAAGTCAGACCGAGGGTAATACGCCACTGGGCGGTGCCATCGAGAGTGTGGGTTCCCAGGTTGATACAGTAGGCGAGGAAGATACCGAGGGTGACGAAGAGCTGGTAGCAACTGATCATCGCACCGCGAATATGACGGGGGGCACTCTCACCCTGGTACATCGGGACGAGGAGAGAGCAGCCACCAACACCGAGACCAGTGACCCAACGACCAACAACCATCTGCCACCAGTGTCCATCGGGAGAAGAGATCTGGACAATGAGACCGATGTTCAGGACCATACACCAAACAGTGATAGACCACTTCCGGCCAAGGTAATCGGCGACCGGGGCGCCCGCGAGGGCTCCAATCAGAGTACCAATGGAAAGCAGACCGACGATGAGACCGGAACGAGTGTTGCTGAATGCGTAGTTGCCCGAGCTGTCCATTTGACCGTAGCGCTGCAGGTAGTTGGTCATCTCCTGGAAACCGGAGATCTGACCAGTATCATAACCGAAGAGAAGACCACCCATGGAGACGAACAGGGCCATGACGAGGGAGCGCATGGTGATCCGCGGGATGGGGGTGTCGACGCCGGCATGCTGCATGGGCTTCTGGACGGGGCTGTTCTGGTAGGACGTTTCGGCACTCGACTGCATCACACCCTCTGCGGGTGTGATCGACTCCCCATGATGGGAGGTAGTTTCAAGACCCATGATGCAGGGAGGAACGGTTGTTTCTCGGTTTGATATAGGGGGTTGGCGAATGTACAGGGGATGATTGATCCAATATAATCAGAAAAAAAAACCGAGGATCTTTGGGGTTTGAGGGCTTGAAAAGAGACGGTTAGGGAAAGAAAATGCCCATGGGGAAAAAGGAGACAACGGGCATTGGGGGAGACCGACAGGGCCTTTTAATAATTTTCCAGGAAGGGGACCAGGAAAACTCAACGCCCATCATTTCCGCCCATCTTTGCCCACGATTCGCCCCGGGGGGAGACCAAGTGGAGATGTGGAGAGGCCACCACGCGCTGCGACGGCTCTGCCATGCGTGCGTTGCCTGGTGTCTCGCAACTCCGTCATGCCCGGCAAATGCCCGCTGACCACGACGAAATCGGCCGAAGCCGACTTCGCACGGCCCCGAACCCACCACGGACGAGCCGGCCAGCCAGAATTTGTTCCAGGGAGCGATCGGACGTGGTTCGCCAGTGAGACGGATAGCCGAGTGCCCCGGCCGGAGCGACATTGCGTAGGCGAGGGGGACATACTCGGGATGCGCGCGTGGCGAAAGTCGGGCTCGGCACGGCATGGCGATGAAGTATAAACCCGGCATCCCTGGGGACCAGGCTTGGTTCGGCCAGCCGAATCGGGCCCGATCAGATATCGAGCTGGCAGATGCTCTCTCCTGTTGTCAAGTGCTTGCTCTGCTCTCTCTGCTTCTCTCGTTCTCTCGTTCTCCCATTCTCCTATTCTCCCATCGCTACCAGCACATATCGGGTCGTCCAGGTGGGTCGTGCATCCGACCCCATTACTCCAGGCCCCCAGAGTCGCGCCCTCCGGATGTTCACCCCCAAGTCATACCCGATGAGTCTCTCGGTGAGTCTCACCGGCTCCAGACAGGCAAGACGGCGAGGGGGAAATGCGGAGTCTGGAGACAGCCCAGGATCTTGCATCATCCGACATATCTGCGCGGTTTCTCTTCCCCTCCCACACCCTCCATGACAGCACATCACGGTGTCCCCTTTAACTCTATCTAGACACGACACCCTCAGGACACTCCCGTCGACCGCCCCTCGTCATTCGGCATCCGCCCGAGTCCCGCGAGACTCGGTGGCGCCGCCACAGCCGGCGGTTGGCGGTCCCTACGTCATTGCAGAATCTGTTCAATGGTAATAACGATCGCCCCCCACTCCTGCCCACCTATTATCACATCGAATGTCATAGGTTGGGCGCACTGTCACAGCGTTCCCATTCGAGAAGGTCTGAACAGGCTGTGTGCTGTCTTGCTGCCGTGCGACGTTGCCCTGAACGATCAGAGTTTTTCGGTGGTGGGGAACCCCTGGAATGCACTTCTCCTGAGAGGCGGATTCGCGGCCCAACCGTGGAGGGACGCTGAGTCATGGCGGAGTAGTTCTTAGCCCAAGCTTTTCGCGTTGAGGAAATTCCACATCCTCTGTACTCCGTAGAGGAATCGCGGTTCGCCCGATCTCGAAGGCATCCGAGGGCGTCGAGAAGGATCATGAACCAACATCCTCGGCTGGGAGATGCCGGCCTTCTGATTGGCGGACTATATCTTCGCTACCACTGACATATCTTTTTGTCTTTCTGGTCTGGCCAGGATCGGTCCGGAAGAGCCAGGAAGAGCCATCATTCCACTGTTATACGTCGGACCAGGCACCGGCTATACGCCGGGAGAATGCCGGATCGAGAGTACCACCGACGATGCATCCTCGTGTGACTTTCGCGACGACATCGCAGCAAACGCGTCTCGGATCTTCTAGAATACGCGGTCGCCACGATGGCACACTTCCGCAGTACAGCTGGCGTTCCCACCCGACCTGGTGCAAATGATGGAAGAATACAGAGTAATAATTGCTCTCCTGCTCCCCTGCTCTCCACATCACGGCTACATAGCCTTGCCCAGTCGAGCGAGCGGGGGCTCGTCTCTCGTCAATTCTTCCGCCCAGTTCCGCCCATCTTTCCTCCGGCCGTCGACTAATTTCTTCACCACGGGAGCTCGCGTCCAGCCACCACGCCAGACTCTCATCGCCTGGCGTCCGTAATTAATCCGGCACGCACCGCCCGGCTTCCCCACGCCTAGGCCCCAAACATCACGGAGCTGGGGTTGGAGCTACCCCGGACCTCGACGGCCCCTCGGCCAAGTCGAGAACCGAATGAATGTATAACGGAGTCGAGCCCGTTCCTGTCATCCCACCACTGTAATAGTAGCTTAAAACCGTAGAATGGATCCCCCATACTTGGAACTCAAGGACATCCATCCATTGAGTATCAGCCATGCGGTCCCTCCTGCTGCTAGCCGGTCTGGCATCGGCTGCCGTCTCTCCATATGGTCAATGTGGTGGTCGCGGATATTCCGGCGACACCACCTGTCCGTCCGGATGGGTCTGTCAGTATCAGAATGACTACTATAGCCAGTGTCTCGTCGGGACGGGCAGCACGACGACCACCCTCACGACCACGACCAAGGCGACAACGACGTCCAAAACAACGACATCAAGCAGCACCAAAGGCACCACCACAACCACCACCTCGTCGGGTGCCACCGCCACCTCCTTCGTGGGCACCAAAGGACTCGAGTTTACCATCGATGGGGAGCCCGGCTACTTTGCCGGCTCCAACTCCTACTGGATTGGATTCCTGACCAATGACGATGATGTCGACCTGGTCTTAGACCATATGGACGAATCGGGGCTACGCATTCTGCGAGTGTGGGGGTTTAACGATGTGGTGTCAAAACCGTCCGACGGTTCGGTCTACTATCAGCTATTGGAGAATGGTGTGGCGTCCATCAATACCGGAGCGGACGGTCTCCAGCGTCTCGATTATGTGGTCGCAGCGGCGGAGAAGCGCAACGTCAAGCTGATCATCAACTTTGTCAACAATTGGTCGGACTATGGCGGCATGGCGGCGTACGTCACGGCGTTCGGGGGGTCGCAAACGGGCTGGTATACGAACGATGCAATCCAAACCGCGTACCGCAATTATATCAAGACCGTGGTGGCGCGGTACAGCAGTTCGTCGGCAATCTTTGCCTGGGAGTTGGCAAATGAGCCTCGCTGCAACGGCTGCGATCCTTCGGTGCTCTACGACTGGATCAAATCGACGAGTGCCTATATCAAGTCGCTGGACTCGCAGCATTTGGTCTGCATTGGCGATGGTCAGTCGAATTTCTCTTCTCTTCTTTTCTCCCCTTTATTTTCCTCTATTCTTCTGATCGTCTGTTCACTTTCTATACTCGCCAACCTCCACATATCTTCCTCATCAGTCGATGGATTTGACTGACCTTATGCAGAGGGCTTCGGTCTCGACCTCCAGTCCGATGGAAGCTATCCCTACACCTATGCCGAGGGGTCGAACTTTACCATGAACTTGGCCATTGAGGACATTGACTTTGGTACTTTCCATCTATATCCTTCCAGCTGTAAGCACAACTTGGATCACAACTGCATTCTTCAATCTCGCAACACCTACTGACCAACGACCAGGGGGGACCACGAATGATTGGGGTAACGGCTGGGTCGAATCCCACGGCGCAGCCTGCGTGGCGGCAGGCAAGCCCTGTCTGTTCGAGGAATACGGCGTCACATCCGATCATTGCAGTGTAGAAGCGCCGTGGCAGGCGACAGCGTTGAACACGGAGGGCGTGTCGGCCGATCTATACTGGCAGTATGGGGACACGCTGAGCACTGGGCAGTCACCAGATGATGGGAATACCTTCTATTATGGCACCGATGATTTCACTTGTTTGGTGACGGAGCATGTAGCAGCGATTGGGTGAAGTAGAGGTGATGCACCTCACTATATAGATGCACCTGCACCTGCACTGGCATCTATATATATCTGCCTGGCAGTCGCATCCGTGGATACTGTTATAACGAGCGACCAACACAATGTCTCGGTTCTCCAAGCCCATACTAGTAACTGTCATAGTTGCTAAAATCCTCTACTTGATACATTACCCAGTATATAAATCACACTCCAGCACATAACGTTTCTGGTACTATTTCGTATTTTGTTGTTGACGGTTGTTGACACCACGTGATGCATACACAGCCCGCCTCACCCTCCTTCAAGTTCTTCTCCCATCAAATCCTCTTCAAATGCCTCGACAACTGCGGAGTGCAAGGCCACCAGAGCTAACAGGAAAGAACTTGAATGATGAAATCTCACCCATCCGCTTCGTCTCAGCGAGCAGCCCGACCGCGCCAGAGATCATTCACCAGTCGCTGCCCGGTCTGAACCGCGCCGATCTCCAGATTCTACGCAAGAAGCAGCAGCGACTACGAAACTCGGTCTCACTCACTCTCAAAACGGCTCGCGAAGATGGCCCCCAAGTTGTGAGCGCCCTCGCATCCACCCTCATCTTCGCTCAACACGAGGCCGGCACGGGAGTGTGCATCGACGCCCGAGGCTGGATCCTCACCTGCGCGCACTGCTTTGGTGAAACCCCACAAGAATGGCAAGCGCAGCGACGGAAATGGCTGCTGTATTACACCGGTCTGGCGGTGCAAGTGGAATGTCGCGCCTGGGATGGACGACGCGATCTCGCGCTGGCCAAGATCATCCGCGTCGAGATGGAGAAGAGTACAAGTGTTGGCCACGCCAGTTCACCTGTCTTCAGTTTTGTCTCCCCAGCGACATCTCAGAGTCCCACCACCCCGATCTTCTGTATTGGACAGCCCGGTGCAGACGACCTGGAATCGGCCTCGCCCTGCAAAACAGCATACGATCTCATCGAGGTTTCCATGGGACGCTTGCGTGATCTGATCCCCGACGCGGACCCACACGATAACTCGGAGATTGGAGTGCTCAAGCACGATGCCTGGACATACTGGGGCCACTCGGGGGCACCGCTGCTCCGGCGATCGGATGGGACTTTGCTCGGGCTGCATTCCTCGTGGGATGATTCCACGGGCATGAGGCACGGCGTGCCCCTGGTGGCGATTAGGGCCTTTCTAGAGGAGAATCTTCCGGCATCCGTGGATCTCGTAAGTACCCAGTGTGAGCTCGGACAGTCCGAGTCGGATGCTATCATCATCGATAGTTCGGAATAGCATGAGGTGTAGTGAAGGTGTTGAAGTGAAGGCACTGTTGATACTGAGTAGATAACGAATATATGACAGGTATATAGCTATGCTTATGTACATCTAGAGAACTCCACGTAAAGCTACCTCAAGCTACGACCGGGACATCCGGGCTTTAGTGGCGCATCTGGTTGGTGACGGTGGTGCATGGGAATGGGTGCCTGGGAGAGATCGAGGTCGAGGTCGAGGGCGAGGTCGATATCGGGCAGGATCTAAAGAGCGCAGTGGCGAGATCAGTTCGAGTCCGAGTCCGGGGATTCCGTGATGCTGCCGTGGGAGATGATGCCATGGGTGCTGCGGGCGGTGCTGCGGTACTGCGGTGCGGCGGTGCTGCGATGCGGCGGTGGTGCATGGGAGCGATGAGACAAAACGGAGGGCGCATTGAGGTGCATTGCATTATGGGCTCTTAACCTTGTCGACTTCTTCGGTTGCGTCGGGCGTCGAGTCAGTCAGAGAATGGTTGTCCACCGCGTCTGTTGGGGGTCCGCGGTAGTTGTGATATCCCCAGACCCCGTACCAGATGGCGGCGATGACGACGAAGCCGAAGAAGACCACCGAGGCATAGTTCATGCTGTCCAGGGTGACCTCCTTCAGAGTCGGCATACAGAACAGAGGGATGGCGAGGATACTCCAGGCTGTGGAGGTTAGCAAAAAGAGGACCACGGAGGGTTGGGGTAGACGCACCAAGAGCAAACACGTTAGCGATCAAGCCAATGACGCCAAAGTTGAAGCTGCCATTCTTGATATCCTCACGACGGCGGAAGATCAGCGAGACGGCGATGGGACAGGCGTAACTCATGGTCAAGAAGATGACGCCGACGCCGGAGAAGGCGTTGTAGGCGGCCTGGGAACCAAAGTAGATGGCCCCGAGGCAGATCTCGACGATCATGCCGAGAACCAGGGCGTTGAAGGGGATATCAAACTTCTTGTGGACGGCCTTCCACCAGCCAGAGCCGGGGATACCTCCATCACGGGCAAAGGCCCAGGTGCAGCGCGAAGTGGCAGTGACACAACCAACACCGCAGATGATGCCGAGCACCAGCAAGGGGATCATCAAACAGAAGGCACCGGCGTTGTTACCGATGGCATGCTTGAAGATAACGGGGGTGGGCTGGTCGGAGTTGACGAGCACGCTGATGGCCGGCATCACAAAGCAGAGAGGAACGAGGAAGAGCAGACCAGCGAGGAAGTTGATCACCACGGTGCCGACCATGGCCTTGGGGACCATGATGGCGGGCTCACGCACCTCCTCACAGAGACTAATGATCATTCCAGTGGCCGAGGTGGCATAGGCAGCCTGCAGCAAGCCGATGAAGAATGACCAGCCTGCAGGCCAGCCGGCGTTGGGCTCGAAGCTGCCAAATACCCACGAGGCGTTGTTGCGGCCTTCTTTGGCGATGACCAGCAGGCAGACGACGATGCAGACCATTCCGACGATGGTCCAGAAGATGGCGAATGTCTGCAGATAGCATTAGCATGAGCATGAGCTAGGGTGGGATAGTTGGGATGGTAAATACCTCCAGATGAGGCAGCCACTTATTGCCAAAGGCAGAGACGGCGTGGGTCAAGAAAGTGATGGCCAGGAAGATCAAGAATGTCTGGTAGGCCTGGAAGTTCTCGGTGATGCCGTTGCCATTGGCATCCTCGAAGATGTTGAGGCAGCCAACAAACAACAAGGTGGTACCAAAGTTGACGGCCAGTGTGATGGTGATGTTGCCCGCAACATACGACCAGCCACAGATCCATGAGGCAACTCGGCGACACCAGAGCGGGGAGAGCACAAATGTTTGATAGTAGACGCCACCAGCGGTTGGATATACGGAGGTGATTTCAGCGAGCGAGATGGCGACACAGAGAATCAGGAAGGAGACGACCACCCAGCCCCAGATGATATTGGCGGGACCACCGGCGGCGAGGGGATAGTAGAGGGTCGTGGACAAGCCGTAGGGGACGGATGACAGGATGAAGCACATAAAAGTAACCTGCCAGACGGAGCGATTGCGCGCGAGTTCGGGGACGTAGCCCAGGTCTTCGAGCGTGCGATCCGCATTGCCCTTGTCTGTGCCAGTCTCGACGGCGGAGACTCGCGATGAGCGGCGCATGGCCTCGGTCATATTGAATTAATGGTATTAGTTCATGCAGGGAGCACCAGAGGTGGATAAGTAGAAAGCGTGGCGAATTCGACGTCGAGAGCAGAAGTAGAAGTCGAGTAGAAAGAAAGAAAGAAAGTTGTGGAGGGAAGATGTGTGGAGGTTGGCGAGTATAGCAAGACGCCCAAAAAAAAAGAGAGTAAAAAAGGTAGAAAAAAAAAAAAAGAAAAAAAAAAGAAAACGCTCGATCGAAGCATATTGCAGCCACGGGCCGAACTGCCAATCAGAAATGCAGAAAAGACCCACATAACAGGGGCCAAATCGGTTTCATTCTGGCCCAAGCCGGTTTGAAGTGTGGCAAGGTCCCGAGAAGAAGAGGAGTGGAAGTAAACTAGGGCTATTCGAGTTGTGAGTTCCACGCGATACGATGGATAGATTTGAGATGAGCTGAGTTGAGTTGAGTGTATCCTAGATAGATGCTGGCAATAATGAATGCTGTGCTCTGCATCAACGCCACCGCATCCATTCTGGTAAAGTCTAACTACGCGAGGTTGCAACCAGGGTTCACGCTTCCTCATGTTCTCTTCTTCTCGGGGCTTACTCTCTTCCGAGCTGTCTCCTGTCTCCTGTCGCCTCTCCTGTCTCCCTCCGACGCTAACCTGCGGCCATTCCGCAAAATACCGAAGATGCTCCGCGAGTGGAGATGCACCGCAGCAAAGACGGGCGAGGCGGGCGAAACGGGCCAGGGTGGATCGGATTCAGACTAGACAAAGTCAATGGCCACTTTGAGGGCGCGATGTTGCGCGGCCGCCTGGAAGGTGCTGTAGGCAGTGGCGCCTTGTTGGAAGGGGAAGTCTGTAAAATCGAGAAGTAAGTATGAAGATGTATAGAGGTGAGTACAGTATAGCACTGGGTACACTATAGCGCTGCTGCTGACGGTGCTGCTGACTCACGATGGGTGACTAATCGGCCAATCTCCAACTGTTGGGCTTCAACCAACCGCAACAATCGACCAACACTCGTCGCGTTGACCAAGGCCATGTGGATACCTGTTTGTCAGTCGAGTACATCTCAGAAGACACCAGACACCACACCAGCTTACTGATATTTCGATCCCACAGTCGGTCCAGGTGCAGGTCTACTTTGGTACCGTGCACGCCGACATTCGCAATGCGTCCCCCCACAGCAACAAGCTCCTGGCAGAGCTCGAATGTCGCCGGAATGCCAACTGCCTCAATCACCGAGTCGAACCCATAGCCCTCCGTCATCGCCATTAGCTGCTCGCGCGCCCCCTCCGCGCTAGCGTGGACCGTCTGCGCCCCTAGCTGCCGCGCCGTTGCTAGACGCGCCTCGTCGCGGTCGACCATCACGACCAGTGCCGGCGTGTAAAGCTTCGCCGTTAGAAGCGCCGCCATGCCCACCGGCCCCGCGCCTACAATCACCACCGTTCCACCCGGCTGCACGTTCGCGCTGAGCACGCCACACTCCAGCCCCGTGGGGAATGCATCCGAGATAGCCACCGCGGCGCGCGGATCAATCGAGGCCGGCAGTGCGTGTAGCGAGAGCGTCGCATGTGGCACCCGCACGTACTCGGCCTGCGTGCCATCGATACGATGACCCAGCGTCCAGCCGCCCGTCTGGCAGTGCGCCGAGATCCCGCGCCGACAGAACGAACATGCGCCGCACGACGTCATACACGAGATGAGCACTCGCTCGCCAACACGGAAGTTGTGTACCGCCGAACCTACCTCCTCCACCACGCCGACGCCTTCGTGGCCGAGTACCAGCCCCGGTTTCGCTGTTGGCACGTCGCCTTGGAGGATATGCAGGTCGGTGCCGCAGATTGAGGCGTGCATCAGGCGGACCACCGCATCGGTGGGCTCTTGGAGGGTTGGTCGGGCACGCTCCACGACCTCGACCTTGCCGGGTCCGGTGTAGACGAGGGCTTTCATCGTAGAGTGGGAGAGTCGGACAGCTGTAGTTTGCGTAGCGCAGAGTAGCGTAGAGTCGCGTATGCTATTGCAAAGCTATTTGCAGTGTAGACAGGTATTCTCTGGTGCAGCGTCGGCATGATAGATGTCAATTTATATGCCAGAACTTGAACTGGCCCTCGTATCGAGGTGTGCTGCAGTGGCGTGCGGGGGTGGAGAGATCGGATCCGCACGGGGCATGTGGGGGATGCAAAGTAGCGATGGACTGCTCAAGCCAGAAGAAACAACCTTTGGAAGCTGGATGAGCTTGGAAGAGATGATCCAAGTGATGGTCACCGACTCACCTCGGCCAAGTCTTCGGATGGGGCATCCACTGTCGAATTAAGAGTCGCAGCTACATCCGAGTTCCTGGGTGAATGCCCATCATGTACGAAAGTGTATATTGGGATATCGTATATCATTTATATTAGACTATCTACTATCTACTATCTACTATACTGCTATATTAGTATATCCATTGTGTATCTCATACTGGTACTATATTAATCTATTGAACTTGATATACTACTAGAGTATATATAAATATGACTGCTAGTGCTATGCCTATGCCCTAATCGACGTGTTCCACTGAGGCATTAATAAACACCGAGCTATCTATCATCCCTAGGTATCATTTTATACTTCCAAGATTCCTGACTAGTCCTAACTTGGGCTATCCAGTCTCTTGTGATATGTTATCCTTGGTTTATCCTTGGTCAGCCTGCCTGTTTAGGCACTGTAGCCCACCTTCTTCCTTCTTGATTCAACCTTCTCTTTCAATTCCTCCCTTCTTCACTTCCTCACTTCACTCTCACTTCACTCTCACTTCACTCTCACTTCACTCTCACTTCACTCTCACTTCACTCTCACTTCACTCTTACTCTACTCTCTCACTTACTTCACTTACTTCACATCTGTCTGGTTTGAATACCGCCAATAACCATGACGATCGAATCTCTTCTCGCCTTGGTCCGCAAAAAGGGCTATATCAAACGAGAACATCAACCCTGTCTACCTAATTACCTTGCTGATCTAGAGCAAGACCTGGAGGAAGATACGGAGGTCCAACTTGCCTGGATCAAGGCACACAAGCACGAGATCCGCGAAGGTCACAAGATCATCCAGCGCGAGATACATGTCGGAGCCCGGCTCTTCCACTATGACATCGAAGACCAACGCCTGGATCCCTCCCAGCCCACCATCCACCAGCTGGAGGTCGAGGATTGCAACCAACAGCTTAGAGTGCTCAGCGAAGACTTCGTCAGGCATTCCCAACGAGTCAGCGATCTCGAAAAGGTCAACCCACCTGGTTGACTGGTCCGTGAGTATCTGAAAAACCGGCAGCAGCAGCAGGAACAGCACCAGCCATAGACTCTCTGGAAACTCGACCGGATTTACTGCCAAATTCGCGGAGGTTGCTGTGCACGCGACTGCAGTTGCTGCGAGCGGAAGTTGCGAACAGTTCGCGATCATAGGAGTGGCAGGATTCGCTACTTGCATTGCAGTCGGGCTTGTGGTTGCTGCGTTCGACGTGTGGCGATGGCATCAGCATCAAATCTCCGGTCAACCTGTGGAAATCTAACAACTGCTTCTTCTTCAACAAAAGAACTGGCCTCAGAGATGATCGACAATGCTTCCTTTGAGGAGGGAGAAGATGTGCCTTGTGTGGTGCGGAATCACACTTGCTAGTGGAGGATTAGGAAACAGGATATGATGAATATGTTAACAGCTTGGGGTATATTTGCCCAATTTCATAGAAATAATGAAACAATCATCATATTCATCATGTGCGTATGGACTAGGAAGGATTCGTCCTGTGGAAAATCTAGCATTAAGGATATTTATAGCACAACTAAGTATTAAACATGGTATCAAAGGTGGTGTCCTGCAATAGCATCGCAAGCTGTTGCAGGCAAAGGCTTCTAAATCTCAAATCCTTTTTGTTGATGGCGATTCCAACTCGACAAACCCTTGGCCTTGTGGATTTGGGTTCAACGCGTTGAATTCAGTCTTCTCCTGTGGCCTGGTGTCCAGTTCATGCTGAGGTACCGTTGCTGATCCGTACAGCTCCGACGGGCCTGTACGGCCAGAGCGGCCAAATCCAGTCATGGAATCCGTGGCATCCGACTCTTTGCTCTGGTTTCTTCGTCGACGGAGGAAGAAGAAGATGGCACCCAGGATAATCAAAATGCCTGCGACCGCACAGCCAATGCCGACACCAACTTTGGCACCAGTGGACAAGCCCGACGACCCTGATGATCCAATTGACGATGATGCCGTCGATGCCGCCGTCTGTTTAGCCCCCGTCTGTTCCGATGCAGTGGTAGATGTGACGCCTGCGCCGAATGTAGAAGCGGCCGTACTGAGGTCGGTCGCCCGCCACCGAAGCTGGACTGCATATGCATTGATGCCCGCCTCATTCGCTATCAAATCGGTTTGAACGGTCCCCGTAGACGCGGTATTCAGATTCGTCTGTGTCATAATGAGAGCCGTCGCGTCCGTTGTGAAGTTGTAATAGCAAGCCTCGATCGAGTGCCAGGGTTTCCAATCGTCCTCGGGGACTCGTTGAATAAATTCCCAGTCATTTCCGCTCTGCCTAGAACAGTCATCGACCGATTAGCACTTGTTCCGCCGTACAATTTCCGTGCATGCACTCACGTATAGACCGGGCAACAGGTTGCTCGAGTTTCCCCGTTAGCCACGGAGTTTCTGCCCGTCGAGTATCCCTTGGGACAGACCAGCCCGGGGGAGAAATACGACTGCGAAGTCCACCCCGATGGAAGGCATAAGGACGTATCGTCCGGGCCCAAGTTGGCGTACTGCGTGTAGTTGCCGTTCCACGAGGACTGAAGAATCCACAAGTCCGACAGACATTCACTCGGCGGGGTGAAGGTGGTCGTCAGGGGGAGAGGCACCGCCGTGACGGTCGGCGTCATCTCGGTCGCCATCGTATGATGTGATGTGCCTGGTCTTGGACGACTGGGGCTACGGCGTCCAGGAGAAGGAATCTGCGGATGAAGAAGGATGAATAAGAGTCGCGACGAGACAAACTGGATCAATCGGGGGAGTGGAGGGACACTGGCTGGCCCCTACGTCCAGAAAATTGGGATTGGCGATAGCATTTACGCGATGGCAACTAAGCATGTTGGCCCCATGTCTCAATTGGGAATCAAGTGCGAATGGGGTCGTCAAATGGGGCTACTGTATGCACATCAATTTGGGGGCCAGGCCCTTTGCGCGCGTCGCTTTCATGATTTCAGATAGGCAGGACATGGAGGAATAGTCTGTGTCAAAGTCAATATAGATCCAATTTGAATATAGAGCATGCTGCACCTCTCGATAGTTCCGCAGAACCCTTGTTGTTGGATATTTTCACAATCGAGCTCTCCTCCTGTGTGGATCAAGTCCACGCCTGATCGGCCGTCCCACCTCCGAATCAGTCCTAATCAATACAAGATAGCACGGGGGCTGGGCCAGTCATTCTTCATGGGATTGTTGTTGGTGCTCCACTTTGCAGCCGTTGTGGAACCGAGAATCCCTCGCGTGCGCCCGTACCGTTTCGGGATATGAGGATGGTAGGTTCGAGAGCCTCACCTTGTGATGCCATGAGCATGGACACTGCAGTAGTTCTACCGAGTACGGATTGCGAGTGGATAACTCACAGTTCTAAGTATAAGTAGAGAAGAGTATAAGAGTGGTTTCGAGTAGTGACGTAGGTACCCGTCTCTGTTCCCTTCGATGCTCACATCCATCCATGCAAGCTGTAGATTCAATTTTTGGTACATCCCAAGCGAGATGTTATCGGATTCGAACAGCCGGACAAGATCCATTATTCTTTGAAAAAGATCTGCAAAAGAGCGAAGGTACACTACATAGCGTGCGCTAGGTGGCTTTTAAGTTTAATCCCTGTCTCACTTTAAACGGGAGCTAAAGCATGCCATGTGAGCCGCAGTCGGTGGACAAGGAGGGTCGAGGTGACTGGCCTGTCATTTGTCAGAAACAAGTAGCGATTGCCCCAATAGGACCAATGAATTCTGTCTAGCGAAGCCGAAGGACCCGTTTGTGGCAACCTTGGACACAATCATGGTCAAACGCTGACTGGTTCTCGTCTCAGGGCCCGGCAAGGGGGCGCAGTTCGTGTTCGTGCTTTTTGTTGCAAATTATGCTTGCTGAAACGATTGGTTATGGATTGCTAATTTTTTATTTGAAGTAAATTCAAGCATCTTCTTCCCAAAACCCTAATGGCCTATCAACTACCGTGGGATTGGGACGAGGTAAGAAGGGAACCCTGCGGGAAATATCTGGCCCTGCAGTCATGAACATGTCTTAAAGTAATAGCACCAGATGCACACCTAAATTATCTTGCCACCGGCACCTTTTCTGGGGCTTCGGCTCAATCAGGTTATTTACCCAGACGGGATTCCGCGAGAATAAGAGAAGTGTGGCTTCCGTGTGGTACGGATTGTAGAAGATGTTATTGACAGCGATGTAAGGTCCTCAACCGCGACCTTATCTCTTAAATGATCAAGTTCTAACTGTCAATTCAATTTTAGGCTAAATAGCGAGTAGCTCGTAGAATTAGTGGGAAAACCGGACAAGAGAGCATAGAGCTTTTATATGTGGCCGCACTGCATTTTTCAAGCAGTGCGACTTGGTCTCGCCGTGAAGTTGATAAAGGCAAGTCAATAAATGTGATCTGAGAACCAGCATAAATGTCGACAATGACTTTTGAGTATACACCTCGGGGCATATGCTATTCGATTTTATGAGGTGCATTTGAACCAATGTGAGGCCGCTAAGCCGTTCAATATTGGGCAGCTTGGCGATTCATCGTGGATCATTGCGGACCATTTCCACTTGAAATTTCCTCGTGTTGATGATTTGGCTTCCGGATTTTCTGCACCTCGTCGATCTTCGCATGATTAGCACATCTCATTTCTTTTCCTTTTAAGTCAAACCTTATCATGTAAATTCCGCATCATCCATATGAGTCGAATGCCGTCGGAACGTTTAATTATCGTCCGTGAGAGAATATTCTTCATGGTCGATCATTCGACAATTGTTCTCAGCCATTCCAGGGATACCGCTAGCTCGTGAATGTTTATGCCCAATTTGTGCTAGACTAGCAAGCATTTCCCGTCTGGGCATCGCTGCGACGCCTCGATACTCGTGTGACTCAAAGGATCAGCGTATCATTGGTGGAGACTCACGATAATTCATACTTTATACCGTTCCCGTCCTAGCGCCAGTTTATCTCGCCGCCACCACCAAACCCTCCGTCGCTTTAATCCCAGCATCCTGGCCGTCTGCTGATAAGACGAAGATTTTGAGAGGCCGTCGCTTGCGCGCTCCGCTACCGAGCACTTTAAAGACTGGGCGTCGTATATCTGCCGGTCCGGCGACCGGTCCGGTGGTATGGTTATTGTTGTAGCATCTTGCGCCTGGAGCGCAAAGTAGCCAGTCTCGTCGTCGCAGAGACCTAAGGGGAGATGTGCCATCCCGGTCTTACCGGACAGCTGCCGGTGTGGCTGACTGCTGCTGCTCGGTAAAACTTTACTCTGGTATGATGCATGGGGTGTGTGCTTTATCTTTGAGTTGTTTGTCTGTGATAGATACAAGAGGGTCAGTACACTGTATAGTAAGTGTTAAACGAGGAGGGAGTGAGGACAACTCGACGACTCGACGACGTCGAATGTCTTCTGTCTGTAAAGTATACTTACCACTGGGCCTACCATGGCTGCCATCAAACATCCTTTGTGTGCGTGAAAGAAAAATACGCAAAATAAAATGGCACCCGTATCGCGTGTCTACCCCGGACTCCTTAGCGTTCTTGGCTTTCGGTTAGCTTATCACAGGCCCCCTCAAGGCTGGACGCGCCGTATG
The DNA here is from genome assembly GCA_027569595.1 of Penicillium sp. G339. Classification (NCBI taxonomy): domain Eukaryota; kingdom Fungi; phylum Ascomycota; class Eurotiomycetes; order Eurotiales; family Aspergillaceae; genus Penicillium; species Penicillium sp. G339. Next base: position 93,902 of record JAPDFJ010000031.1, read on the forward strand.
GGATGTCGAGGGGCGCTGCGAGTGAAACATTTAAGAATGCTCGTATTCCCATCCCTGGCGAAGACCATCCTTGCCACATGGTGACATTTTCCCACTCAACATGGCGACAATCGAAACGGCAGCACCGCCTGCGGGCTACGCCGAGCAGCCAGGGAGCGAAAAAGGAAAAGCAGTGCGCACTTTGGTCGAGGCAGATCTGCTGGATGAACGCTATGCGACGACCCAGCGTGGTCTGAAGAATCGCCATGTTCAGCTGATGGCGCTGGGTGGAACGATCGGAACAGGTGAGTCTGAACAAGACAACGATGCCCTGCACAACCTGCTGACTATTCATAGGCCTTTTCGTGTCTTCTGGTCAGTCCTTGGCTACCGGCGGACCTGCCTCGCTGCTCTTGGGATATCTTTTCATCTCGGCCATGGTATACGCCCTTGTCACAGCCATTGCGGAAATCGGCGCTTATTTACCTGTTCATGGCGGTACAATGAGTTACCACGGCTTTCGCTATGTTTCGCGCAGTATGGGCTTCGCCATGGGATACCTTTACTGGTATTCACTGGGTATCTTGGTACCCTATGAAATCACGGCTGCGGGTTTAGTTATTGGATACTGGGACACCAATGGCACTGTCAACATCGCCGTGTGGATTACCATCATGATGGTTGTGATTATTGCATTGAATTTCCTACCTGTGCGATTCTATGGAGAGTCCGAGTTCTGGTTCTCCGGTATCAAGATCATCACCCTCATCGGCCTGCTGATGGTTTCTTTCATTCTATTCTGGGGTGGTGGTCCGAATCGCCAGCGTCTCGGATTCCACTACTGGAAAGATCCTGGATCATTCAATACATACATCGTGGAAGGCAATACTGGCCGCTTTGTTGGTTTGCTCAAGTGCACTGTCTCCAGTGCCATCGCTTTCATCTTCGCGCCTGAGTTGATCATCATCAGCGGCGGTGAAATGGAATCTCCTCGTCGCAACGTGCCACGCGCGGCACGACGCTACATCTATCGTCTGGTCTTCTTCTACATATTTGGCGTCCTCGCCATCGGTGTGATATGCCCGTCCAATGCAGCACGACTGACCAAGGGCGATGGCACGGTCAACTCATCCCCCTTCGTGGTGGGTATCCAAAACGCCGGCATTCCTGTCTTGGATCACATTGTCAACGCAGCTGTTCTGACTTCGGCGTGGTCGGCTGGAAACTCTTTCTTGTACATGTCGTCTCGTTCATTGTACTCCCTGGCAATATCGGGAAACGCGCCGAGCATCTTCAAGTCTTGCAATCGCTGGGGTGTGCCCTACTACGCGGTCGCCGTGTCGGCCTGCTTCTCATGCCTGGCTTACCTTTCGGTGGGAAATTCGAGTTCTATCGTGTTCAACTGGTTCGTCAACTTCACTAACACCTCGGGCTTCATCTCCTGGATCTGCTGTGTGGTTGTATACTTCCGCTTCCGCAAAGCGGTTCAGGCACAGGGAATCGAGCAACCTTACAAGTCCAAGATCCAGCCCTACGGAGCGATCTTTGGTGTTGCAGGCGCAACTCTCATGGTCCTAATCAATGGATTCACTGTGTTCTTCCCGTCTGAGTGGTCGGTCAGCAATTTCTTTACCGCGTATATTGGAATCCCAGCATTCCTGATGCTTTACTTTGGCCATCGGGCTCTATTTTGGAGTGATCCATGGGCTTGGCGACCGGAGGAGGTCGATATGCATACTGGATTGCAGGAGATTATTGAAGCCGAGCAGCCCGAGCGGACGCGTGACCGATGGTGGAAATTCTGGTAGAGATAATTGGATGCAAGGTGTATAGTTTGGTTTTGTATGGAGCTCATTGGGCATTGTTAGTGTCATAGTGTCATTGTGGCGATATCAGCGGCAGGTCTGATACTGCAAGCAATCGGCACTCCATAATAGTATTACATTTCATCGGTTCACATTTTTTCCGATCGTATATATTCCGGCCAGCATATCGGCTATTCATAGGATCTCTCGTCGTCTCCACAGTCTGAAATCTGTAGATCTTATCGAAAAACCCGCACTCACCCGCACTCGTCCACACTTGATAATCATCGCAGCAGACGAGACAGCCGATTCAACGCCGCTGAGGCTTGCCTATAAATTCGGCATGCGCCGTGCACCATGTCTTTCTCGGCCTCTACATCTCGGCTTCCTCGGGAGACTATATACTACACGCTTGGACATCAACTATAAAACCTTCGTCCCGGTTAGGCTACTCGTGCTGAAATCCACACGCCGAACAGCCATGTCCTCCACAATGACCGTGACCGTTCCGACCGTCCGACCGTTACAACCGCCACCGGGCTCGAAAATTGACTTTGGAGCTCAAATCGATGAGATTGACTTGGAGAATTTGACTGGTTTGTGAAAATTGCTGAATGCGGAGAGGTCACACTGCTGATACGTTCTAGACGAGCAATTCGCTACCGTCCGCAAAGCACTGTACAACCACCATGTTGTTGTTTTCAAGAACCAGCACAAGCTTTCTCCAAAAGCCCAGTACGAACTCACTAAGCGGTTTGACCCGGTATCCGAGAACTACGGACATGGAAAAACCATCGACGCGAAGAGGAGTATTCTGCATCCCGATTTAAAGACTATTCCGCACCAACCACAAGTGCAAGTCATTGGCAATGGATTTGTTCCTTCCTACGAAGGACTGGAGAACTTGCAACTCAGACACCCGCACCACCGGACCTTTCACAAAGATCATATCCCGGACGAGAAAGACTACGACTTCACCCGGTTCTACCGGTGGCATATCGATGCTGCATTATACGACCTATACCCCCCACAAGTAACGACTCTTTTGGCCGTCAACGTTCCCAAAGGTCGTCGTCAGACACTGCTATATGATGACGGTAGCGACGAAACGATGGATGTCCCCCTTGGAACAACGGCGTTTGTGAGTGGACAGCGGATGTTTGCCCTGCTTTCTCCAGAGGACCAGGAGTTTGTCCGCACGAGCAAGATCGAATATGCTCCTCATCCGTACGTTCCCCATCCAACCGACAAATCTGTTTATGTTTTCTCGACTAATAATAATCAAACAACTAGATATATCTGGATGAGTCCTGCTCACTCTCGCTCTACTGGACTGGGCATGCACTCCGAAGGTCTCGAACTACCAGAGTCCGAGTTACCCCCAGTCGACCCAAAGAAGATTATGGTCTTCCCAATGTGCTGGAAGAATCCAGAGACAGGAAAGCTGTCACTTCAAATCCACCCATCTGCAGTCCGTAAAATCCACTGTGCGGACGGCACGGTGATTGACGACTTGGAACGTGTGCGTGATATTGTGTACAAATTACAGCGCCCGGCAATCAGTCCACAATATGTGTATCCCCACGACTGGGAGGATGGGGATCTTGTCTTATTTAATAACCGTGGCGTGTTGCACTCTGTTGTTGGAGCGTTCAAACCGGATGAAGTGCGCTTATTCCGACAGTGCAACCTGGCTGGGTCGGAGCCACCGGTTGGGCCATGAGGTATGATATATACGACATGAGATTAGCTGAAATAGATGTCAGAAATGAAATGTCACCAATAGTTTCAATGAAAGATATGATACATTGGCGGCTATGGTACACATTAAAATCCAGTAGGTGCCCTGGATGGCATATAAAATTACAAGATGTCTATCTTTGTACAAAGACAGCATCATCGGACAATATAAAACCCGTTGACGGCCACTTGTCTCTCCCGCCATTCATCCACTGCCGAGCGAACTCCAAGCTTATGCAGCGGGACTTGTTCCACCCATTTTTGCCCCTTGGCTCGGATGGTCGTATATCCCTCCATAGTCCGATCCACCCAGCTCGAATTTTGCTTTTGGATTTCAAGTGCACTGGGTGTCTCGGGTGACCATGCTGAATGAGCCAGAGTGTTCTGCACGACATCGGCATCATAGGAATCGGCCAGAATGGCTGCCTCTGCAGCCGCAGCCTGCGCGTCTGCAAGTTCCTGACTGGTGCTACCCTTAGGCGGGGGAACTTCCATTCGGAGGAAACCCAGGACACGAATTTGAACCCTGCTGGTCTGCAAGGGAACCTCGTCTAATAAACGAAGTGTTACAATGTGTTTGGATATTCGAGACATATCGACACGAGCAGCTTGTAATGGATCCACAGTGCGAACGGCGAGAATCATGGGGGACCAGGGCCCCAATGATGAATCTTTCCCGTTACCCATATCGAATCTTGCCCAACCAAAGAAGTACCCACGTAGTTGCTCCGATACCCAGTCTGGAGCTTTTGCTAGGGTCAGCTTCGGGGTGTCTGTAGGACTGCCAAAAGGGAGCGACTGGTTCAATTGACCGCGAGCCTTAAAGGTCATTGGGAATGGCTCTTGGGGACCCTCTTGCACGGGCAACATATTTTGGCCGGCAAGTGGCGAAACACACCCGTCAGCAGAGATAGTTTGGCCTGGACCTGCAGACGAACTAAATAGCCCTGCAACGCGTGTTTCAACACCACTCGCCGAATAAGCCTTTTGCACCGCGGCCTGCTTGAACCAGGCCGGGCGATATCGGTCAACTTTGGCAGCAACAGCCGCGGAAGCGGGACCGGCCGCAGTCCTCGCAGCGGTTTGTGCATAGAGACTGACCACCATTGCGCCAACTTCCAACGGCAACGTAGATAGGCTAGCACCGCGGATGGAGTGGGGGTTGGCTGAAGTCGAGAGAACACGAAAGACCGGACTGTTGCACAGGGTCTTCTTTTTCGGGCCCTGACATAGCACCAGCTGGAAGTAGCCGTCACCAGCCTCCGCGGGAATGCGCACAATAGCAGTCTCGCGCAATTGATGCTTATCCCGGGGACGTGGGGGTGCCTTTTTGCGAAACTTTTTGATATCTCGCTGCCAAGCCCGTTCGTCCTCCGGGTTCACCTGGTCGGCACGCAATGGCATTGCCGGAGTGACATCGAGCCAGCTGTCATTGAGTCGGAACAAAGCTTTAGTACGCATTCCAGTCTTTCCGGACCAGCCTTTGCTTTGCAGCCAAAGTGTGCGATCGAGCGGCAAGGGGTTGTCGGAGAAGATAGATACCGCGACCGACGTGGCATTGCCCCTATAAAAAACCAATCCATGAGAGTGGCGCAAGATCGTGAAATGCTTGTTAGATTCGGTTGGATGGCTGATCAGACCCCCGAGGAAGTGCCGAGCTTCCCCATATGCCTTCTGGATGGGGGTTGGCAGGGGTGGCTGTGGCTGTGGCTGTGGCTGCGATGATAGGGAGGTCGATGAAGATGCTGCACCAGCTGTTCGGGGCCGAGGAGGTGTCTCTGGTGGAGGCACTCGCTGTGCAGGCCCATATAAATCTGTGTACGATGGTGGCCGCGACAATGGCGGCGGCACAAGAGCTGGAGAGCTTATAGCGTGGGATAATGGGGGATCGACAGCAGCCCGCAGGTTGGGGTTGGAGACGGGCTTGCGCCTGATGCGAAGGGCGTCGGGGGGTTCAGGGCGCAGATTTAAAGACTCCATGTCTCCATAATTTGGATAGAGATAGCTGCAGCGAGAGCAACAGAGGAAGGGGAGGAAAGGAAAGGAGGCGAAGTTGGATTCGGATATGTTGACTCGTTGAAATGTATGTTCTGCCTGACACATAAGGCACAACTCCAGCCACAATCAGGCAGCAAGGCAAACTTTATAGTTGTGAATTGCTCAGCCTTCAAAACCACGAAATGCCCAAAAGATCGTACAAAAGTAAAGTGATATTCTATTGAAATTAAGATTGGTATCATGTCTATAGTCATAAGTCATCATCACACGCTGCCAGTTCGCCCCCATCTTGTTCTTGTCGTGTCAACACGGCTTTTGCCCTGTTGCGAAGCCTCTGTTCCCAGTTAGTTTAGGGGATGCATAAGCCGGGAAGGAAGGGAAGGGAAACAATATACATTCGAGAATAAACGTGAATTTTGTTCGATCGGAGTTCAGATCTCAACTGAGCCAACAAGACTTGCACTTCGGCAGATGTCCAATTCCCAAAGCGCGTGAACAAGGCCAGCGAGTAGCTCTCCACGGCACCGTCAGACATTTGAGCACGAAAATAACGTCCAATTTCCTTTAATTTGGGATCTTTAGGCCATGTTCCCACGGGGACAAGAGTCTCCGTCAGGGCAACGTCCCCGAATGCCGCTTCTTCTAGCAGTCCTTTCAGACACGTCGACAGATCCCAGAGCCGGCCTTGGATCTCGGCTACTCGGTGGAACTCGGTCTAGGGTTCCATGTTATTAAGGAGTTGGATGCGACAAGAGGGCAAAATCTCTTACCTCCCAAGTGCGCAGACGACTGTCTTTTGGCCAAGACTCATCATCGCAGTCCAGATGCGAGTAGCATTCCGACACTTCAATGCGGCCCCCAGGCTTGAGATGACTATAATGCGGTCAATAAAATGGGATCGGCTTAGGCCTATAAGGCTTTCTTTTTTGGTGAGCTTACTCATAGCACCGACGGAGAAATAGAGGCCAGTCGTCCACACTGCCCGCCAGACTTCGGACATGTATGAAGTCAAATGAACCCTCGGCAAAGCTCCAATCTGATTGATTGATATCTTCGATTACAAAACGCAGATTCGGGGGAACCCTAACATTTTATCAGTATCACTCACTTATGATTAAATGTGATTGTGCTTACCATCCGGGCTGAATTGGCGACAGGTCGACACCAATGACTTCTGCCGCCGGGAATAGATCCGCAACTGTCATTCATTAGCCATTTGTCCTGAATGAAGATGAAGAAAAACCGGGACAAACCCTCGATGGCCCAGATCCCTGTCCCTGTGCCTATGTCTAGCACCCTTTGCGGATTCCCGAGTTCCGTTTGACACAGCTCGCCATTTTGAACAAGGCGAAAAACGTGATGGAGCACGTCCAGTCTGTCTGATGAGGCGTTCGAGTTAGTTCATCCGATCGGCTGAGAATGAGCCATTTGGATCTTACCTTGCTCTCGTTCGTCATTGGGTAGAACCTATCTTGTCAGCTAGTCTGAACCAGGATCAGTAATGGGGATGGGGTCACACAAACATAGGATCCGGATCGGTACGCGTGATAGGTCCGTCCATTCTCGTAGACGTAGGAATAAATAGACTCCGTCAAAGACGTCAAGTCACTCCGAATACTGTCATAGTCACTCGAAGACTGCTTTGCCCGTTAGATAGTGAACCGTCGTCCATAGAGGTTGAATCTCAACACAACACTGACGCTAACATCCGGATCGACTTGTATATCTGCAATACCTGGGAAATCCGCCATGATATAAAGCAAGCCAGAAGAGCACCAGCGTAGATGGTGCGAAAGGCTGGAGATGCTGAAACCATTGAGGTGGGGGATCCAGCTAGAAGAATGAAAACCCCGGTCTCGGGTCAGGGCTAGCTGCGCTGTCTTTCAGATCAAGACAGCGCGCAAGGGAAAACGTACGCGATTCCGACCCAGGCTGTCGGGAACCCAAGTAATGCACATAGCGTTGTTTCGAAGTTAAAACTTCTTTATCCCCACCTGGTTCAACCAGGCTGTCGGGACAAGCCCCGAATGAATGACGCCCAGCAGAATAAAGTCCCATGGTGACAGGGATGATGTTCATTGCTAATTACCACTCGTTTCTTTCAATACGAACTATCTCAGCCTGGCCAAGTTTACACACGCCATCGGGATCCGCAGGCGTGATCTACAGCCCACTTCTCGAAACTTAACACACCCTAAAGTCACCTCGACTTCTACTATTTTGGGCCGCAGAAATTTCCGGGTTGTCTCCACTCCACTTTCGCATCTGCACCTGTCAGGATCGGGGTTCACGCAACACTTGGACACAAAATGGGCGGTCTGCATCCATGTCGGGGAACAAAAATACAGGCGAGCGTCCGCCACTGACCCGAGACGGCGGTGCTGGTGGGGAAGACAATCGTGGAAAGGCTGGAGCGTGGACGCAAAAGAACACATAAAGCGGCCACACCCATGCAGAAGTAGGGCAAGTCTCGTCCGGTCAGCTCTGGGCGGGGATTTCATCCTGGTACAACAGTCTACCGGCTTGCTGGAAGGGGGTCTCCATGTCTCCATCTGCAGGCGATGTATCACATTGCAAATCCCGTATCCCTCCGCGCTAACCCCTGCTGATCTAGCCTCGCAGTCATTCTAGAACACGCGGAAAACTCTCAGAAGCGTGCCCATTAGCATGCTGCTTCTCGCAACACTTCTCGCACCCGTGGTTCTTCCCACGAATAATCATGGAAACGCGGGTTAGATGACAGATCGGCGTTGTTCTAAACCCCTCCTAACCGCGTCGCCGGTAACCAATGCTAGCTGGTGGAACAGGGATGCCAAGTGGAGCAGAATTGTCGAACGGACGGCCCCATCGGCCCAACTGGCCTGGTCGTCTCGTGTGGATGCCCAGATTTGGTTTTGCTGAGGCTGAGGGTTGGAAGGTTAGGGGATCCCAAGCGATCAAAATGTGCTTGGTACACCCTGGAAGCCCTAGAACAGTCTTCACTAGTCGTTCGCAAACCGTGGTCCATCCATCTACAATACACCGGGATAGCGAGCGTTGAAGGATTCTGACTCCTTCTGGATCCTGCGAGAATCCGCCGAGTTGGATCTTACCACGTCAACAATTATCGTGCATGATCCGAGGGGAAGGGTCACCCCACTGCAAGATTGCGCGTGGCCCGTCTATTTCATAAATGAATGCAGATATGTATGCAACGATGTCTTACAACTCAAAAGGAGGAGAATTCCCGAGGGTTTGGGTCGCCATCCGCATCCCGAAAAAGAAATGAGAAATGAAATAAAAATACGACATCAAAAAATGGTACCCTAACCTGGCTACATCTAGACTTTTGGACTGAAAATTACAGCAACCGCCGATCCTTCGATCTCTCAAATTGCAATTCCGCCCAAGTGGCACATCTGGGATCCCGGGTTTTCAACAGCTCAACAATTTCTCAGACGCCTCTCGCTCGTTGTGAGATACGCAGATCTTCATAAAGTCGACCATTTCAGCCGCTGGTCGGAGAGTTAGCTTGAGTCCTCACTCTTGGTCCAAAGGAAGAAAAAGCTCACGCGTGATCCGAACGTTATTCTCATCATCTTCACGTCGCCCATTCAGCCTGGTGAAGTGGAGCACCATTTCAACTCGCGGACGACGCGAAGACTGGTACATCGCCAGTCGCGCTGGGATATCCTGCACGCTACTGCCAAGAGGGAGCAAGGTGGCAATGCTCACCGCGTCCTCAATCGCCATGGCGCCACCCTGTCCCATATCTGCAAGGAACATTAGCGACCTTCAAGACGGGTGATGAGGTCAACGCATTTGACCTGCCGGTGAGGTGTGTTACATGGCTGAAATGGGTGTGCAGCATCACCCAGCAGTGCTGCATGCCCCTGTACCCAGGTAGAGGGGGCATCCATGTCATACAAATCCCAGACCTTCAGGTTTTGATCGGCGCTTCGAATGATTGCCTGGACTGCCGGGTCAAATTCTGAGAATCCCTGGACGATAGACTGTTTGTTGCCGGCCCTCTGCCAACCTAAGACACCTGTCAGCACAAGCTGTCTGAGTATAAAATCTCACCACTCACCGTTATCTTGGGTGTCTATCTTGACCTCACTGGAGGGCATGAAGGCGCAAAGATTGAAAATTGTACTGTTCGAGCACGGATAGGCGACAAGCCTTTGATCTTTCGCACTCCACTCTAAAAACAAACCCGACTTATTGACAAAGGCTGTTGTGAGTTCATCCTTCTTCAGATCTTCCATGGATAGGAGCCAGCGGAAACATGACATGCCCACCGGGTAGGGAGATACTCCTGGGACGATAATAGGGCGAATCTGAGACTAAGAAATCGTTAAATGGGCTGATCACAAGACAACATACATGAATATCCAGAACATACGTGGAGGCCATCAGCACCAAGCAAAAGGTCTGCGTCAAATACGCGACCGTCCTCTAACACAACGGACGGACGAAGCGTCTCGATATGGATCGTTGCAATCTTGCATTTCAAGTGAAGCTTTGCGGTCTCGAGAGCACGCAGCTTAAGACTGTTGTGCAGTTCCACTCGGTGGATTAGATACCACTCCTACGTCTATTAGCGTCGTTACAACCCCTGGAAAATCCTTAACTTACTGCTTGCCAATGCTGACAGAGCTCAGCGAAATCTTGCTTGAATTTTAGATTTCCTTCGAAGTCATATCGATGGACCTTGAATTACAATCAGCAAAAAATCGGTCTTCACACATGATCACAAACCTCTTCAAGAATGGTGCCTCCATATTTTTCTGGGTCAACACCCATCCATCGCAGCAATGCCGTGCAGTTCGGGGGTAGGTGAATCGCCGCACCGGTTTCTTTGAGAAATCCCGATTTTTCCAGTATCTATAAATTCGATATTTGCATTATACATATCAACCTTGCCCGGCAGCTCTAACTCACCACAACGCGATGTCCTTGTTTTCCGAGAGCAATCGCTGCTGAGAGACCAGCGATGCCGGCTCCGATGACCAAAATATCTAAAGGTTGATCTGTTCCAGTCATTCGGATCGAATATTATAAAATTCTACAATCTCCTCTTCCATATCGAGCTCTTTTATATCGGCGAAGTCCCCTATCCGATAAACATATTCCAGGTGATGCGAGGCATGAGACATATGTGGTCTACTTTCGGAGATTCAAAAAGAGACAACTCCGCAACTATATCCGAACGCGGTGGATGCTGTCACTGGTCTATTGGGCACACTGATTTGTTATTCGGATCGGAACATATTAATAACAGAATCCTTCGCCGAGATATCGCTAACTACAAGCCCGAGTCTCGTCTTCCACGCGCCATCGGCTTCGGCTAGAAGCCGACGCAGTCATTGAAACCTCGACGCTGACGGCACTAGACAGGGGTTACATCTAGTTAAGCGTATGATGATAGATTGTGCGTTGCTCATTATCTTAGAATGGAATAATTGCCTTCGAGTTGTAGGAAGTGTATTCAGATGTTTCACTTCGCAAGGTTTCTTTTCGTGATAAGATGAATAGCCTTTCTCAGTTCCAAGGTTAGCGAGTGGCTTACATTCTTGCTCTATTCTACCATTCCCTCGCGAGTCGAACCTCCTCAGGCAAAAATCCTCAACTTAGGGGTCTTGTCTCTGGCCTTGGATTTGACAGTGTCGTTAGAGGTCTGGCTCAGCATCTTGCGCTCACGTAAGCGACGAGTGTGTGAAAAAAGTTCTTCTTGAAAATCTTCCGATACGAGTCTCTTGATGATCAAGTAATTGGTATCATGCTGCCAGTTTTTAGTAAATGAAACGGGGATCGGGTAATATTTGGAGCTTACCTCGTCCCAATCCCATGGTAGGTTATAGGCCATTAGGGTTTCGGGAAGAAGATGCTTCCGATGTACCTAGACACAATAATTCATCAACCAATTGTCTTTATCCCAAGATGAATTTGCCAGAAGATTCACATACTTTGATCCAGGTGGTGTTGCTTTGATTCGGCGAGGGCTGTCTCTTCTTGGATTTCTTGTCGTTGTCCACGGCTTGATTTTTTCTCCTTTTGTTCAATATTTGTTCGATCTCTGCGTCGGTATACCCAAGTTCATCACGAAGCCGAGCACGGAATTCCTTATCCTTCCTCCTAGATTCTTCTTTCTGCTTCTTCCTGATCCGTTCCTGTTCAAGCTTCCACTCCTCAATAGCTGCTTCTTTCATTGCCTTCTCTCTTGCCTCTGCTTCAAGATCCCGAGTTTTCTCTGCTTGTAAGATTTCGTGTTTTAAGTTCTCGCGCTCCTCCTCCTCCTCTCTCTGGAGCTTCTGAATCAACCCTTCTATCTTTTCGCTATCGCCGTTTTCCCTGGTGGTTTGTTCTTGTAATTTCTTCTTCGGGAGTTGGTCAATCTCGTTTCCGGTACGACTAGGGCGATCAAACTGTTCTTCAAAGTCCTTCTTTGGCCCAGTATCAACATTTCTTTCTTGCTCCTTTTCATACTGTTCAATTTGCCATTCTTCAAACTTTGAAAACACTCTTTTTCGGCGATCCGCTTCCTCAAGCTCTGCTGGCTGGGTCATTTTCGCTTTACCCTTTTCATCCCCAGCTTTGATTCCTTCAACTTCAGTCATCGCGATATCATCCTCAATCTTCTGATTTATCAGGAGATCAGATCCATGATTAGTGTAGTTGGCGCTTGTGCGCTCAGAAGGCCCACGGGGTTGCTGCATTTCCCCAACGCTATTCCCGGACACCGATTGTGACTGCTTGATAGAATTTGCTGGGCTGGGGGCCGATACCTTCTTTAATTCACGACTTGTAGCCTCATTGAGGTCTCTATAACGATGCCATTTAGACATGTTCTCACTAAGCTCGGTATTAACCCGATTCAATCGGTCGTCGAAAGCGTCGGTGTCATTCCGTGGACGTAATGAGATTTCTTGCTGCGATTCCCGAATATCTGGATCTGAATCATAGTCGACATTTTCTAGGTCGATTAAATGTCTATCTGCTTCCAATGCATTATCCGGAAGTTGTCGAGCTCCAGAGGAGGTGCGTTCGTCTTTCTGCATTCTCGGCTCGCTAGCACCATAAGAGCTTTGGTCGCTCAAGCTCTCGCCGACAGACGATGGATAATGTTTCGTTTTTTTGGGATACTTCGGTATATGGTCTCGGGCGTCACCATGAACAAATTCCAAAGGAATCTCATTGTTCATTACTTCGTCCTGAACGGAAATTCGCTCTACCGAACCATTGTCCACCGACCCATCACTATCTTCGACGCTGCTATCATGTTTTTCTGCGTCTGTATCTCTATCTTCCTCTTCATTTGACTCTGTGCGTGGTAGGAAAAAGAGCGACAGCTCCTCCAGGTGCTGACCGACGTGTCGCTGGAACGTAATAGCAGCAAGAGATTTCCGTTTGCAAATGGTGCAGTCGTATATTCCGTTCGGGGAAGTCATTGGTTCATGTACTTGACGAATATGATGATACCATTGTCGACGGCCCTCATAAAGTTTCTGGGGTGTGGGGCAGTCCGTAAAAATACAGGTGTATGGCATCAGATCGTGGAAAACGTGACGTGCCCATGCCCTTTTATCTCGAACCGTGATGATGTAGAAGCAGTAAGGACACTCGAAGGGGTTCTGGTCCAGGCCCTTTTTGGGAATAGGCGGTACTTTGGGTCCATCGGCGCCTGTGCCATCAATCAAGGTACCCCCGTACGAAGTTTCAGATACTCCGGCCTCGGATATCATGTCGCTAGGTTGACTTGGTATTTCCTCGATTAGGTTCGTGGCCACTGTCTGTGATAGAATTGTTGATTTCTCATCCTCCTCACCGTGGATTCCTTGACTCAGTTTAGCATGATGTCGTTCACGATACTTGAGGATTGCTCTTTGTCGCGCCATTGCAGAACTAATCCGATCAATAGCCAACGAATCTGCATCAGGATATTTGCTAGATGCATGCTGTCTTGCCCAAAACAGGAAAGGCTCAGCATCCTGTTTGTTTGTCCCGATAAGCCGATCATGTTGTGCTGGTTGACGGATTATCATGGACATTTGGTAAAGCTGTGTAACTGTCTCGACTAGACCTTGGTGAATTTCCTGGATCTCAGTGACGGAGCTGTCATTATCCGAAATCTCCTCTAGTCCTTGGATCTCGATCCCATCATCCTGGTCTTCGCCGTCGTCCTGATCTCCCAGAACATCAAGTAGGTCTTCTATGAGCTCCTGGACTCTCTCTAGAAGCGTCACAACTTGGATCTTGATGTGAGATGAATCCCTAAGCCGATAATCGAGGGAGGACTGGCCAGTTTGGTGGGCACCAATGTTTGCCGCCCACACACGGAGTCGGCCCAGTTCGTCTTTCCATTCTTGCAATGGGACTTCTTCTGTATGTTCGCCGAGGTCTTTCGATTTTAAAAGCGATTCAAACTGACCGAGACAGGTTTTTACCAACTTTGACACCGTTGCCATGGTGCTGTGGCTCCCGCAACCTGTAGACCTTGGTTGGTGACAAGCACACAATGTTTGTTGGGTTTCGGCCGCAGGGCAGCCTGGAAACAAACTCATCATTGGCCAGAAGACGTGATCCAGACTAAATCAATACAAGCTTAGTGCGGGGCTCAATGGCTAGCGGGGTCAGCAAAGCTGCTCAGCTGAAAACATCATCTTTCCCTCGCATGATCGTTCCGTCGCCAAAATCGGGGCAGTCATGGCCTCCGGCATCGAGGTTGCCGGGCTTGCCCTCGCACTTCTTCCACTTTTTGTTAACCAGATTGACTCATACGTTCGCGGTATAGAAAAGATCAAGCTCCTCAGACGCTACAAGCGGGAGTTCAAAGGCTATTCGGTCGGGCTTCGTACACAGAGTATATTTCTGCTCAATACTCTAGAGAAGGCTCTAGAAGGTGTTGTGCACGATGAAGATCGTGTTTCGCAGCTCATATGCAACCCAGAAAGTGATGACTGGATGGACGCGGACTTGCAACAGCGGATGCGCCAGAAACTAGGTCGAAATTATGATGTTTTTGTCGATAACATGACGGGTCTCTCAGAGCTTTTGCACCAACTGAAGCGTAAACTGGGGATCGATGAGGACAATGAAAGAGTAAGGAGCTGTGAATTCCCGATGCAGTCTCGTCGAAGATTTGTCTAATTTCCTCTGCCAAGTAGACACCTACCACGGACGCCTGGGACATCTGGAAATTCCGCAAGATCCTCAGCAGGGCCATTTATGACGACTTACTTGGGAAGATCGAAAGAGCAAATGCAATTCTCGGAACTTTGATCGACCAATCCTCCGAGCGAGAGCGGACAAAGACAAAACGACAACCTTGGAACTACCTTCTTAAGCGGTATCAAAAAGCCCGTAGACACGCTGAAGGGCTATTTAAAACCATCGTCGGCGGAGGCTATTGGAACTGTCAGTGTCAAGAGCAGCATTGCGTTCACTTCCAGCTGCAAACAAATCCATTGCAGGGCGTCCACGAACACAATTATCGCAATATTAATACCGATTCCCAATTTCGAGTGATCTTTTCCAACACGAACGACAAGAATAACACATGTCTTTGGACCTGGACAGAAGTGGTATTCGAACCATGGAGAGAACAGGATATGGTGACAGTAATGTCCAGCTTATCCCTGGATAGCGATTTTCAGTCACCTCTTCTCCGCAAGCCCAAGGTTCAATTCGACTTCACCCTCCCCGAGGAAAAGATGCCAGCCAGCAAGTGTCAGGAGGTCCCTTGGACACCTACAATACAAGACTTCTGCTCTTCTCTCCGTGTTGCCAAGTCACATGTTGGGAGGCAGGAGAGCATAGGTTCCATTCCAAGTGAGATAGATGCTTCCGTTAAATACACGATGCATGCCGTGAAAGTACTACCAAAGCGGGTCCCACAAATGTCCCTACGGGAGGTACTATCTAGTATCAGTCGGAGAGACCGTCTTCACATCGCTGCCGGTCTGGCTTGTGGTATGATCCAGTATTGCGGTAACTGGCTGAAGTCATGGTGGGACAGCTCTGATGTGCACCTGTCAGCAACTAGCGACGGTCGGAATGTGCTATTGGATAACTTATATCTGACATGGCCTCTTACAGCCAAATATGCGCCAGAAGATACACGAAATGAGGTCAATGATTCCGATGTAGAGGGCAATCGCCTATTACCACTAGGTTTGGCCTTAGTGGAACTATCTCTTGGGAAGTCTCTACATGCACTACCGGACCCGGAGGATGAAAAACAGGATACAATGATATCCCAATTCAGAACGACGTCACGAATTATCACGATGGTGCACAAGGCGAGTGGGTCGAACTATGCAGAGGCAGTGAGAAGCTGTCTTACTTGGTCTACACTCTGCCTTGAGAGCCAGTTCGAGGAACGCGTCTTCAACACTATTGTCTCTCCCTTGTTAAAAGACTTAGTCAACTTTGAGGGACTATCAAATTAAAAATTATTCTCACTTGCATGTTACTATCAATAGAGTTGCCTTTCTGCGAGTTCAAAAGTTTACGCGTACTTGCGCATATCCAACTGTTTGCCGGAGATACCCCCACCTGAAAGGAGTTCAAGCAGGGCCAAAACCAGAAAACATTGACTCCAGTTGTATTTCGGCCCCAAAGATGCACGTTGCGATCCATCGCACTTGGCAGCTATTTCTGGCACGTACACCGCCAACCTGGTTGCTTCTCTCTCTCTCTCTCTTTTTTTACGCCTGGAGGTCAGCCGATCGTCGTGATATTAGCGCTCGGGCAGCCAACTTTCGCTAGGCAGACGCGTTTTCTTTTTTCAATCATTTTCCATGTGTTCGTCCTGGCCATTGGGTGGAAGCTTCTGACATCAGCTATCTTTTCAGCCCCATGCGAGTCTCCACAAAATGTCCATTTTGGCCTCCCGCCCATCACCGATGGAATTATAAATACAGTTGGCACCCGAGCACCTCGAGTGAAGTGGAAAGGGTTTTATTTGAGTTTTCAATCTAACCAGAAAATCCTAATTTCTCGATCAAAATGGATCACCTCATCCCTTTCCTAGCGGCAAATCCGCACATTCACTATGCAACCCCAGAATCCAAGGACTTTGAGGATCTGCGCGAGCAGTTCATAATTCAGGAAACGAAAACGCCAGCCATCATCGTACGCCCTCGCACTATTGAAGATATTGCTTCGTTGATATCACTTCTGGGGGCCAAAAGTCTGCCCTTCACTGTGCGTGGGGGCGGACACGACATGTTCGCCCGAACTCAAGTCCAAGGGGGTGTTACCATTGACATGCGTGAAATCTCTCATATCCATGTCGACAAAGACCGTCAGACTACACGAGTTGGTGGCGGAGTGATTAACATGGATTTGCACCAAGAGTTGCAAAAGTATAGCATGACGACGCCACACGCTGTCACACCGACTGTAGGATATACCGGGTGGGCGATCCACGGTGGATATGGGCTGTTGAGCACTCACCATGGACTTGGATCGGATCAGATAGTGGGCGCTAGAGTCGTCGATGCAGAAGGAAATATTCGTGATGCCGACGAGACGTTGCTGAAGGCAATCCGAGGAGGAGGAGGGTCTGTGGCGGTGATTTACGAGCTCACCATCAAGATTTATCCATCGGATAAGGTACAGGACTCTTTCTCGCTTAAAGATATCAATTGCTGATGATAATTTCTAGATACTCGCGGGATTTTTCATCTATCAATCGGCAGATCTGGCTGCCACGATGAGTCTGTATAACGACAATTATCGCAAGCTCAAAGAAGAGGGAATCCCGTCCTCCATGAGCTTGTACCAAGCCGTCATGAATAGCCCAGAAGGCAAAGTATTTGCAATTTATATGGTCTGGTCTTCATCCAATCTTGAAGAAGGTCAAAAATGGGCCAACAAAGTGGCCGCACTGGCTCCCGTTGCCGTCAACAATGTCATACCCACTACAATCCTGGATTTCAACAAACTGGCTGCTTCTTTCACGCAGAAAAAGACATATGGCACGATTTTTTGTCCTGGATTCTACGAATTGACGCCCGAAGTTGTCAGTGTCATGGGCGTCTACGCTGATAACCAACCGGATTACACAGGGCTTGCATTTGGAATACACGAACTTCGCTCAGAGGCACCGAGAGAATTCACAAACTCGGTCTTTAATGCCAGAGACCCACACTTCCTCATCGAAATTGTTCCAATGGTTTCATCTGCCGAACGCTTTGATGAAATGTTGGACTGGGGTCAGCGGTTCTACGATGCCCTGATGAAAACAGACCCAGCTAACATCTATCCCATTTCATATATTCCCTTAACTCCAAATGAGCGGTTAGATACAAAGATTGTCTACGGCGATCGCTACGAGACACTGAAGAGCGTTAAGGAGCAGTATGACCCGCATAACGTGTTCAAACATACGATAGTGCAACTTTGAATTGGGAGAGTCTTTTTGCTCTTTTGGTGAATAGATAGTATTCGAATATGGCCGTTTAAATCCAACAGTGCGTAAAGTTTGAACCACCTCTATTTCCACAAAAATCCAGAAAACACCAACAACGCCATCCCAAAACGCAGAATAACAGGTCTAGGCTATATACAAGTAGCCAAGAGCTTCAAGCTTACTCCTTGTAAGTGACAGAGAACTCGGTATCACTCTCAACGTTGACCTCTGCCAGCACCTCTCCATTCTGTTGGATGTACAGGACTGTGCCATCGTTAACACCATACTCGTTATCACCAGCCTTGGCCTGAGCACCAGTGAAAGTAATCTTGCCAAAGTCGGCCAGAGGCACCACGGAATCACCACTGTTGAAGTCCTCGACAATCCACTCAGCATTTTGACCACCAAGTGTGGCAGAGGTAGAAGGAGCCGAGAGGGTCTTGGTCACACTCTTTCCGGAGGACTTGTTCTCGATAATGGCAACACCCTTGCTGGGAGAGGAGGACTCGACCGTGGCAACGATCACATCGCCGGCAGAGAGGTCGATCTGGAAATTCTCCGCTGGGTTGGGGTACCACTCATACCAAGCGTCGTAGGACTTCTCACCACCATCGCTGATGTAGGCATCAATGCCGGTCTGCAAGATAGCCTTGGTGTAGGTATCACCGTCAATGCCAACCCAAGCCGAGGCAGCTTGGATCTCTCCGGAGTCATCGGTGGCTGTGGGTTCTGGCACGGTAAAGGTGGCGGAGACGACACTGTAAGTGCCGCTAGCAGGCGGATTCTCTCGAACGATCCCAGCCCAGTTCTTGCTGTATTGAACTTTGGCCGAATTGGAGCCTTCCTTGAGGAGGACGCCTTTATCCTCGTCGGAGTTATCGAGCTTATGAGCAGGTAGAGACTGGCGATTAAGGACACCACGAGCCTCCAGGCGCTCAGCCAGGCCGTAGCCTGAACGGGGCGCCGCGAGGGCATTGCCGGCCAGGATGGCAGTAGTAAGGGTTGCAGTGATGAACTTCATGGTAAATGGTGAGTGTGGATCTTGGCCCCGGAAGAAGATACGACGGCGAAGAGCGAGTATGTGGCGTGGTAGACCTAGTCACTCCGAGGTTTAGACCTGGCAGGTGGTTCTTATATGTCTATCTCACGGGTTTGCATGCGGCGCGTGAGCCGCATGGGGAAGTAGAGCTCGTGCGGAAGTAAACTCCATCACAAAGACCTTCGAGAATTGGAACTGCCTCAGACCCGCTGAGAGGTGGGAATGTGGACATTGTGTCGAACAGGACAGACGCTGCCAAAACTTGGAAGCGCGGGTGATTTGCTGTCCTGGTCTCGAGACTGCGCTGATCTTCTGCCTTTCGCATCATTTGTCTGAGGTTGATGGGTATTGTGCGGGGTAGTCGTTTATCTGCGATCATCAGACAGGTGAGTGAGTGAGTAACGGCTTGCGCGTCTGAGTGAAAGATACATTCCTGTCGGGATCTGGATGTCGCATCTGGTTGACAGCGGCGCCACGACGGATCGGACAACGATCGACATGCAGTCTGGTCTCAGATTCGGAGATTTTTCCAGGATTTGAGAAAATTAGTAAGGGCATTGCTTGCTAGAGAATAGAAAATCGGGCACTATCTAGAATTCATCCCGGGACAATGATTACACAAATCTTCTCAATCAGGAACCCTCACTGGCCAAATCTCCAGTCAAGTAATATTAAAATCAATCACATGGGCTCAGATTCTGCTTCCATTTGCCTACAGACTCTGGTTCATGAGACTGTAAAACAGAGCATGATTTCGTAGGGTATTTTCCTGCTCTGGTCTAGACGAGATTTACATACCATGTGGTCATTTTCAATAGCACCTAAGTAACATTTAGAATCACCCACCGTAATAAAAGGAACAAGAAGGCAAAGACTGAAGCACATGCCCCTCGTAGAACCTCGTAGGCTGCAGCTCGCCATCCACGCAGAATGAACGGATGGGCCACACATTCCACTGCGACCCCTTGCATTCCAACAGGCACCGCCACCAACTCCAATTGGATGCCGTGTACACGCGGCCACTGAATGCGGCAAAGTATGTTGATCACCTCTTGATTTTTAAAAGCAGTACCCCAAAGTCTATTTTTTGACAAGCATTGGGAGCTCCGAGAACGATCAAATAATTTGCCTCCGGATTCCGGCATCGTGGCGCGGCAAGTCAATCTTGCATGAAGATCAACAAATGCAACGATCTTTTTTTGGGGGTGATGCAGGTACTAGGCAGATGTGCGATGGTATGCAGATTCATCAGATCAGCTCCTCGTGGTGCTGATCAATTGTTGATCTGACGATCAAGGGAATTGGCAAAGTTAAGGCCAGTCATGAGATCGCCTCGCCATCTCTGCGAAGGTAAAATCAAGTGATACCATCAAGAATCTCACGGTCGCAAGGTCAAATTACCGCTGAGTGAGCTCATCATTCCCCGCCTGCGTTTTGCAGGCTGTGATAGAGTATACTGTGCTTTGATCACAAGATACCGGTCACGATGAAAAGGTCCAATTCAATTACACATTTTTCAAAGCGATTTGCAGCATTCAGGAGAAGCATCAAGCAGTAAAAAGGCTAGTCAGGTTTAAATCAGCCGTAGATATACAGATTAATTAAGGACAGGTGCTAGGGTATATACAGAATCACCGGACAAATCACATCGGAAGCCTGCGCATCTCTTCAAGAGACCAATAATTGCGCATATTTTCCGCCTTCAGCGTCTGAACCTCCTCATCCAGATGCTGCCATAAAACCTTACCAAATCCCTCCATGAGTCGTCGCACTTCCTCGCGGCGCATATCCTCCTCGCCGGACCGACAGTTCTCAAGATACGCCTCGAGCTTCTCCAAACCAGCATGAATCTGCTTGTGCTGTTTTAGAAGATCCAGCTCTTTCCGGAATTCAGGCATTTTCTTAGCAAGCACGGGGAAAATATGTTGCTCCTCGATTGAGTGATGGAAATCGAGCTGCGAGCAGAATTGTAGACCCATCATGATCATCTGGCGGGCGGATAGACCAGCAGGCCGCTTGCCAGTACTGTTACAGGCATCCCAGAGTTGGTTCCAAGTCAACCGGAAGTGATTGTGCTAAACTAGTATCAGTAATCGCCCTGCGCGCCAGGGCCTAATCCACAAACTTACAAAGCCCTCCATCTGCTCCGACAGCCGATTATATGCACGAAAGTCACTTGCAGAGAGCGGGGGTAAAGACCCCGAGTTCTCCGTGTCCACGGCCTTATTTTTGCCAGCCATGGGGATGGAAGGTCTGGAAGATGCAGAGTAGAGACGAGAGGAAGCCCGGAATGCTGCCAGTGGTGGGGAGACGAGACTTCGTAGCCCGCGCATGAGCCGGCAGTTGAGTAGATTGCACTGCCGACTATCGCTAGCGAGAGTACTAAAATGGCGGGACTCCAGAGGGGTTGCGGAAATAAAAAAAAGATACGAAGTATCAAGCCAGGACGATCAGAGGGTGCTGAGAAAGCAGAGATTTCTGATTCGGTGGAGTGGAGCCGATTTCAAAGCATTTGCAATCATTGAAGTTGCCAATGCCGGTAGGGTAGACTTGATAGGGACTGGCTAAATGGACACCACAATCATGCTATATGGACACCCTACTGCCTAGCCAATGAAGCATAGCATGGTATACATATGGTAGGTACCCCAGTAGCTAATACCTTAGGAGCTACCCTACTAGATACTCTCGTACCCGACCATTCTAAGTACTGGTTAAGATTCCAGTAGCGAAGCTATTTAAATACTAGTGCAAAAAGTAGAATTGTCATACAGACTAGGTAATGCAGTGACAAGCCCTTACTCTATCTGGATTCTGGAAGAGGCTGTCCATAGAGCGAGTTTGTGGTGTCTATTTAGTCTCACCCACTTGATAGGTTCAAGTTGATGCGAGAGATAGGACTATAATATGCCTGTATTCCAATATTCACCGACTCGAAGAGCTCGGATACCTTATTAGTAGATATCTGACATCTTGATCCTGCCAGGAACTTGAAGCCGGGCACCGTAAAATTAACTAAGACTACAAAAGTTAGAAGTAATGGATAATTTGGATAAATGCAATCGATTGATATATTCTGATTTTCATCTACTAATACAGCAGCAGTATTTACGTATGTGCCAGATCGTCAATGGACGTGTGCCATCTCGGCGAACCGTAGAACACAAATCTAGTACATCACTGGTGAAAGGAGACGAATCTCCACTCGATATCAGCACTTCTTCGGCACAACCACGGCCATGGAAGGGCCGGATCGCAATTTGACATCCGTGCTAGCCCGTAAAGGGTAAAGGGTCAATCCTATTGACATTCCATCAGGGTCAGTTGGCACGGTAGAGCAGGAAAAAGATTTTGGTTAATTATTATCAATACACATCGAGGCTGCGGTGGCGACGCATGGTAGCGGGGGAATAATAAAACAAGGCCACCGGAGGGGGAATCGAAGATTAGTTCAAAAAGTCGTAACGCCATACATGTACAGTAGTAGTGGTTGATCAGAGATCCTGGTGCTGGATGGCGGATGGCGCGGGGGGCCGGAAGTTACCATTCATGATCTCGGCGATGGCAAGATCGAAGCGGGCACCCATCAACCAGGCAAAGAACATCATTGTGGCGGCGACGAAGACGACCATGCCACCCATTAGGGCCATCATGAAGTAGATGTCGCCCTTGTTCTCCGCATCCTCACGCTGTTTCTGCAATTGTTCCTCGGAGAGAACACCCTGGACCTTGCGGTTGGCTTCCTCAGCGGTCTGGGAGGGGAAGATAGTCTCGATGAACTTTTCAATCTGAACAATTTAATTAGTATATGCGACAGCCCAAAGTGAGGATAGCAGGAGGGTCTTACCTTTCCGCAGACCATGCTGATCTTCAGGAAGTTGGGATCCTTTGGAGTATTCTTCTTGTGGATCTTGCGGGTCAAGTCACGGAACCGGTCACATAGGACACGAAGGTTCTGGGTGGAGGCAAACATCAGATCGCAGGCATCGCCCTTGGTGATCTTGATGTTGCGCTCGAAGATGTTGTAGTTGCGGAAGCACAGCTCCAGGGTGGCAATCGCCATAGCCTGGGGGATGGCACAGAAGTTGAAGACACTCTGCTCACGCAGGCCGGCAAGGTAGAAGAGACACTCATCGGCGTGCTCGAGAGCATTGAGGATCATATCGGAGTTGCAGTTCAGGGCAGCCTCCTTGTACTCAGGCTTGAAGAGGTCCTCGAAGTTATCCACATGCTTGGACCAGATCTCCTTAGGCCAGAAGCGACGGTTATCCTCGAAGTCCTCTCGGATGTCTCGGATGATGTTGGTCTTTTGCAAGAAAAGACCCATCGACTTTTGGAGATGAGGGCGGTCGATCAAGGCCGGGTTGGCCAACTCGGCCTCGACGAACAGGCGGGTGAGACCCTCACCGACCAGGCCGGCGACGTAGTAGCAGTACTGGTCGTATTCCTCGACCGTCTTTACGCTGGCGTCCGACTCCTCGGCCTTTCGGCAGTAGTCGGCCATGCCATTGCCCATCTTCTCGGTGATGTCCTTGATAATGGCCTGGTAGGCGGGCTTCATGTTCATGAACTCGGTGATGACGCAAGGGAACTGAACCAGCAGCTCTCGGTCCTTCTCCTCCTTCCTGTTTCCAGTGAAGTTCCAGCCATCCTGGGTCAGGATATCTTTGAAGCCGCGGAGCAGCGGCTCCTTCGTCTCGAGGGGGATCGAGGTATCATCCTCGATGGTATCCAGACCACGGAGAACGAGGTAGAAGACACAGACGGGTAACAGCAGCTCGGAGTGAAGCTCCTGAATCACGGCGCTGAAGCTCCGACTGGTCAGGTCCAGGAACTTGAAGCAATCCTTCTGGGTCTGCGTCTCATTCGCGGGGTTGCGCTCATGAGGCGGGTTGTGCCAGACTTTCCTATGTGAGGGACGATTAGTTATGGATCCTCGAACCTCCACGTGGAAGTTCTTACCATTGAAGGATCGACCTCAATTGGAAGGGGTGAAAGCTGTAATATATGGCATTGCCAACGAAACCCATGATGGGCAGTGGACACTGGTGTCCTTGGAAAGAAGAAGAAAAGAAAGGGAAGGGAGTGGAGGAGAAGAAGACGAGAAGAAAAGAGAAGAGAAAAGAAAAGGGGGACCGCGACACGTGACACACCGCTCGGAGTTGGCGGGGAACGGCAGAAAAGAAGTCAACCGCGTCAGCCAGCAACATTCAACTTCCTTTCAGCTCCATTCAGTGCCAACTAGACTCTGCAAGGCATATCTCCTATCTTTCGTGCGCCATCATGGTCGCCGACACTACCTATTATGATGCCTTGAACGTCCCGCCGACGGCTACCGAGCTGGAGATCAAGAAGGCCTACCGCAAGTTAGCCATCGTCACACATCCCGGTAAGTCCCAGTCAACAGACACAAAAGTTCAAACGGGACCACTTTATGCTGACCTTCCCAGATAAGAACCCCGGAGATGAGACCGCGCACGAACGATTCCAGGCGGTATGCGTGCCGATATCTTCCTTGGATCCCAAATTACCGAGACTAACGTGGTCTGCACCAGATCGGTGAAGCCTACCAAATCCTGAGCAACGAAGAGCTCCGCAAGCGATATGACAAATTTGGCAAGGAGGAAGCACAGCCAAGCGGAGGTTTTGGTGGGTGCTATAAAACATTTAATGTGGTGTGAAGAACAAAGCTGACAACCGCATAGAGGACCCGTCTGAGTTCTTTAGCATGATCTTCGGTGGCGAAGCTTTCGTCGACCTTATCGGAGAGATCTCCCTCATGAAAGACCTGACCGCGACGATGGATATTACGATGCAAGAGATGGAGGAGGAAGAGCTGGCCCAGTCCGCTGAGGAGAAACTCAACATCCACGATGAGGAGGCCAAGGCTGCTGGTGTCGAGCACGCCGCCGAGGGCTCCAGTGATGCCGCTCCTGCCTACACGGAGAAGCCCTCTGCTTCGGAATCCACATTCGCCTCCACCCCCGCCGCTCCGGAGAAGGCCGCGGCCGCTGGCCCGAGCTCTGGCACCAGCACCCCTCGACGAAACTTCGGCCAGCAGGCGCTGATGGACCGGTCCGAGGAGGAAGCGCGCATGGATGCAGCTGGTCTGTCCCAGGAGGAGAAGGAACTGCGGAAAAAGGAGAAGAAAAAAGGTCTGTCCAAGGAGCAACAAGAGCGCCTCGCCGCCTTTGAAGAGGAGCGGAAAAAGGCCCGCGAGGAGCGTGTGAACACATTGGCCAACAAGCTAGTGGACCGTCTCAGCGTGTGGACCGAGACTGACAAGAATGCCGATGTCACCCACGCCTTTGAGGAGAAGATCCGCCTGGAGGTGGAGAACCTGAAGATGGAGTCGTTTGGTCTGGAGATTCTCCACGCCGTCGGTGCCACATACGTGCAGAAGGGTTCCTCGTTCCTGAAGTCGCAGAAGTTCCTGGGTATTTCCGGGTTCTTCTCCCGCCTGAAGGACAAGGGCACCCTGGCCAAGGAGACTTGGACCACTATCTCCACGGCCATCGATGCCCAAATGACCATGGAGGAGATGGCCAAGATGGAGGAGCGTGGCGGCGAGGATTGGACGGATGAGAAACGGGCCGAATACGAGAAGAAGGTTACCGGCAAGATCCTCGCCGCGGCGTGGCGCGGCAGCAAGTTCGAGATCCAGAGTGTTCTGCGCGAGGTCTGCGACCAGCTTCTGACAGACAAGCGGGTCCGCCTGGAGAAACGGGTGGAGCGTGCCCACGCGATGGTCCTTGCTGGTAACATCTACGCCAAGGTATGTTTATACACCATAACTTAAGGATCATCACACACTAACTTCATCAGGCTGCCCGCGATCCCGAAGAGGAGGGCGACTACATGGCGTTTGAGCAGCTGATGGCGGAGGCGATGACTAAGAAGGGCAAGGATGAGAAGGAAAAGGAGAAGAAGAAAAAGGAGAAGAAGAAGCATAGCCATGATGAGGAGGCCGAACCGGAGAAGCCAGCCGTCTAGATGGGCTTATCTTTGGACATATGTTCATGTTTCGTTTCTTGTTTGTTTCGGGTGATCCACCCTGTTTCTAGCGACGCGCCGGGGTGCGCAGAGTTCGAGTTATGACATAGATTGCCCTATATACCTGGGCCATACCCGAATGGAGAGATACCTCCGCTCAGACATATGCAGGCAGGAAAAGTAAAGACAAGTATAAGTAGCAACATAAATCAGATGGGTCCAATTCACAGTCCACAGTACACCATTACACATTATTCGCAGTCGACACCCAAAACACCAGCACCAACACAACACCAACACCAGCCAGAAATCGCCGGATCGAGTATCGTCGCATGAATCCAATTCACTTCATTTCGTTGATGACCGAGTTGAGGTTAATGGTGCCCATGGCTGCCCCCGTCGAGCTCCGCACTAGTGACGGCAGAAGGAGACGAGGTACTATGGGATTGGCTGGGTGCCTGATCATGCAGAGCCTCAGCATCACGGGTAGAGAGCTCGGAGGGGGCAGCAATAGGGGCAGCAACGGGGGTCGTACTCATCGGCACATCATGAGCCGGGGGACCAGTCCCCTGCGGCGCGCGTTCCTTGCGCATGGATTGATACCCGGGCCAGCTGGAGAGGAGGACGCCGACAGCAGTGAGGATGGTGAGGACGACGAGGGCGATGAAGATGAGCCTGAGATAGCAGCTAAGTTAGTCGCAGTCCTTATATAGCAGATGGATGTTGGAGGCACTCACCAGAGCAGCACGGCAAATGCGATGACCGCGTTGAGGTAGTCCCCATAGCCGAATCCAGTGTTGTACTCGGAGACGATATCGGCGAAGGAGGCCAGCCAGAAGATGCAGGTGACAAAGTAGACGACGATAGTGACGATTCCGAGGATCATGTTGAACTTAGCCGTGACACCACCCTTGCGGGCATAGAACCAGGGCAAGACCGCTGCAGCGACAGTCACCAGCATCGTCCACACAGCCGTGAAAATGATAAAGCCGAGGATGCCCGGGACACTATTCTTCACGGTGGTATAGCTGCAGTCTGTGTAGGAGTCACAGGAGAGCTCGCGATGGCTGCCACCATACTGCGAAACGATGAAGCCAGTCAGGCCCAGCTCGATAATGGCAAAGACCAGGGCAGAACCCAGCAGGACATAGAGGGCGATATGAAGCGCCAGCATGGTTGAATGCAGCAGGCCGAGCTGAACTTCAAGTGGAAGGGTTGAGCGAGAAGATCCCAGATATTCAAGTTGAACTCGAAGTCGGAGGATTCAAAAATGACGGATCACCCACGGCGCGAGGGGGATCCCTTGCGCTCTTTATTGCATAGACCACGCGGGCACAGCATTGGCAGTCACGGCATCACTGCAGTACCTCGTAAAAGCCCGAGCTAGCATGACGGGAGAGCCGCAGGATCAGCTCTTGCAAGGTAGGGATTGAGTGGGGATTCTAGGCGCCACCAGGGACGAGCGTACCAATGGGCCGTGAGGAATACGAGCACCACGTCGAGATGGCGTTGGACCTGGGCTGAATCGGTGTAAGACAAGCGAGTGTTTCGGGCTGCAGTAGCTGATGATGAGCTTGTTTGCGAGAGATGAAGAGAACGGGCCAGAAGAAGCGAGGATGAGACGAGAGTGGATGGATACTGCAGAGGAGATACAGCGGGGAGGAGACGAGAGAAAAAATGTGATGGGTCACGCAGTCAAAATAGGGGAATGACAGACTCCAACTTGGAGAGGAAGAATACGAGTGCCGAGGAATAGAGGTGTTGATACGAGAATGGCTTAATAACCACTAGCACTAACTAGTACGAACTAAGGGGCGATCAGTGAATGATAAATTTTTAAGTATTACTAGAGCTGAAGTGACGATATATATATCTGGGTGAACTGTTTACTACTGTATACTATACTCGAGTATTCTATGTACCTGCATCGTCACCACGGTTACTGGTAACTCCAAAATACAGGAATAGAAATCGACGAGGCAATAAATATGAATATCTGCTGCAATGCACTGCTGCAAATGCGCTGCACACCTAGGAGAATGCCAATCCTAATGCTGATCGCCGACTGATCGCCAGATCGGGCATCGCGAGCCGGCGCCACGCCCTACAGAAGTGGGCCATTCGGCGGGAGGCGGAGGCGACGATAGTACGCGGAGTGCATACTACATAATATGTACTGTGTAGTACGTAGTATGATACTAGTATGATAACTACGAGTAGTAGAGGGTTTAGGGGTTATAACGGTTTGCAGTTTGCAGTTAATAGTCAACTAGATGTATGCTACCTGTGTACTGTATGTATCCGTCTACCCTTGGATGGGCGGTGAGTATTCTGCCGAGAATTTGAAGTGTTCTGACTGGGAAGGAAGGAGTTCCCCCATCGTGCCTTCCCTTGAAAAATATACAACCACCGGAAAGGAAAAAAGTAAACCCAACAGATGACAAATGCAGCCACTTCTACTTCCTCCTCCTCCTCTTCATTATTTCACCTCTCCATTGCACTCTCGCTGCCATTGAGAACCCCCCTGGGCAATGTGTCGCGTGATGCCGCCAAGCCCAACAAGGAACAAGCTTCTCTTTCATCTCTTATCTCCCCTTTCCCCTCCCATCTTCTCCACACCATGACATGAGCTCGCCCTACCAGGAACTGCCTGGATGTACTTCCTCTCGTGGGGCTACCACCTACCTCTTCCCAATCACAATCCTTCGGCTTCCAGCGTTGCAACGTGCACAACATGCGGAGAACAGAGGCTCCGGCCATCCCATCTGGGAATGCAATAGGCCGATCCCCCCCTCTCCTGGAATTCGGGCCTAGTATATAGTCCAGCACCTTTGCGGATGCATGTATGCATTCCCGTCATTCCAATCCTCTCGTGTCCAGCCTCCCAGCATGGCCACTCTCCAATCCACCGCAATTGCGTTGTTCGCCGGCGCTGCCATGGCCGTCTCCAGCACCGGCAGCAGCAGCAGTTCTAGCTCAGGCATGTCCGCCCCCACAGGCACCTCTTATCCATCCGGGTTTGAGATCAAGAAGAGCTGGGGCCACTTGAGCCCCTATGACGATGCCGACCACTTCGGCGTCGACAAGGGATTCCCCGTCGATTGCGAGCTCTCCCAGGTTCACATACTCCACCGCCATGCCCAGAGGTATCCCACCAGTTGGCCCCTCGACGGTGGAGGCATGGAGGATTTCGCCTACAAAGTGGGCAATTACTCCAAGAAGAACCCCGACAAGAAGATTGGTACCGGTCCGCTGGCTTTCCTCAACGAGTGGGAGTATATACTGGGCGAGAATCTCCTCCTCCCCACCGGTGCAGCCACCGAGGCCACCGCCGGAGCTCTGTTTTGGAGCGAATATGGTCGCCTTTTATATCGTGCGGGGAAGGGAGACGCTATCTATGATCCCTCCATGAACACTTTCCCTAATGGTACTCAGCGCCCGAAACCCATCTTCCGCACGACGTCTTACCCGCGGATCTTGGAGAGCGCACGTTGGTGGCTAAGTATGTATTATCTATCATCACACACAGATCGTGAAACTGACCGTGCCAGGTGGTTTCTTCGGCAACACGGGCGCAAACAGCTCCTACACTTCGTACGATCTAGTTAGCATCCCCGAGGAGGACAACTTCAATAACACCCTGTCATCCACTTCTACCTGCACCAATGGCTCCTCATCTGGGTGAGTGTTGTTCGCTACCATCATGCAAACACAGAAAACTAACAAATCATAGCGATGCCTCGGTGGAGAAGTTTGTCCCTAAATTCACAAAGAATGCCTTGCAGCGTTTGCATGAGTTCTTCCCAAGCGACTTCAACCTCACCACCATGGATATCTATGCCATGTTGAACATGTGTCCCTACGAGTACGCCACTTTGGGCCGCTCCTCATTCTGTGCCATCTTCACCGAGCAGGAATGGCGGGACTTTGAATACTCCCTTGACATGAGCTTCTACGGCAATTTTGCCTTTGGTGCACCGAGTGGTCGTGCGCAGGGCATCGGCTACGTTCAGGAGTTGGCTGCCCGCTTGCAATCTCGGTTGATCTACAGCAGCAACAGCAGCATCAACTACACCTACGACGACAACACCAAGGAGTTCCCGCTGCATCAGCCCTTGTATATGGACATGTCGCATGACGATATCATCATTTCGACCCTGACTGCCCTCGGCATGGACTACTTCAAGTACGGCCCGCACGGCATGCCTGATTCTGTACCGCATGCCGTCCCCCGTAATTTCGTACTTAAACAGGTGGTGCCATTCGGTGCGCGTTTGTTTTCAGAGATTTGGACGTGTCCCAAAGACGCCAAGTTCGACAAACTACAGGAGATGAAGTACAATAACCCCGATCTCTCATCGCAGTCAAACACCACCGACTTCATTCGCTTTGTCTTGAACAACGCACCCGTGTCTACGAAGGGGATGAAGGCGTGCGAGGGCTCTGTGAATGGATTTTGCCCGCTCCAAGCTTTCGTCGAATCGGTGCCCCAGCTGACCGACGAGGCCATGTATCAGGAGGCGTGCTTTGGCAACTACAACATTACTACCCAAGTTGCAGACGGGAAGCCAATCCAGTGAGAATTGATCAATAGTGTTTGATTCTTGTCACTTTAGTATTACATAGGTTGCGTCAAATATACCGCTACTCTTACTACTACTTGACCTGAGCTGTGCAGCGTAACATATCTTCGTTGAACTAGGAAACTGGGATATTAACAGGAAAGACATAGTTTCGCAAGTCAACACATGTCTGCATATCAACTGGCAATCACTGACGGTTTCGCTTCCCTGCGTTCCATATAGCGGCGCCACTAGATTCAGTCAATGACAACGCCCCTAAAAAAAAAAAAAAAATAAGATCAAGACTTACCGCAGGATTGAAAAAGTACACAGGAATGCCCAGCAGGAAAATCGCCCCGCAGACGGCGGCAAGGATCCCCATTGCAGCTGAATAGCTATACTTCTCCACCATCGGACTCAACCCATAGCTGATTCCAAACGCGATGATGTTTTTCGTACCAACTACGGTGACAAGGGCCGGACCCGGGTTCTTCTCCCAGGCCTCCGACGCAAAGGTCGTCGAGAGGATGAGCACCGAGACAAAAGCCACTTGAAGTAGCGTCCATCCCATGTACGGCCCACCCCAGGACGAACCACTGGTTGTGAAACCATAGAGCAGCAGCGAGACCACAGTAAGGATACCCGGGAAGATGAGCAGCAGCAAACGATGTTCGGGCGTGTGCACACCACCAGATCGTTTAGCCATGCGCAGAATAAACCAGTCACCAAAGACGCCTGCGTATAGCATTCCGCCAAAGCCACCAAAAACACCACCAAGGTTGATTAAGCCGACATTCTTAGCAGGCCAGCCATAGCTCTGGAGGACTGTGTCGTAGGTCAAGGACATGCCAACCGACGATCCAAGCACAACCGAAGACAAAAGCGTGGCATATAAGATACCTGGCGAGCTGAAAGCCTCAAGCATATGGAACCAGGCAGTCAGAACCACCCGAAGTGGATTTTTTGCTGGCAGATTCCAAGGTCTCAGCATTTGGAGATATGTCTTCTTCAATCTTGCCTCATCAGGGATTCCCTCCTCGTCGTCGTCCCGAAGAGTGCGCAGATAAGCCTGCGCCTGCTCCCCCGAAAGAACCTGCGTAACGCCAAACTGATCCGTTACGATGACTTGGCCGTTCAGAATCTGTGCACGGCGCTGGTACTTTGTTTCGAAGCAGGTGAAGAGAACAACGAATAGGCCAACGCCGACGGCGATCACGTAGACCCAATAGAACCAGCGCCATCCCAGCGCATCAACCTCGTAGGAACTGGCCAGATTTAGACAGCTAGTGACTACATTTTGCGTTGCCCAGTAGATGCCGTAGATAAGACCACGCTGGTGGACGAAGGTGACCTCGGAGAGCATCAATGGGAGTAGCTATACGAGCTGTTAATTGAGAGGATACATAACAGGCACGCAAGTGATGCACCAACCGATTCAGTCGCGCCTGTGGCCAGTCCCTGGAGGATGCGTAGGCCAAGATGCTGCTCGAATGTTTGCGAAACAGCACAACCGACTGTCGCAGCCAAGAGCACCACGATGGAGATGATAGCTGCAGGGCGACGACCATAGACAAGTCCCAACGGGAGAATCAGATAATTACCTATCAGATGAGTACTTGAGAATTCAAGTTGAATTAAAAGCAGTGTTTGACCTACCCACACCAACAAACAGCGACGGAAACGTCCCCAGCCAAACGACCTCCGTCGGGGTATGACCCTGGGGGATATACATCTGGAAAAAGACATTCAAGATCGCACCCAGACCACCAACAACAGAGAGAGACATGATGGCTAGCTGGTCAGCAAATATAACTACATGACAAGAAAGAGACATGCAGGCTCGAAGAATGTTACTCACAGAACCAGCAACAGCTGAATATAACGCCCATCTTCTCCCAAGTCGTGAAATTCAACGGATCATTAGGATCAGCACTGGGCACGGGCAACCGCAGGATATCCCCAGCAGCATCGACAAGAAGCTCCCCACCTTTATCCTCCTCTACCCCCTTCTTCATCCCATTTCCATCCGCCGCGGACTCAACATCCTCGACGAATTCAATCTTCACTTTGTGATCGATAGCAGCCATGGATACCCAGATAGGCGAAACACCCAAATAGAAATGAGTAGGTGCACCTAGTAAATTTCTCGCGGCTCCGAGGGAAGAGACGCGAGAAGTAGAGGGGATGTTCCCTATATCAGTACTGTACTCCCTGCTTAGATAGTGTCAGTGTCAGTGCCCGTGCCGGTGGGCGCTGCCCGCCACTGCGCGGGGAATATGGGAATGGTTCTCGGCGCGATGGCCAGCCATGTCAATGGCCTTGATCAGAGTGGTGGAAGAGAGATCGGCAATTGTGAATGCAGTGGGGCGGAGGATTAGCCTGGCCCCATTTTTCCGGTTGGCAGTTTGGGGGTGGAGATGTCCACTTGCCGGTGGTTGTGTACTTCCGAGCGGGGGAGACTACACACACAACAAAAGGGAAAAGGGAAGAAAAGAAAAAGAAAAAGAAAAAGAGAGGGTTTGGTTGCGCCACCTTCAGCGAAAAGGGAAACAACGAGCCGCGTCCAAAGTCCAATTGAAGGCCCTCCTTTCCCCGAATTAGGGCCAGGGTAGGACTGGTGAACAACCTCACGTCTCGGGATTTCACCAAATTACACCTAGTTGATCCTTATAATCTCACCCAGTACCCCCGAATTACCCTCTTAGGTGAGTATGCAGAGTGTACTTCAGCTTGCAGCACTGCGGATATGTAAATGTGTATTCTGTTCACATGTATTACTTCCCAATTAATAGGATTTGTATTCTAGTTCATTTGTATCATTCGGTTTATGCTTTTTTCTGCTTTTTATACATCCAATCCATCCATCGGGTATCGCTATAGTACAGGGGAACCGTGAAAGGCGGCTAGGGAAGATTCCCCAGATCCTCAATCAACGCACAAAGATTCTGGATCATCGGCGGAAGAATATCATCAGGCAAAGGACGAGGACAATTCCCCTCAAAAACCTGCCTGGCAACGGCCATCACCGAGCGCGGTTTACTCAATTCACAGAAAACCTTCACATCACCACTATTCGCGCCGGGAGCATGAAACATCGTCAGCCCTGGTCTTCCAATTCCATGTCCCAGAAATGCCTTAGTCGATTGATCCTCCGACCCATCCAACGCAACAGCTGGTGCCGGATCAGAATCACTAATCGGTGTATGAATTTCTAACCTCCGACTCTCGCCGCATTGTAGAAGACCGTATACCCATAATACCAAAGCCGCATGGTAAATCGACAGGGAGTCGAATCCTCGGAATTGATACGCGACCACGGTGCGCGCAGCTCGAAGGACCTGCCCGGCGTGCCATAGGGCTGTACGGGCTTCCTTTGTCTGGCTCCAGTCCCGTAGAGCAGGATAGGCGCGTCGGGCATCGAGTTCACCCAGTTTACCGACGAATCGCTGGATACCGTCCACGTCGATGTGGAGGTACATCATGACGAACTCGTTCAGGAGGGTTGTTACGGCGGGTGAATTGGGCGAGTCTCCTTGTACTCCTCTGAGGGTAGTATATCTAAAAGAAATTAGCAAGGCGGTGCGGTGTAGTGGATGCAATTGAGCACTCACAAATCTTCCTGTCGACTTTGTAACCACAGTCGCGTTGTAGCTTTCGGTCCAGACTGACAACCCTGTGAAAGAACCATCTGTTGACGGAACTCCCATGTCTGCACCGCAACACCATGTAAAAGGGCCGTCCTGGCGACCTCGGTATCAAGTTCGGACGGAATATGAGTGATGAGGGATGTGTCGGAGAGGAGATCACGCAGATTGAGCTCAGAAATCCCCATCATACGGTACCGACTTGTCCAAATATCCCTCCAAGCGCTCGCGGTCGGAGCGAGCCATAACTCCCGAGCGGCAGGGAATGGAAGTGTGAGTTCTGTGTAGGACGTGATGGCGGGACGGTTTATGGTTGTTGCTACCTCTACATCGTGGCCGAAGAGGTGGTAGACGAGTCTGAAATGTCAGTACTTGGAAACTTCGCTGTGTGTAGGAACTTACCGTTTCATTGATTCTTGTCGCACCCAGCTGTACCAGGCGCGCTGGAGGGATGCGTCGTCGTCGCCGAGAGAAAAGGGTGTGATGGAAGAGTATGTTGACCGATCGAATGCGGCGGCACGTCGGAGAGCCTGAGAAGTTAGCAATGAGGAAAAAAGATAAGAATCACCTGCAGAGATGCTCACGGTGCAAAGTGGCTGGAGGTAGCTTTCTGCAATCTGCATTTTGCGAGTATAGCCACAGAAGATGCCGATGTCGAGCCATAACATCGAGGCTTGGAGGTATTGTAGATCACGTAGGACGCTATTATCATCTTCCACCTAAAGAGAAAGTCAGGACCAAAGTAGAAATATCAAGATTAGAGAGAACTGACCAACTGCGCCAATCCAACTCTGGCAATCTCCTGAAGAATAATCCCCGTCTTGCTGATCGAAGGCAATCCACAACAAACACACCCTGCAGCAACCAGCGCCGTCAAAAATTC
Organism: Penicillium sp. G339; assembly: GCA_027569595.1. Lineage (NCBI taxonomy): Eukaryota > Fungi > Ascomycota > Eurotiomycetes > Eurotiales > Aspergillaceae > Penicillium > Penicillium sp. G339. The sequence goes on from JAPDFJ010000031.1 coordinate 128,942, forward strand.
AGGCCTTAATTGCTGATACTGCGGATCATAAAATGTATATGGATGGATCCAAGCATCCGTTTCCGTGCGCTTCCCAATTCCAACCTTTATAAGTGTATCGAGATAATCGGCCGAGGGAAATGCCGCAACAGACAACCGCGAACCACCCGTGCGAATGACCAATTTGAAAATATCGTCTCGTGCTAGCGAGGACAAATTGCCGGGGATTTTGAGAGAGTCTAGTCGATCCTGATGCTTCATCGGAATACTGTCACTGTCTCGGAGGGGAATCCTTCTTTCGTCGCTGAAGGCATGCTGGTTTTTCTCTGGCACCCATAGCCTATAATAATCAGCTAGGATCCGCGCAATTTTGGAAAGAGGAGGGTTATACCACAACGACCGCTGAAACGCAGCTGCACGCCTACTCGCAGATTCCTGATCATCCAGCAAAGACTGCTGAGAATCCTCAAATCCAGCAAGTGGGATCGTAGTATCCAAAATCCGATCCAAATCAGGTATAAAGTCCGTACCAAAGATATCATGATCAGCCAATGTGAAGTCCGTATCCTGCATGAAGTCAAAAACCCTCGGCTGCTGCGTGTCTTGAAAAGAATCCTCCCCGAGACTGGGTAGCATGACCTGTTCGAAAAATGCCGGGAAGCTGTTCAGATTCGAAAAAGCGTCCATGTTTCGCTGCGGAATGAATGGATCGAGCGTGAGATCTGCTTGCGATGTCATACTCGTCTCGTAAATATCGCCACTGCTGGAGTAGGAAACTGATGCTGGTGGCACGCTGAATTCTGATGGACCCGATCCTGGCGTCGCGGTGAATGTTGGCATTCCAGATGGATCTATGTGGCTTTGTCCGTTGGTTTGGGGAGAATATGACAGAGAGATAGGATAAGAGAGAGCCTCGCTGTGTCGTCGACGAGCATTTCTCGCCGGACGTGCGACACATTCAATTTGTTTGGAGTGACATCGCTGGGAGAAATCAGCAATCAAGTCTATTTTTACCCCAGAAAATAAATATGAAAATATGCTCAATCCCATACATACATTGCACGGCCTCTCGTTATCACAACTCAGCTTCGCATTCGCGCAAGCCTCACAAGCCTCAATTGCTCGCTCTTTCGCTCGCCGTTGCGATGTTTTTCCTTCAGTGAGATCTCGCTCATGAACCGCCTGGTGTCGCAGCAAAACATCTCTACTCCGATCAAATCAGCGAGTTGCATACAATCTACTCGAACTGACCGATTCGATTCCTACCGCCGATTGAAGCCGCGTTGACAAGTCGGACACTGATAGACACGCTCGTTGCGATCTGCAAACAATTAGCAGACAGTCCACGATGTCGAGTGGAATCAAATCAAAACCCACGAGAATCCAAATGCCGCGCCAAGTGATCCGGCCGCTCATACGCCTTATCACAGTGCGGACACCGATGGTGCGTGGCCCTGCGCGACGAACGACGTGGAGTCTCCGAGCTATCAGCCATGACGAGTAAAGTGGCAGCGCAAAACCCCAGAGCTAAGAAAACGGGGAATGGGGAATGGGGGTTCATTTATGTCTGGCTCGGAAGGCGAAGGTTTGCGGGCCACTTTTGCGCCGATCCACTCAGCGTTGCGCATTTGCCAGCCGAAGCTATTCCCAAGTGGGCCTGATTGATTGGATTTGCGGGGTTGGGGTTGGGGTTGGTTCTAAGCGATCTACATTTATATTCTCTAAGCTGTGGGGTACTACGGTCAATTGAATCTCAGAATGGCAGACGGTGGAATATTGTTTACGGGATCCTATTCAACTATTGCTTATGCAGTCGCAGAGATCTGCTGCTGCTTCCAGGCTCGCGCGCCTCGGTACATACAGTTGTAGTCCATGAACTCATCCGGTTTCCTAAAAGAATATCAGATTCGTGGGCCATTTATTCGGATGGAATAGAACGTACATGGTAACTGTTTTGCTGTCATGTTTAGCAGTAGCAGGCTTGGCTGCTTGTCGACTATATGTCTGAATGAGACTGACTCGCGAATGACGCGCTTCGAAAATGTACTACGAAGGGTTAGCTAATTGTCTGCAGATCTTGGATTGTGAGGAAACAGTGTTACCTCAAGAATCTCAGAAAGTTCCTCCGCAGACGGGGAGTCACGGATATTTTCGAAGAACGAGCCCACTGCCTCTGCATCTTCAACCGCCTGGCTGGCACCTTGCCCTTGAGTGGGCAACATTGCATGGGCGGCATCTCCGATGAGAATAACACGACCGCGATGCCACTTGTCAAGAGGATCCTACCAATAGTCAGTAAAGATTAGCAGCTTTTTGACTGGAGACCTACCAAATCTCGTAGCTGCCACAGTCCGAGATCGGGAGAATGCCTGTTCCAGATTAGCACTGGCATGGGGATGATTGATTGACAATTTATACTTGAAAATATTCGTCACCCATGAAGGATATTCAGCGAATGTCGCAAGCATCTTGGCCAAGTTACCCTCAGCTACCCACGATTGCTTTGCATTTGGGTCCTCGTTCATTTGCTCTGTAGGGCTTAGTGTGAGCATCTTCTTTGGAAGGATTTTGCTCACCATCTGGAACCAAAGCTACAATCCCATAGACCTCGCCTTCTCTGCCGGGGCCCATGACAAGACGACAGTTCTGCGCAACCATCATGGAGGTGAATGGATCGCGAGGGTTGATCTTGGAGCAGAATTCAGGTTCTTCTCGTTCAAGAATCTCGGTAGGGATCTTAGAAGGGTTAGACAGGAGAAGTATTTGTATGGGACCCAATACAAACCATGAGACGATAAGCTATCAGAAGTTAGCAAGGCTGCTCCTGAAGACATCGAGTATTATTTGACCTACCAGAATGACCGGTCGGTAAAGCTGAGGGCTCGGTATCAAGGACATGCTTTCGCAGCACGCTATGTCTGTTCCAATCGTCAATTCGGAATATTTATGCATCCCATGAAAATCACATACATTCCGTCCGCTCCGATGACAAGATCACCAGTAATAATTTCACCACTTTCAAGGGTGACTGTTCCTGCCAACGGGTCACAGTCAATCACTTTCGAAGCAGTGCGAACCACAACCGGGTCTCCCTCGCGATCGCGTGATATCGCCGCTTGTTTCAGCATGTCGTGAAGATCTCTCCGATGGAAACATAACCGGTCAGCACCATACTCTGTTTTTGTTAACAAGGGCAATGAATTGACCAATTGCCCGTCAGTGTTGTAAATTCGGAAACCCTGGTCAACAATCGCCCGAGCATCACCATGCAATTCATTTTTCAACCCCCACACGCTTTCAACAATTCGCGACGCATTCGGCTGAAGTGAAATCAGTGCCCCGATCTCCTTGTTAAGCCTCGACTGTTCCAACACCGTGATGGTCCTGTCCGGTGCACGCAAAGCAATTGCTGCAGTGAATCCGGCGATGCCGCCTCCCACGATCACAACACGAAACGGCATATCGACGGCCTTAGAGATACAATTCGCTCGACTGCAGAACAAACTTCGTCTTCGCACCTCTTGTAGATGGCACAGACCGTGTCCGCGTGATGATATCGTCCGCAATGTTCATCCTGCGCCATTACTTCTCCACCCCCACTCCCCCACTTACCGAACACCGGGGCGAGGGCAATCGCAGGGAGCTCGAGACCAATCGAGATGAGCATTGTTGACAGCATGATTTGCCGTGGCGACCGACGGTGGGCATTTCATTTCGGACATTACCTGATTGTGTCCCCGAAGCAAGCAAGCGTGACATATAAACGCTGCACAGAGCGTCTCATTTTGGTCTCTGTTGAAGCTGCATTAGCAAAGGCCAAAGACGGACAAAGCAAATACAAAAAAGAAAATTCGCTGCAAATATGACTTCTACCGCAACTATTACCCAGACAGCCTCGGCTAATCCAAACTTGCATGGCTTCGGCCGTATGCGCGTCGATGGCACGGATCAACACTATGGTGATTTCCGTGACCAACTGACTCGTGATGGGTTCGCGGTTGTCAAGGGTGCCATTCCGCGCGAGAAGGCTTTGAAGTACGCTGACGAGATGTACTCGTGGCTGGAGAACTTGTAAGTCTTTTTATCATGACAGCCAATGGGGTAGATGCTAACTTGAGACAGCAAACTGGGCTTCGATCGCAACAACCTTTCTACTGTGCATGTCAACAACCTCCCCATCATCAACGAAAAGGGAATGTGCCTTCACTATGGCCTCCCCCACGAAGACTTTGTGTGGGGAGTTCGCAGCGAGCCTGGCGTGGTCGGTGCCTTTGAGAAAGTTTACGACGACGAGGACCTCATCGTGTCCTTTGACGCGATCAATTTCCAATTTCCTAAGTATGACCCTGAAACATCAGACTTCACAAAGACCAGCAAACTGACACAAACTCCAATAGTCGCACTGATATCGCTCCCAACAAGCCTTGGCCGCACCAAGACCAAGACCCGGAGAAGCACGGTTTCCGCTGCATGCAAGGCCTAGTCAACCTCCTCCCCAACGGACCCGACGACGGAGGTCTCATCGTCTGCCGCGGAGGTCACCTTCTCTCGGAACAGTTTCACAAAGAGATGGCAGACGAAGAACGAATTCCCGCCTGGACACCGGAATGGTACGGCTTCACCGAGCGAGGCATGAAATGGCTCGATGACCACGGCTGCAAATGGGAGAAAGTCTGCGCCGAGCCAGGCGATTTACTCCTATGGGACTCGCGTACTCCGCACTACAATCTAAGCCCGAAGAACAACCAGCCCCGTTTTGCAATCTATACATGCTTCATGCCTGTCGCCGATGCCACACAGGAGGACCTCCTGCGGAAGAAGGATGCCTTTGATCGTCGGGTCGGTACGACCCATTGGCCGAATGCGAAGCATACTGGTTCCAATGTTGCTCAACGGGATGGAAAGGAGGATCCGCACAACCGTGATGCTCCGGTCAATGATCCAGTTCTTAGTGAGAGGGCGTTCAAGCTCACTGGTATTCCTTACATCAAGGATCAATCAGCGGCTATCAAGTAGACTACGGTTGCTGCATAAGGCATGGTGGTGTCATGGGCATTTGCAGTATGATGAATTATTACTATCGTTTAAACTTGCACCAGGCACATACTTGAAAAGCGTAGACGGATATGTGTGAGGTCGAATACATAAATCACAAGCAGAGCAGAAACATAAACATAAACCTTAGACTAGACCTTCACATGTCAACGGGCCAATGGACCAACGAGGGCCCGCGCAAATAATCGCAGCGCATCAGCGCAGATCCCCCGCCTGCCCGCATTCTTCTCCCGAGCTTCGATCCAGAAAGCCAGTCGTACGATGCCGGAGTTGAGGGATTCCGACCAATATCCCGAGTATGTCAGCCTTGTGCCCGCATAAGGCTCAAATTCCGGGGATTTCTTGTCGTTATCCGCGCACAAGTTGGATGATATTAAAGTTGTGCCCCAAGAGGCGGGCTAGCCTCGGCTATACACAATTGCGAAGGCTCACGCCACTTTTATTCTTACAAGGCGGCACTTCCGGAAAGACATTGGTGAATAGAATATACCCAGGACGCCGAATAGCAGGCTTGGAAGGTGGATGATCAGCAGCCAGACCGTCATCTTCAGAGAACCTGAGGGGAAATATGCTCTGGCTGCCCCACGCCCAGAGATACTCTCCTCGGTCCGCTCGTCTTGTTAGATATGTCCCAACGGTTTCACGGTTGATTATTGGACTGACGACAATTGTGACAATCCAACAAAGCCGCATGATTCAATTCCAACCTTGGTCCAGGACATAGCAATGATGTATATAAAACGGAGGCAGTCCTCCAAGTTCAAAATCCCTCGAATCAAGATCTTTCCGTTGATAAACCAAAACATTCTATACATTACCCTAGTATGGCATCTATAACATCGGGTCTACTGAAGACCCCCGTGCTCAACACAATTTTGAATACATCCCTTCAAGAGCGTCTACTCTATAGTGCCCTAGCTATTATCGGCTACCTATTTCTCGCATCATCACTACGATTCCAACGACGTCGCACTCTGCACAATAAATACCCGTACAAAAGTCGTGAATCAATGGCCAGAATGACCGACCACGACGCATGGGCGATTCAAAAAACAATCCTCCAAATGGAATTCCCATTTATCGTGCTCAAGTCTCTCCAGTTCGCCCTATTTCGCGTGAGAACAGCCTCCACCCATCCATCCACAAAATATAACTAAAATATGACAGACCTACGGAATCCCAACAATATCAACCCTCCTTCTAAAAACCTCCCAATTCTCCGACTCAGCAACGTCATTCAAGCGCTACGCCGACACAGGCGCTCTAATCGGCGAATTCATGGCCTTCGACCCACACTCCTCGCGCGCTCAAACAGCAATCGCCCGAACAAAGTTCCTACACAAGGGATATCGGGCAAGTGGGAAGATCCTCGAGGACGACATGCTCTATACACTTAGTCTATTCGCGACAGAACCTATCCGATTCGCCTCGCTATACGAATGGCGCGAGATGACGGAGATGGAACGGGCCGCGGTGGGAACATACTGGAAGAGTCTTGGTGATGCACTGGGAATCACTTATGAAAAGCTTCCATCTGGAAAGACTGGATTCCGGGATGGAATTCACTGGTTAGAGGAGGTTAGTCAGTGGAGTTATGCTTATGAGGTGCAGCACATGAAACCCCATGAGCGGAATAAGGAGATTGCGGACAAGACGATTGACGTGCTGGTTTATAATTTGCCGGGGTTTATGAAGCCGCTTGGGGTATATTTTGTTTCGTTTTTAATGGATGAGAGACTGAGGAATGCGATGATGTATGTATTCTCCCATGATGTTTTGGATGGGAGAAAGGTTTGATATTAACGGACTCTCAGGATGAAACCACCACCGGCATTCTTCAGCGCGCTCTTCGCATCTGCGTTCCAAATTCGCAGATTATTCCTTCGCTATATTGCCCTCCCGCGACCCAGTTTCCTTCGGTTGGATGTCTTCACTGAAGAGCCGAATAAACACGGTCGGAATTTCGTACTCTTTTACGAAGGTGCCCCGTTCTATGTGCAGCCGACCATTTGGAACCGATGGGGTCCAGTGGCGTGGTTCAAGTGGGCTCTTGGACAACCCTTGCCGGGGGATGATGGTGATAAATATTATCCCCAGGGGTATCACACTGCTGATCTCGGACCGAAGTACTTCGAGGGAAAGGGACGCAACGAGGTGGAGGGGATTCGAGAAGCGCTGCGGGTGCAGCGGATGGGACAGGGTCCATTTCCGTGAGATTTCAAATGACCAGGGTAGAAGGATGCAAAGGAATGAGCTCAAATGAATGCATTGACGATCGTGGTATAACTACTGTAGCTGAACATCAAGGGCGTAGGTCACAATATTTAGTACATGAGAAGTGGCACATCGGGTATCTATCACAGGATCAACAGGGGTGGCCGAGTATAATGAGATGGTCCAGATCTATCGCTCATCTCCACTGTCGGACACAAAGAAAGGAAATCGAGGGTATATGGTTGAAACCGAACGAGGGTAAGTCTAGATGTAATGCGCGCATGGAAGAGTAGATCAAAGGAGGGGGTATTTGGCAAATGATGCAAAATGAAGGGCAAAATGATTAGCAGATTAGTCTGTCCCACCAGGAGACGAGGGTAAAGGGAGTGTGGCTGGGTCGGGTTCGAAAAAGGTATCAAAGGAGGTATCATTAGATGGGAGGAAGGGTGAGAATTCGGTCGATGGGCTGAGGAGGGCACGGCCACTCTCGCCAATGTCGCCCACTTCTTCTGGTGCGAGAACGCGCCCACCCAATTCGACATCCTGGACGTGGACACTGTACTCAAGAGCCTTCTGGCCTTCTTTGATGAGCTCTTCTGTCCAGCCGAGGCATCGTTTGAGGCTTTGGTTCATCTTTTGGCTGTCGACCAGAAGTTCTTGATGCTTGGCAAGATCGAGCATGAATTTCTTCTCGTCGTGGGCGCGGTGTTTGGCGTCGTGTTCCGCAAGAGAGTCGGGACTCATGATGTTCTCATCCGCGACCGAGTCTTCGTCACTATATTCCGACATGTCATCGTGAGATCGGACAGAAGACATCTCACTGGCCCCTTCGTCCATTTCGCTGGTTGCTGACAATGCTGTCCCGGAGAATGAGCGCGTTGACGGCGCCATCGAAAGGCGACCGGAGCGACTAAGACGGCGATACCTCCGGAGCTCAGCATTTTGTTTCCGCATTTCTCGCTCGAGTGTCCGATTGATGGCTAGGAGAGAAGAATTGCTGATTTCAAGGTCCATGATCTTGCGCTCCGTCCGCGCATTGAGCACTTCGCCTCCGGCTTCCGACTTGCCAGGACTCATCGGCATAGAAAAATGCGGATTGCTCGGGCTCATGGACATGGGAATATGTGGATTTATAGGACTCATGGATATGGGACCGGGTGAATCATTGGAGACGGAGGAGCCATTGCTGAACACACGGGGACGGAGGGTTGGGATTTGGTCGGACATCGTAGGTGGAGTGCTGTCAGCATTGAAATTGCCCGAGACAATGATGGGGCTGGCTTTGAGGCCATCATAGGTGCCGTGGCCCGAGGAGCCTATACTCGAGGATTTTCGGTGTCGAGGAGGCGGAAGCGAAGGGGATTCTTGACGATCGGGATGGATGGCTGGCGGAGAGGCGAATCCTTGCAAGACGTCCTCTATACCATGATCGACATTGGGACTGAATGAAACTTGCTTCTCAACCAGGGGAGGGGATGTAGCGTCAGACGGTCTTGGAGATCGGAGGCGAGGTGATGGCGAGGCAACGGGCCTGGCAGGAGGTGCAGGGCGTGGAAGGCTTCCAGCGCCCCCTGAACGGCGCCCGGAAGTAGTCGAGGCTGGTGCTGGGCTATCCTCAGTCGAGTACGGTCGCTCCTGGTTGCCGTTGGCATATATAAAGGTCGCAGTCGAAGGGGCCTTGGTGGGCTTTGGGCGGGATGTATCGATCTCGGAGGAGGTTGTTGATCGGGCGTCGGAGGCATGGAAGAAGCGGGGGGAGGTGCCAGCCATGTCCGTGAAGGAGTTTGGGCGCGAGATCTGCTGTCCCTCCGCAGTGAGAGTCTTTGCTCTCAGGCTCCTCGACTGCTCCGGCTTCACCCCGCGAGCCGGGCTGCGTTCTGTTCGACGAGGGGCAGCCAGGCCCAACCCGACCGGCGCCGGTGACTGGGAGTAGGGCTGTGGCGACGCGGCCGGGGGAGGAGTATTGGTTGGAGAGGGAAAAGTGGCATCACGGCGAGTGGTCCTTGAGCCTGACCGCGGAGTGATGTTGGCGCTGAGAAAGGATGGAGGGACGGTGGGGGAATCATCCTTGGACGGGGTGAAGGGTTGGTCTTGAGCGAGACGACGAGCTGCAGGATGGCCAGCAGGGCTCGGACTGGCCAGTTTGGGCGTCAAAGGAGCGCGGCTTGTGCGGTGGAAGGCGGCGCTGAGCGTGGGAGTGAACGGTTTGGCGAGTGAGCCATGATTGTTTTGTTTATCGGTCATGATGCGGAGGGCATGGCGGGGGCATGGCGGAGAGTGGAGGGCGAGAAGGGGGGGCGAGAGGAGATGAGATGAGATGAGAGAAGAGAAGGTGAGAAGAGTATAGACCAGAATCAACCTCTCAGCAGATCCACGATGGTTCAATCCAAGTTCCACGCAGTTGAAGCTGTGAAGACGCGGAGTTGACGAGGAGAAAACATTCCAGGAAGGGTTTAGGGCGGCCTTCACCGCAACGCGAGGAATGACAGGCCATTGGCGATTATTGAATTGACTTGGCACATCGGCCGATCGCTGGGTGTTGCAGGATGCGGAGGATGCATGATTCAGTCTATTCTTCTTCTCTAATTTGCCGTAATTTTGCTGTTTGTTTTGGTTCTGTTTTGCTGCCTCCTGCTGCCTCCTGCGTGGGGAAGATCGGCGCCTGCAGAAGATCGCAGGGATAGTCTGATAGCTTGATAGTCTTGGTAGATTCTTCTTCGTCTTTTATTTCTAGTCTGCCTCTGCTCAGCGAAAGAAGAGTCGCTTCTGCCGTGGATCCTCGTTGCTCCCTGAATTGGCCGGCTTTCGCTTGCGACTGGCACTCGAAAGTGTCGGCTCATCTCCGACCGAGTGCGTGTCCTGCGTGGCCTCGCGGATTGTCTGGCGTGACAGGCAAAAGTCCACATGATCATTGAACTCGCGATCATCGGCGGCCTGTGGTCGACTACAAATCGGACATTCCCATTGTATCGGGGCCGATGGAGGTGGAGGACTGGCCTCACCTAGTGCTGGCCCAGGGACAACCTCTTGCTGGCTGAGCTGCTCCAAATCATTCATCTCGTCCTGTACTTCCTGTCGGGCCGCCGCTTCAAATGCTTCCTCCGCGCCAATCTCATGTTCTCGTTCCTGTTCCTGTTCCTGTTCCTTCTCCTCATTCGGTTCTGGTGGCTCCGTTAGGCTAGGCTCCGCTGGGATGGCCTTCGGTTGGGTGGTGAATCCGAAGAAATTGAGCCCAGTTTTCTTCGTGCTGACCAAGTTGGAACATCGGAGTCCGAGCAACCGAAGTTTCATCCCCGGTATCTCTTTTTCCAACTTGATCAACATGGGAAGCGCGTATGTATAGAGATCCTTGGCTTGGAAGACAGCCCGTGGAGGCGCCGTCTGGCGGGTCAACACTTCAAACGTGTGCAGTTTCACTTTAAGACACAACGTCCGACCCTTAAACTGGGTCCGGGCAAGATCTTTCTCCATTTCCTCGGCCGCCCAGCGGAGTTTGCCTCGTAACTCTTCCTTGTCGCCAATCTCGTGAAATGTCGACTCGGTACTCACGCTCTTCCGCTCGTGCGTCTCAACCGGTTCAATCTTCGTTCGGCCGAGACCGAGGTAGCACTGGGCCAGGAATTGGAATGCCTTCTCTCCAAACAACTTGGACAACAGGGCCCGGTGGGGGAAGATATCGCCACAGGTTTTAACCCCGATTGAATCGAGTTCTCTTTCGAAGACCCGGCCAATTCCATTGACCTTGCGGACAGGAAGATCGCGCATAAACTCCATGACCGCCGTCCGCTCATTTGGCACGCGAAACTGACCATTGGGTTTGTTCCTATTAGAGCATATCTTGGCGATTTTCGCATTTGGAGCGATACCGGCGGATACCGAGATTTTCGTATTCTCCAGGACCTCTGCTCGCAGGCGCTGAACTGCGTCTTCTGGGTCCATTTGATTTTCATCGCAGTATGCAGTGATATTTAGATAGGCCTCATCACAGCTAGCACTTTCGAAAAGAGGATCGTATTGTGCCAGGATTTCACGAATCTCTGTTGCTTTGGCTGTATACTTGTCGTAGTTCTGCGGAAGAAGTACCAGCTGTGGACATAGCTTCTTCGCTACGAAGGAGGCCATGCCACTGCGGACACCAAAGTTTCGGGCCAAATAGTTGCAGGTCGTCAAGACGCCTTTGCCGACAGCCATGGGGACGGTCTTCAACTCCGGCCGATCCAGTTCCTCGACGGCGGCGAAGAAGGCATCGCAATCGACATGAATCACATATTGGGTGAGATCCCGACTCAACTCCAGCTCAGCGAGATACTCGTCTGCGCGGCGCAGATCATGGCTTAAGTCGAGCTTTTCCAGACGGGTCTTCTCGGCAGCGAGACGCTCGATCTTCAGCGTCTGGTTGCGGTCGCGTTCCTGTTCATGATTGAAGAATTTGGACCCTTTGGAGGCATTGTAGATAATCTCAGAGACCTGCGGTGGTCAGTGATGTTCTTCATCACGTTATCGGGCATGAGGCTCACTTTCTGCTGATCAACAGCATCCTGGCCCGCTTTGGTTAAAGAGGGCCCCAGCAGTTGATACTTGAGCGTGTCATCGTCCTCGCGGTGGACTGATTCGCCGGCCATGAGCCATGCGAATAGCAGTGGGAGGGAGAAGGTAGTAGAGAGTAGATATAAGCGTAGAAGTAGAAGAAGAAGTTAAAAGATGAAGATATAAGAAAGGTAGATAGATGTAGAGGAAGAAGAAGAAGTGAGGAACAGGCAGACGCGGTCACGTGCTTTCGCGTCTGCCTTCGCGCGGCGGCGACTTTCCACTTTGGCCCTCCGCAACTCTGCGATGCTTTGCGATGTGGATTCTCGACTCGACGGGCGACTTCTTGGATGGTGAGCTCATTACACCGGGTGATTGTTGATTAAGGTGAATACTGACGACTACAGGGAAGCGTGTGTGGCTGCGCCCCGGCAAGAGATATCTCTTCGGTCGAACCAATGAGCCTGGAGGTACGTGCAACAGTTGCATTTTGCTGGATATTCGACCTGGAGGAAGCTGACAAGATCATCCTCAGTCTGCCATGGTAGTAGTAGCCGTTCGGTCTCGCGCAAACATATGTCTGTTGAAGTGGCCAGTGTGAACCCCCGCGATGGAGTATGAATATGACGTCTCTCTATCATCGGTAGACCACCACGGCTGACCAGGATGCATTTCAGACCCGCACGCATGTTCGCACCCCAGTCACCATCACCGATCTCAACTCGTCTAAAGGAACATTCGTCGATGGCGAGAAACTCTCGGGCGAGCGTGTGCTCGATAAACCAGAACACACCATAGTTCTGGCCAAGGCCGTTAACACACTCCAGTGGGTAGCCACAGATCTCACATTGCGCGTATTCTACTACTGACATGCTGACAACCGGAGTGCAGCCTCAAATGGGAACCGGTCACACTCAGCTTCTCCTTCTCCTCCAAAGAGATGAAGGCAGAAGACCCGCTCGTCAACGTCCGCGCTCGACTCGAACCACTCGACATCAAAACGATCATCCCCTACTTGGTCGACCAAACAACACATGTGGTTCAGAACAAACGAAATACGGCCAAGGGTCTGCAGGCATTGATCAACGGCAAATATATCGTCAAGAACTCATACCTTGATGCCATCGAATACGCAACTACCCCCGCCGACTTGGAGAGTGAGGCTGCTCTTTCACCACTGGAATGCGATTTTGATGCAGCGTGGCCGAATGCGACAGAACATCTCCCTCCAGCGGGTAACGAGCCTGTCAGTCGCCCGGCGGAGGCATTTGCCCCGAACCCGGATCGCGTCAACGTATTTGATAAATATACATTTGTCTTCGGGGACATCAGCCAGTTCGATAATCTACAAGCGGCGATCACCAATGGCCACGGCAAGGCCCTCCATTATGCAATTGAGGACGGCAAGACGACCGCTGCAGAGATTGTGCGGTTTATGAAGAAGGCGGCGGGGAACAAAGGGGTTGGAAGCGAGCGAACCGGCCGAGGCGGGGTCGTGCTGGTTCGTTTCAGGTCAAAGGGTGATTACGAAACATGGTCGATTGAGGTTGGCAATGAAGTGGCACTCATGACGGACCAGCGTGTGATCGAACAGCGCGAATTTCTCGACGCCATCTTGAGCAATGATGCCAGTCCGCTGTGCCGTCCCCTGCCGCGCGAACAAGGTTCCAGCCAGGTTTCTATCCCCCCGACCCCCGAAGATCCAGCACCACAAGTTCCTGATGATGAGCCCTCTCAATCTGTCTCCCCGCCAGAGCCGAGCCAAGTGTCCGAACCCCTAGTCAAACCAGCTCGTGGACGCAAATACGTGAGCAAAATGAAGAACTTTGATGATGGGTTTGATATGGAGTCTATCCCTGTATATGAGCCAGGGCTAGATGAGACCAGGGATACACAACCGATGGACCTTGAACCTATCGAGCATTCCCAACCCGAACAGACTCTGCCCACCGTGGAGGAGGAGAATGAGGAAGAATATGATCATGATAAAGACGTCTTGGATCTTTTGCCTGGTGCCCAAGCAATGAAGCGCCGACGAGATGAGCAAGGTGGAGCTCAAGCCGCTTCTGCGAAACGCGTAAAAACGGAGATTACCCCAAAGCCCCGGCGCCGCAAGATAGACGTGTTGGAAGAAGCACGTAAACATCGCGAAGAAGAGGAGAAACAACACCAGGCTGACGAGGATGAAACCCCCTCGCATGATATCGACGTGGAAAAACTCCGGAACCTCGCCATCGTTGAGGAGATGGAATTGCCAGCCCGACAGGCTCCCATGCGAGAGGGAAATAAGTCTGATCGCTGGGATGAGCAATGGAATGGTCGCAAGAATTTTAAGCGATTCCGGCGAAAGGGGGAACCCCGCCATGCTCGCCAGCGCGTGCAAAGCGTGATTGTTCCTCTGGAGGAAGTGACTCGCAAAGTCTTCGGTATCGGCGAACATTACTGGAGCAGCAATCGCAAGCCATCTGAAAAGGAGCCAACCGTCCAGGTGGAAGAACAGCCAGGGCCCAGCCACGATGAGCGAGCAACTTCTCGGTCTCAGCTGTCTATACCAGAGACTTCCACGCCCAATCCCACCCCCGAAACACAGAGTACCCTCTCTCGCAGTCGCAGTCAGAAGCGGCCCCGAGAAGTGCAAGACTCGGAGAGTGATGATGAGCCTAAGTTCCGGTTCCGCCGCAAGCGCTAGCATCGTTTTTACTCCAGCGTCATCGTTAACCAAGTTGCATCTTGCTTTCAGCGCGTCGTTTGAATCGATACCCTTATCAATGCTATGGCCCACTGTATCATATAGCCAACAGTTTAGTAAAGCACAAATAAATCACGCCCTAACAGTCCTGCATTTTATAGTATGTCGTCGGCATATTCATCCGATTAGGTACGCAGACGAGACACTGGCAGATAGATATGTGTATTAGATCCTACTACTCTCCACTCGTCGTGGCACTGGCAGGAGAGTTCCTTGCATCTTCGATAAAAACAACCGGATCCTTTCTAGATCGATTCACCTGCAATTGAAACACATCAAGCCTCTGGTATCCCCCGACAACATCGTGATACTGCTTTCCCTCCACGCAACGATCAAGATCCATATCAGCATAGAGAATACCTTCATCACTCTGCAAGAACTCCATCGAATAGTGGGCACCCCTCTCATCCACGATGAAAGAAGGTAGAGGAGAGCCCGTAGGATCCAGAAACATACTAACCCCCCTTGAAGAAGTTTCCAGCGCATTTCGAACAGAATAATCCGAGCTGGATCCGACGATCATGTCAATGGCTTCACGATTAAACGCTGCACTGCACATCACCCCGAAAGCCTTCGCCTCGAAGCAATGCGCAGCAGCTCGAGTCCGATTCGCAAGGACATTGTCATAATTGCTCGAATGTTCAGCATCTTCATCATTCGCACTCGAAGGTAACGGCATCCTGGTCGGCCAGATAGCCGGCCATGAAGAAATATGAATTTGCTCCTTTTGAGCCATAAGTGAATACCGCGCGAGAGGATTTGTATTTTCACCACAGATCAGTCCCCCAATACGTCCGTAGGGAGTATCAGCAACCCGAAGCCCATATCCATCCCCCGGACTCCAGGTCAATTTCTCGAAAAAGGTTGGCATTAATTTCCGATGATGAACAGCGACTTCCCCGGCATTGATGATTAAGTTGGAATTATAGAGGCAGGCAACGCTTGCATGCGACTTTTCAGATATACCGATACTAACCACGGTACCTGTTTCGTACGCGGCGTTCCGGATGGCTTGGACTTCTTCGCCATCTGCGTAGATGGATTGGTCTACCATTCGATGGAAGAAATCATGATTGTCAGTTGGTGGACGGATTGCACTCCAGAATGGAAAGGCGGGAATGAATGACTCTGGGAAGACGATGAGGTTGGCTTTATTCTTTGCTGCTTGGTGGATGTAGGAGATGGCTTTGTCGGTTGTCTTTCGGGCAGAGAGGAAGTGGGGTGCGGCGTGGCAGGCCGCGACGCGTGTGATAGTCATTATTCGGTTCTTTGCGGATGGATCTGAGAGGGTGATTAAATAATTAAAACCTTCAACTTGAAGTTGGGAGTTGCGTCTGAGTCTATAGTTGTTGCCGTGCGGGGATGGGAGTAGTCGGACATTGCGGGTGGAGCGGGATTCCAGGGGTGAGTCAAGCGTGGACATGAATAGTTCACGGATGGTTGGATAAATTTTTGAAGCTGATTCTGAGCACAATATAAGAGAAAAGAAGTTATCTCTCACGCCATAGTTTCCCTATCAAGCACTCGAGAGCCTTGAGACATTTCGAACTGGTCGGGTACCCTGGTAAAATCCTGACATACTACTCTCTGCACCTTGAGAATCCCAGAAAATGACACAGATACTAAAAACTAGGAAAATTGTCACATGGGACTTGTATCCACTCATCTTATAGCATCTAATAGCAATTATTGGAAAAGGAGAGTGACTCGAGGACACAGTTAGTTACACACCCTCTTATTTCAACCACAACACTCTAATACAGAGGGCAGGTAGCGTCAAATTCAGAGATGATCGGTGGCTAAGATCAAATAGTATATCTGGCCAATAGAGTATCAACAATGCCTTCAGCATCATCGCTCTCTGACGAAGCATAATCAGACTCGCCCTCAATTGTTTCATATTCGACCTGTTCACCCATCTCTTGCTTCACTTCCTTCCTCTCCTCCCTCTTCCAATCCTCTTCTCCATCCGCTGGCTTCCGATTGAAGAGGTCCTCAACCTCCTCGCTGGTGTACCCGAATTCGCTGCAAAGTCGCTCCCGGGTTTCCTTGTCCTTTGTGTTGGCCTTACGCTCATCTTCTGATGCCTGCTCCATCGATTCATCTTCTTCCTTTTTTCCTTTGATAGGTAGTATGCTATCTCCCCTCCTCTGCATGAAAAGACTGTTCCCTCGTGGTGGAGGCCTTTTGCGAATGAGATAAATCTTATCTTTGTTTCGGTCGTTGAGCTTCAACTCGGTCATGTTGCCCGAGAGCTGCGTTATGACTTTCCTATCCCTTAGCCGTTGAGTATGAGCGAATAGCTCTTCCTGAAAATCCTCGGAGATCCATCTCTTGATGACGAGGTAGTTGGCATCGCTCTTTTGGGGTAGGGGGTATTAGTTTTGAAACCGCAATGTGACAGCACGCAAGCGCTTTAATCTCACCGTATCCCAATCCCATGGCAATCCATAACTGAATAGTGTTTCCGGAAGGAGGTGCTTTCGATGAACCTGATTTTTTAGTTTTGTTAGCGCTCGGAGAAACACTGGGCAGAGTTCGCTTTTTTCATACCCTGATCCAGGTTGGCCGGGTGTATTCCTCTTCTCTTTTCTCTTCCTTCTTCTCTTCTTTCTTTTCTTCCGTTTTGTACCGTGGAGTCGGCAGAGGTACCTTACTCATGATCAACGTTAGAGTTCTCGCCTTGATATGTTCAATGCCTTGAATAAGGGTATGATAATCGCCGAACTGGATCCACTCGAGCGTCTCTTCTTGCAAAGTGGCCCGGTCGCTGTGCTCTTTCGTGACATCAAGGGCTTGATATTCATTGGTATTCAGAGCAGCCAGCTGGTCCAGCACCGTTGTCTTCAAAGATGCCTTCCACTCTTGAAGTTTGTTTTGGATCGTGCAATCCGGGAGTTTGATGATGCGGGAGACGTAAGATATGTGGATTTGGTGGTTTGTGATAGATGCTGTCGGGGTAACAAGATGGATACTGAAGATACGCGAGGGTGATGAGGCAAATATTTCGGATGGAGATTGCGATGGTCCTCCACCTCCAGAAAGCGGTATTCTAGAAGAATAACACGGCTTAGTATCTCTGACGTATCATTCTGCCCGAGAAGATCTGACCTTTTGCTAGAATCATCATTTCGGCTAGAATCCGATTCATTTCCACTTGCTTATAGTCAGTCTCCTGTAGTATCGTCCCTATAGGAGCACGTACCTGGATTGTTCATCGTGGATGTTCTTCTCCTGGTTGAAGTCTGGATCCCTGCTACACCAACATTAATTTTGTTCAGCGAATCAGTAGCCGTCAGTATACACATACATTTGGGCATCTGGTGTATCACTTAGTTCAGGGCGCACGGTAACCAGGTTTTGCTTGGAGAGCCCCGAAAGATGGGAGAACAGGGTTGGTTCATTCTCCACTGGTAGGTACTCAGTTGAGCTCACATCGAAAGCTTCTGAGTTTTCCTCTCCATGACCATCTAATTGGGATTTATGCGCCGCAACAATAGACCGAACCAGGACCTCCTGATCCTCTTTGGAGTAGGCAACAATTGTTGTGCTGCGTTGAATATTTTGACCGTATCTATCAGGATTAGCAAGAGACCCCCTCGAAGTGTTACGGGGAGAAAGGAAACGTGACTCACCCCTCCATAATCCTTCTCGAATAAGCCAGCATAGCGACCTGAAGCATTAACATCAAAGTCCCCTTGACAGTCCTGAGCTCGCTCCGCATCGTATCTATCCCCGGGAGTAGGAACGGCCACTTGAACATCTCCGCGCGACTAAGCTTGAGCTTGCTTGATATCCGGGATTTCTCATGTAGCTGTTTGCTGGCTTTGCGTAAAGACTGGTTCAGCGCCTCGAAAATTTCTTCGCACTTTTTTGCTAGGTTCAAAACTGTTTCCAGCCCGGCTGCATTGAATATATGGTTTGAAACCCCCGCATTAGTACCGTGAAGTGACGGTTTCACGTTGTTGGTAGTGTCGTTGCCATTGTCGTCTGATTCCCGGGGTTCGTACTCCACATTCTCTTTCGCTAATTCGCTCAGCTGCTGTAGAATATTTGCACTCAACGACACGTCTTCGGCGACCATGCTAATCTGCTCTGGCGCTACCTTGACCTGCCCTGCAAAAGTCACGAGCTTGACGGAGCATTGCACTCCGGCTGTTGCAATCGCGAGGATGGCAGAAGCAGCCCCGACGGCTTCCATTATCTAGAGATACAACGAGCACTTGTCTAAGAGCTGTTGGAAAACGAAAACCACCCCAACTCCGTAGGATACAGGTGCAGTTGAGAAGCGGGGCACGACCTGCCGAGAGAAGAAAGTGTCAAATGCAGAAGTGGTATTTCACCTATTTTACCTATTTTACCGCTAAGGGCCTCTGGATACAGGGGGAATTCTACCCCGCATTGTTATTTTCTTTCTTTCTTTCTTTCTTTTGGTATGATAGGAGGGATTCTCGGAATACCGGCGTCGCAGCTCGCAAAAAAATACTATGTTAAAAATTATAGAATACATAACAATTAAAATAATTTACTTACATAAAGTAAAAATTAATGTATTATAATAGTTTATTATAGATTAAGAGGTAGTATCGCAATACAATATAGATAATGTATTTAACATTGAAATAAAAATAATATAGCTATAGCTCCTACATACACTAAAAGATAAGATAATCCTATAAAAATATCAGCAGCTCCATTCCATTTCTGATCACCTGAGGTTTATGATGGTTACAATAGTTACTACTTTTGTAGCTAATGTTCAACCTGTACCTGCTCCATTTTCTATTGTTGCTGAGAATAGGTAGTATATTAATAATTAGTACTTTAAAGAATAAGTAAAATCTAGCTCTTACTTTATTACTTGAAACAAATAATCCTATTAATAAAAATAAAGGGGTTTAACTTATTTTTTATTAGGTAGTTTAGCTTCTTGTTTTATTTTATTAGGTATTGGATTTAAAGCTTGTAAATCAAGTCTATTCCATTATAATTAAATAATAATTATACTATTATCCACAAAGAAACCTGTACCTAAACCTATAAATATATCTTTAGTAATTGATCATTTACTCGAAAAACCGGATTTATACCATCATGAGATGGAGCTCTTCTTTCTTGATGAATTTGATATATCCGTACCAAAGTCCACGATCAGTGATGCCCTGCATCGCGTAGACTGGTCCAAAAAGACAGCTCGACAGAAAGCAAAAGAGCGCAATCCAGATTTACGTGATGATTACTGTCATCTTATCTCAGAGTTTAGCTTATACCACCTCGTCTACGTAGTGGGAGGGAAGAAGCAGCTACTAGAGGTCCCCACAAACCTGCCCTATATGGCGAGGGTATCCTATACGTGGCTGGTATGCGGGATAGGGATCTGGTGGTTACAGTATCGCAAATGCCTGGCAGACTTCGTTTGTTGAATGGCACGCTTGCACTTGTGACACACAATAACCACACACTCTGGTGATCGAATGAATAAACGGTTAGCGGTTAGGGTGGCATGCTGTGTGAAATTGTGACGGTCAGTAAATTTATCGCCAAAAACAGACGACATATTGGCTCTAGTGGTAACCCCAACTTCTCGGAATAGGACTAGAATAGCTTCGGAATTAACTAGATGGTTGTCCGCTATATGCAATACTACCCCTGAAAATCCTTACCTTTTCTACCTGCTATACCGCTGACAGCTGTCGTGATTTATAAACTAAATAGATAGTACCCCATCAAAAAAAGGGCCATTTCTGACCACGTCGAGGTTCTTGATCGAATAGGTTAAAACTGCAATGAATACAAAACTCAGGCTAGATAGTAACCAGTGAGAATCTGGATTATATATATGTTCATCTTATCCCATGGAATAGACACGAAAATTACACCAAATAGAACATTTAGACGAGCCTTCGACCTGCAGTGGGCTCAATTTCGGTTCCGTCGCGGGCGATCTTCACTTATCGGCTAGCAAATTGTTGTGGGTCATTCGTATTAAGTGTTGCTTCCACCAACACGAGGCAATGACAGAGTCACGGTTCGCTTCGGTTCTCTGATCCACTAACAACAAGAGGCATTGCTTGGCCTTCTCAAGAAGGAATCTCTGGCCCAGAATGCTACGCGTGTACTCGTGGGGACTAATCTTCCCACAACCACCTATAATATATAATGATCGTCGCACCAAGACTGGAGATCTGCAGATTCTCCAGTCCACACATCAATCCCTTTAAGCAATCTTTCCACAAACACGAGCTCCAAGTGAATGCATTTAGAAAGATCTTCTCCGCATTTATGATTTGACCCCTTGTGTTAGTATCCACCGCCTCGTAGCCATTAAGAGAAGACAACAAAACTCGCGGGATATTACCAAAATAAGTTAGAGATTCCTCAACTTGAATCAGTCTGGAACTGGAAGCGAAAAGTAACTGATTTAGTAAAATATCTATTGAGCTATGATATAAATATTGTACTTCCAATCACCCGGTCAGCTCTTTCTCAAACTCCTACAAACAACTTTCAATTACGATTCATACCCCGATCCGAACCAAGTCCCAATAATGAAGACCAACCTTTTCGTTGTCCTTACGGCTATGACCGCCAGTGTTCTCGCCAACCCTACCGTGGACACTGATACCAACCTAGTCGCCCGACAGGACATCTGTCACAAGGCTAGCAGCTGCAGCTCGTTCTGGTCTGGCAAATGCGAAGAGTACTGCGCCCCCTACAAGTTCTCTCATATGAGCGGCGACGACTGCAATGGACTTACTGAAAAATGCTGTTGTGAAAAGGCTTAATGTGGACTGGTTTATTCTTGTGTGGGAAATAACTGGTGGACGGCAACATTGGTGGGGATGAAGATAGGCTTGTGACTCTATCTTAAAATATCTGCCAAAAGCTATCATGACTATTTGATAATAGATCCAAGCGTGTGATTATGGCTGAGTGATATCGAGCTCTACTCTTTGTGTTCTTCCTATGCTCTATCCCGTTTCTTGTGTTATCCTACATGTACAGTACCACCATACAGTAATATATATATTATTAGATAGGGGCCGACAGGGCGGGGCGACAAAAGCTTACCGGTTTAAATTTTAGGGCTACAACTATATCGTACATGAATGGGTGAGGGCTAGAGCATGCAAGTTGGAATCACCCCCCACATGTAGTCGTATAGTTGATTGTGTGTTGCCATGTGTTGATACAAATAGACCGATAGACAGGTATATATTTATGAAAGTGATCCCAGCCCCTTGATCATATCGGTAACCGTGTTATTCAACGGACCCAAAACCCATGATGGCTTGGGTTGGATTCGGGGTTTAATGGGTTCTGCCGAAGTTTAGCCAGCGTTATGTCAAAGCGAGTTGAATCGGTATAGACTAGCATGCATAGGGACGAATGAGAACCACCGGATTGATCAGATGAAAGATTCATTGATTGAAGAAAGAAACAACTCAAACAAATAGGAAAAGGGACAGGTTGAGCTGTTCCATGGCGGTGTAATCGAACATTCAAGTGACACTACCGATATCGAGATGTTACCCGCATATTACATACAAACAAATAGGGAAAATGGGCTGGTTATGGACCAATCCCATGTCACTTTAATAAACCTCTCCACTTTTCCACGACAGGTTTCTTCCGCCGTATCCTTACGGGGTGGGACGGACGAGAGGAATGCGGCAGCCGATAGTGCTGAACACGATGTTTCTCACCGTGCGATAGGTAACAAAGCATGATAATCGAATTCACTTCTGTGTAGGATCGGAACTTCGACCTGCCGAAATCGGGTCACTTGGTGGGCCTTTTGCCTGCGGTTTCTTCCGACGTATTCTTCCGACGTATTCTTCCGGCTGGGACGAACGGGAATATACGAGAGCCGAAAGCGCTGAACAAGACGTTTCTCAACAAAGTGGTTATTTATAACGAACGCCATGAAACATTTTCTAATGTAGCGTTAAATCCTACAGAACCTGACAAGATTTCCTACATTTCAATTCAGCGACATGGCACGGAGCCAAAATCAAAGCGATAAAATGGGCGTTCAATCTGCCCCAGTCCTCGTCATAGGCGGCGGCATTGTTGGTGCCTCAATAGCCTGGCATTTGGCTAAGGAGAAGGATGTCATTATCATCGCAGAAACACTCGGCGGTGTGGTGACTCCGAAATCATTTTCCTGGCTCAATGCAGCTGGTACAACGGAAAAATATTATTATGATTTCCGACGCCGTTCTATAGCACGTTGGGCTGAAATTGGCAAAGAGCTGCCCGACCTACCGATCTACTGGGGTGGTACCTTGACTTGCGACAGAACCCCCGACGAGCGTGCAAAGTTCCAGGAACGTCAAAAGATCTGGGGAACAAACATCAGGCGTCTAAGTCAAACCAGCCTTGCTGCACTCGAACCTGAAATCGATGACGCCCAATTCTCCTCGGTTGAATGGGGTCTTCATGTTCCTGAAGAGGGTACAATCGAAGCACACGTTGCTGCAGCTCAACTAATTGCTCACGCTGAATCGTTGGGCGCTAAAGTGCTCAAAACGAGTGTCACCGGGTTTCTGAGGCATGATGACGGTCAAGTTTCAGGCGTGGTGACGGGCTGTGGTGAGGTACGTGGTAGCCACGTCATTCTAGCAGCTGGTATTGGAAGCGTTCCATTATTGGCAACAGAGAACATAAAGCTCCCCCTGAACAGTAGTCTGGGTCTTATTGTCAATACTGCGCCGACTAAGAAGCGATACCTGAACACTTTGCTCCGCTTGCCAGACCTGCACATGCGCCAGACGCTCGATGGGCGCATTCGCTTCGGTGCTAGCTTTGCCGGCGGGAACCCCGGTGATGATCCGCAAGCAACAGCAAAGGAACTTTTCAAACAGATGCAAAAGGCATTCAAAAAGGGAAGTGAGCTCGAGTTTGGCAACTACACTATTGGTGTACGGCCTGATCCGGAGGACGGGTATCCCATCCTCGGTTCAACGGGCTTGGATGGGCTTGACGTGGCTGTGATGCACTCTGGTGTAACAAATGCTGCGCTTGTTGGCGAGCTCCTCTCTAAGAAAATTCTACACGGCATCGAAGATCCAATGCTCGATCACTTTCGGCTTGATCGGTTTAGAAAGAGTTACGCAAGGCTCTAGCCAGGAAGGAAAAAACTTTTTGATGAGCTAGAAGGATTTGCAGTTTGCGATTCATCGGCGCTCTATTTATGCAGCCTTCAATGTACACAACCTCGTCCAATCAATGGCTGCAATATTGTAGCACGTAAAGAGTATGTCCATGAAAGTCTGCTTATATTAAGTCTTGCATCGATGTTTATAAGCTTTCCGACTTTAGATGACCCAGCAAGTCCTCTGTTTACAGTAGCTTGCAAAATCGCCCTTGCGCTTTTGCACACTCTCCTTCTTTCCCAATCCCACTTGCCAAGACCAACTTATCCCTAATGAGTTAGACTCAAAAGCCCCCTGGCTAGAACCTTTTGAATGGCATGGTAAGGAACAAGACGATGACAACACCTGTGTGACCCCGGTACCCCTCGTTTTCTGTTGCTTCTGCTGTTCATCGTCTTTCCACTCCTCACCACCCCTCGTTCAACACACAAAAATGGCTCCGAACCTATCCCCATCGAAGCGACAACTGATTTGTGATATGATTGAGAGCAATCTAAAAAACACTGATATCGCTAATACAGCAGGATGCAGTAAACAGTCTGTTCGATATATTCGTTCTAACCTGCGGATGTTCAGCAGTCCTAAGGCACCCCCAATCCCCTCCGGCCGACCCAAGAGTATCACACCACTTATGGTTGAGGCTCTCTGTGGATATCTTTCCGAAAACCCTGGATTATACCTCGACGAAATGGCGCTTTACCTGCGGGAGGAATTTGATGTCTGCGTGGCCAACTCCACTATCAGTTGAGCTTTGGCTGCGAAAGGCTGGTCCAAGAAGACAACCCGGAATCAAGCGAAGGAGCGAAACGCGGATTTACGAGACTACTACCTCCATAATCTATCGGGATTTAAGTCGTATCACCTGGTCTACATAGACGAATCTAGGTGTGACAAACGGATAGGGTAGCGGCGAACAGGTTAGGCCCCGCTCGGGGTCACCCCGGTCCAAGTGGCCAAGTTCCATCGTGGTTCGCGATACCAGATCTTGCCGGCATATTGCCAAGATGGTGTTCTTCTTTCCCGCGTTTTCTATGGCTCGACTAATACTCTGATATTCGAAGACTTTATTGAACAGCTTCTTCTTCATTGTGGCAGATGGCTAGAGCCTAAGTCAGTACTAGTCATAGATAACGCGTCTTTTCACCACTCTAAGCGGCTAGAGCGCATATACCTAGAAGCAGGCGTCAAGCTAATATTTCTTCCACCTGATTCTCCTGATCTAAATCCTATCGAGGAATTTTTTGCGGAGCTGAAAGCTTTCATTAAACGCAACTGGCAGTTATTTGAAGATAACCCAGATGGAGACTTTCAGGGGTTCTTTGAGTGGTGTGTAGACGTGGTTGGCGCAAGAGAAGAGAGTGCTGAAGGCCATTTTCGCCAAGCAGGTCTGACAATTGAATATAGTTGATTAACCTGGAAAGTATAACTATAGAGCCTCTGTATGTTGAAGTATAATTCTAGCTCGTAATAAAGTGTTTTTAGTAAGTTCATAAAAGGCCCCCTAATCAGGTGGAATTTATATCCAGCTACCGGAATAATAAAAAGGCTGTCTGGGTACACGCGAGATACTGTCTGCCATCCCGTAATTGGATGATACAGATTCGTGAGCCCCCACCTTGTAGTGTGCTGATTGGTGCCGTTGCTGCGTAATCACATATCGGTCGCCATTAGCACGAGTTGCCTCGTCCACTGATGCGGGCGGGCGCTTAGGCAGTGCACCCCTTCACCCCTCATGCCTTGGGCTGATGGCAAGGCGTGCCCGCGGTCGCAAACATTCCTCGTCACCCCTCCCTTCCTCTGACCGATCCTGTTGAATGGCTAAGTTTCCAAACTTTGAACTCATTTAAAGCCAAGCGGTATCTTCGTATATCTACTCATTTATCATTGCTTTCGCTGTGAAGCCAGCGGTGCCTGTTGCCAGACTGTTCGTGGCGAGCATGGCGTCCGCAATGTCGTTTGGGTCAAATTCGGGGTTCCAGATGGGTGTGAACAACGGTCAAGTCATTTACCACCTCCACCCACCTAATAAAGAAATAAATGAGACAAACACCAGGTCATGTAAGTCAACATAAGCCCCAAGTGGAATATCAGCTTACTGAGTCTTTCCAAGGTGATCAATCTCAAGTCCACTATATAATCCCATCCTTGGACAATCGTCACTTTACTGGCCGTGAATCTACGCTAGATGAGCTTAAGCAGAAGCTATTTCTCCAAGCGAACACCAAAAAACTAGCCATCTTCGGACTAGGTGGCATTGGAAAAACTCAAGTTGCTCTTCAGCTTGCCCGTTGGGTGAGATCGCATATACCAGACTGCTCTATCTTCTGGGCCCCTGCCTTTAGTCTCGAGAGCTTTGAGCAGGCGTGTTGGCAAATCGCGAAAGAGCTCCAAATTCATCGGAATCCAGATGGTGAAAGCGCGATGGAATTGGTACGTCGGCAATTAAGCTCTGACAAAACCGGAAAGTGGCTTTTCATAGTCGATAATGCAGACGATGTGGACTTGCTTTTCGATGAGCTCTATCAGTATTTCCCAATCGGCCAGGAAGGCATAACTTTACTCACTACTCGTTCTCGTGAGGTGGCGAAGACTTTCGCAGAAAAGGATACTGTTCAGCTCCAAAAGATGACAATAGAGGAAGGGATTGAATTTCTTACCAAGATTATTGGAGAAGACTCACTGTGTGGCCGAGAATCCACTATACAATTGTTAGAGGAGCTAGAATTGCTACCTCTAGCTATTGTACAGGCAGCTTACTATATTTCTCGGAACAATGGAACGACCACGCGATATCTCGAACTTATGCATAAAACTGAAAAAGACCGGATGCGCCTAGCGACACGGGAATTCCGCGATAGCACTCGCTACCCTAAAATGTCAAACGCGGTGACGGCCACATGGCAGATCTCATTTAATCAGATCAAGAGCTCTGATCCCTCTGCCGTGGATTTATTAGAATTTATTTCCTACCTTGAGCCAAAGGCAATCCCACGATCACTTCTCCCTACCCTTGATTCGGAAGAGGAGATGGAGTTTGCAATTGGTACGCTATGCAGCTATGGATTTCTGACGGGGAGAGATAACAAGAATATATTTGACATCCATAGTCTCGTGCAGCTATCAACACGAGTGTGGATAGCAGAGGCACAGAAGACACCAGAGATTATTGCAACAATAACGAAACATATGGATAATTGTTTCCCATCTGATGAATACACCAATCGTGGGATATGGAGAATGTATCTACCACACGCCCTTGAAATTCTTGGGAGAGAGGAAAGTAAAAATTTAAGTGAGAGGTACAGCTTACTTTCCAAGGTTGGACAATGTCTTCTAGCGGATGGTCGAGCAAAAGAAGCTGTGGCTGCTTTAAGAGACGTGTGCGTATGGACCGAAGCCAACTATAATGAAGAACATCCCTCTCGACTGGCGTCTCAGTATGAACTCACTCTGGCATTTCAATTCGACGGGCAGATCAAGCAGGCCGTGGAGCTACTTGAGCATGTGGTCACAGTGCGCGAGAGAACGCTTGACGAAGAACATCCTGATCGACTAGCATCTCAGCATGTACTCGCAATGGCATATCGATCCAATGAGCAGATCAAGCAGGCCGTGGAGCTACTTGAGCATGTGGTCGCAGTGCGTGAGAGAACGCAAGACGAAGAACATCCCGATCGACTAGCATCTCAGCATGTACTCGCACTAGCATATCAATTTGACGGGCACATGAAGCAGGCCTTAGAGCTACTTGAGTATGTGGTCGCAGTGCGTGATAAAACACTTGACGAAGAACATCCTGATCGACTAGCATCTCAGCATGTACTCGCAATGGCATATCGATCTGACGGGCAGATCAAGCAGGCCGTGGAGCTACTTGAGCATGTGGTCACAGTACGCGAGAGAACGCAGGACGAAGAACATCCCGACCGACTAGCGGCTCAGCATGTACTCGCAATGGCATATCAATCCAACGGGCAGATCAAGCAGGCCGTGGAGCTACTTGAGCAGGTGGTCGCAGTGCGCGAGAGAACACTTGACAACGAACATCCCGATCGACTGACATCTCAGCATGTACTCGCAATGGCATATCGATCTAACGGGCAGATCAAGCAGGCCGTGGAGCTACTTGAGCATGTGGTCACAGTACGCGAGAGAACGCTTGACGAAGAACATCCTTATCGACTGGCGGCTCAGCATGTACTCGCAATGGCATATCAATCCAACGGGCAGATCAAGCAGGCCGTGGAGCTACTTGAGCAGGTGGTCGCAGTGCGCGATAGAACACTTGACAACGAACATCCCGATCGACTGACATCTCAGCATGTACTCGCAATGGCATATCGATCTGACGGGCAGATCAAGCAGGCCGTGGAGCTACTTGAGCATGTGGTCACAGTACGCAAGAGAACGCTTTACGAAGAACACCCTGATCGACTATTATCCCAGGAGGCACTCAAAGATGCGAAGCAGTTGATCGATGCTGAGATTATGGAGAACAGGTCCTTTTCATCTGCCTCTGAAATTTTAATTTTTTCGAACCGCAGTTAATGACACATATTATGTGTACATACTCTCCTTAAACAATAACTCTTTTCAACATTATTGCTCATTTGTCCCATGGTGGCACCGGAAGAAAAACGAGACAGTCCGCTGGTCTGAAAAGAACATTATTACGGTTTCTTACAATACTATGTAATATAAAGAGACAAGGGTGGGGTAAGGGCTAACTAATTACGGTTAGAGCATTCTTGGCACCCGGGCTTGAGAATTAAAGAGTAGATCTAAAAGTGCAAGGCGATTTTGCAAGCTACTGTACGATGCCGCCTGCCTCAGACTATCGATGCTGAAATCTTTTTGGGGAACAAATAGAGAGATAGTGGTAAATCAATTTTGAATCTCATTGTATCGTATCACCTGGTATCTCATAATCATCAATTAAATTAGTACATTGGCCGGGAACTGCTGGTAATCCCGTTCGGCTTTTGCGTACATATCCAATAACTCTTGATTAACGGTCGCTCACCAATCTCACAGTATGGAGCATTCTCTGGAATAGACATCGGCATCTTCCTCTGGCTCTGACGGCACATCCTTTCATGTATTTAGCTTTTAAAGGTACATTTCCTTGATTTTTCCACATTCTTCGACTGTGTGTAGGAATAGTGATTGAAAAAACGATTTTATCTTCGAGAAAGTCATCTTTCTTTTTTCAAAAGCCGAGTGGATTTAAGCCCTCGCGGTATTTAATAGATAATGATGACAACAGATTCACTATATTTCATCTCCCTCTTCATGTAAGTAATCGGTAGTTAATGAATAAGGCTATGGTGTGGAAACCATACGAGATGCAGGGTATTGCGCTGCGTCAACATGAATTTAGCCATGTTATATCTTGATTCTTTAGTACAGCAGCCCCGTCTTCAACCAGATCAATATATTTACAAGCCACATGAAGAAATTTGGAATGCAAGCCACCGGGTATAGGACCACACATCACGCCCTGGCCTTCCACTGCTTGTAGATACCAATTCCACTGCTGACCGTACCGCATCCTCCGAGCATGCCGTTGTTTAGAGAAATGACGCCGAGACTAGAGGCAGCCAGGGCAAGATCACAAATATCCGAGACGAGTTGCAGCGCGGCGACGGGACATTTACTGGCACATACGTTGATTAAAGCTGATCTGACAAAAGAGCACGAAGAGGAAAGCGCGGGGAAGTCTCGATATCGGACCAGGACATACCGTGTATTGTTATTCTCCTCATCTACACAACTGCCCTCTTGTTGTAGGGTGGAAGTTGTCTTTAGGTTATACAAAGTGTGCAGCTGGATGAGCAAACTGCAGACGATGGCAGCGCACCATGAGCGTGTTGCTTCCTTCTGCACGAGGTTGGCCCTATTCCACTTCCAGGCACCCATGGCATTGAAAACTGTGGCCGTGTCAAGGGTGCGATAGCTTGCAAGCCCTATAGAGCGGCCAATTGATGCATAGCGAACGAAGATATCCTGGTCATACCCGCCGGCAGCGCGTACAGCCGCTCTAGAGTGGGTAACAAAATTACCCACACGGAGGATTTTACGCGTTAGAGCGAGCTGGCCCTGTACAAGCATGGATGCTTGTACAGAGCCAGGCTTGCGGCTCCCGTGAAGAAAAGTCCAGGAATAGAATTGAGAAAAGTATTGCACAATTCGAAGAAACTTGTCGCGACCTAGAGTGGTCGCCATGTATCGCTCGTAGTGCGACAAGACAGATCGCTGGAATAGTGCATAGCGTGCCATGGTGGAGACGAGGGTAAAGAGACCTTTTCTTCACAGTTGGCTCATGCGAACAAAATAGACATCGTGGAGTCGCGAGTGAGTCGGAGACGAAGCCAATGGAGCCCGTGTGGCGGAGTTGAAGTCAACAAATATGTGTCAGCCCGAGCATGAGGTTTGTAACAGTGCCATTTTCTAAGCCCAATGCTGACACCCTGTTTATTACGAGAAAATTTTTTCGTTGATAACTTTTAGAGCTGCAGGTTCGGCGTGGCGGGGCCACTGACCATAGTCCTCGGCGGGGAAGTGAGGGGATCCGAATGGATGAAGCGACTTGAAAATTCCTTGTGACGGCGCCGCTCGGAAGTATACGAGCAGCTAATCGTGCGCTGTACCCAAAGGGAGCCTCCAGGAACCTGTCTCGGGTTATAAAGCCAACCAAGGATTGAATCCGAAATAGTCATGCGAGTGGCGTGAGGCCTTGCAGTACTGGTAACATCAAGTGTCACTTTGTCATCTTGATCTTCGAATCCAGCGACGATAGTAGCGTATCTAAATGACTACATATAAGGATTTCTGTTTAACACTGCAACCATGATACCCTCCCTGGACTTGAGAAAAACCATTATTCGAGGTTGAATCGTGGAATTGTCAAGGTAACAAAATCCGATATGGCTGGTATTGTAAACAACCTAAGCAACAGACCAGTGACTGATTTCAGGTGGTTTGGATTCATAGCTCAACGTCCGCCATGTCGTCATAGGGCCCAAAATCGTCTACAAACCCTGCCAGTAGATCGTCAAATACATTCAGCATACCCATATCGTCAATATCCGATATCCACCGTGTCACAGCCTCCCGCTCTGAAGTATCGGCCAAGGTGGGGTTTTGTGGCAAAGGTTGTGACTGCAGACTGCGGCTGACTATCATTGACATCGTGTGGCTCGCAAGGGTCTCGAAGATGTCGCGATACGGAGCAGCCCCCTCCCAGGCTTCCGCTATTACTACCAGTACCATGGTGCAATCGGTGCAGGTCTTGCTGACGTCCTGATGCTGTACAGACTGGCAGGCAGCAGGAGATGTCCAGAGACAGTGTAAGTAGGTCAGTCCAGCCAGAAACAAGCAGTGAAGGGTGCTCCACGTATGCTTGACAGATGTGCCGATGTACTGACGGCGATACTCTCGACAAACAAAGCTAGCCGCTTCCATGCAGTCGATAAAGATATTATCCGGGGTTTGCTTGCCCTCTGCGAGATGAGAGCGATAAAGGTTGAGGATAGACCCACTGTAATTTAGTTCATACCATGCCTTTGTCGAGAAGATTGAGAGAATTTGTCCATGCCGAGCGGGAGGCTCGGGGGCGGTTGCTCGCCATTGTTCTAGATCCGCGCGCAGCTTCATAATCGAGGCACGATGAGTCTCCTCATTAGCATCCTGCAATGCAGCTGGCGAATAGACCAAAGTATAGATTTTCGCCCAGATTCGTCTTAGGCGCATGACGTGGACGGCATTGGACATTACCGTTGGCACTTCGTCAGCCGAAGTCCTAGGAGTTCCATGAATGCCTGACGCCGATATCAAGGAGTCGTCGATGTCTAGTGGCAGCTGTGAATGCTTTTTGAGTAACCTGCGCGAGGTTGCTGAGATTGATCCTGCGTGCAACTCACCTCGGCATCAATCTCATTAAGTTGGATGCCCAAGGGTCGCCCGAGCCGAAGAGCATAGGCAACATCTATGCCTTGAGCAACCCAAAAAGCTCTTTTGCTTAACTCAGCATGGAGTGGGTTCCGCCTCGATGGACCGCGCTTCGCACTGCGGTGGTATCCTAATTCTATGCATTGTCTCAAGGCCAGTCCAGAGAGTTTCCTGTAGACCTATGGAGTTAGCAATGCAGACGTCAATCCAATCCATCTGATGGTTTCGTCATTTACCACAGAGACGGGCCTTTTGTAGATCGAAGTGAGTACATGGCATAACAAAGAATCGCTTGTATTGCTTCAAGGTTGTCTAGCATCAGCACTTCGGGGTATAGCTGAGCGGAGCTGTACAATGACTAAGGCAGTGTTAAGTAAAGGTATCGAGGAGTACTCAAGAATGCGTACGTATCGTACCTCTGCCAAATGTTGGTAGCCTGGAACAATGGTGGCACCCACTGCATATACCTACGATGGTGAGCTACATTATAACAGGCGGTGAGCTGTATCCAACCTACCATATTCAGGAAGAACATGGGTATCGAGAATGTGCCGGGATCACTCAAGTCAGTAGATGGGAAGAGGAGCTGTGCCTCGTGGTGTCTGAACGTGGGCTCATGGAGAAATGGATACTGTGGATGGATGTTCTCGAAGTAGGCATTGCTGAGCGTGGTGGCGATGTGATACTCCGGTAATAGGCATGGCAGTGGGGCGCTTTCGACTTTCTCGGGTGCGAGACGCGGTGCGGATTGCTTGTGAGTAAGCGCCCCTCGAAGTGATGCGTTGATTAGGTGTGCAAAGGCAAACGAAGAAGAGGAGCCTAAGTATTGAGGCTCAACTTGAGTGGTTTTGAAATCTAGAAATCCAACCCGCGCAGGCAGATCGCTAGCCGGACTGTCTTCAGTCTCCGACAGAAACATGGGGGGAGACCGGCTGCTATCCGCACTAGTGGGTAAAGCAGGCGGTGATGAGGTACGGGCATCCGATGAGTATTGGGTCCCGCGCTGTTCGATTGAGGCGAGGCGCTCCTCCAAGGTTTCGAGATAGTTTCTCGGCCGTAGTTTCTTAGACTCGGGGTCTTTCACAAGGCAGGCTGCACGAGGATGTAAGAAAGGAGGCACGGGTGTAAAAAGAGATTTGATCTGCCGCAGCATAATACGTACTCAGGTGAAAGCGATGGCAGTTTGCGCAAGATGGAACCTTTTCGTCACACTGGCATGCAAACGTCAGCACAGTAACAACCGCAACAGTAGCGAGGGTGCCACTATAAAGTGGAAAATCCTCACTTTCAATTTCTTTTCCTTGCAGTGCACGCATGCCCGGTTCGCCCTGTCTCCAGGCGTCCGCCGCCGCCTTCTCACAACTTGCCTGATTGCTACTGGGGTTGCCATTCAGTGCACCTTTTTGGTTCAATGCGCAAGATACAATAATAATTTACGGGAGACCAGCGAAAACTGTGGGCGATGTTTGAACGAAGACTTCACAGCCGGTGCTGAAGAGTAGCACGTCGTCAACTCCTACAGTGGCTAGATGCGACCCTTGATTCACCGCTATTTTCTGCCATACTTCTGTCGCACCTAAATGCATCATGTAGTTAATGTTCAAACTGATGTACGTCAACACAAGATTGATTATGTTTATTTCAGAGGGAATACGCAGGGCTACATATACAGTGTGATTCGGCGACATTAGTTAAGAACAATAAACCGGCTCACATATCCTCGACATAAGTTCAGCTCTCTAGAAAACTAGATAAGAGCGTTGAGTTAAAGGACTGGGGGCGGTCAAACCTTTGCGGTCTGGGGCAAGAAACTAGTTACTTTGCCCCAAACCCCAAAACTATGGGATGGTGGAGGCATATATCCGTTTCGATTGGCTGACCGTATTCTTCCGACACGGGTAGGCTATGGCGCTAATACCAGTCACGAACTGCCCCCGCGCGATTTAAAGATAACACCAACAACGATATCGCGCCTCGTATTCTTCCGATAGGACCTGCCAAGGATCAGGAAACCCCGTATCTGGGGTACATTATGGGGATCGGATCCCCAAATCTATACTTAAAAGAACCCGACGAGCTCGTTATGATTGATGTATCATGTCTGGTCTGATTCACGGTTTCACACTTGAACTACGCCTACCTTTCTCTCACCAAAGTTCAGACATACGTTTGCAATAATGGGCATCAAGGATGCTTTTACCCGATCTTCTTTCGCCAAGTATGGAAGGAGCATCCGAGAAACGCCGCGGAGCATCATTTGCAACAGTACGTTGCTGTTCAGTGCTATGATCTATGCCTTTGCCGGCATTCCTATGAGTAAGTCTTTCCACTCAATCGCTGGGTTTATATCGTCTAAGGTGCGGTGATGTGAAGCATGGGACCAGGGTTCCTCCGCCTCTATTCCTTCCCTGCCAGGTTTCGACAAGCAATTCCATGTTTCGTCAGGGTCCAACGCTGAAGCCATTTCGACCTACGTGTCAATCATCTACATTGGTTATGCCGTTGGTGCGGCCTTGTCCTTCTTCGTGAACGATCGCATAGGTCGTCGATGGGCTTTCCGACTCTACTCGCTGGTTGTCATAATTGGTCAGATGATTGTGGTGGGCGCCCCGAATATGGGCGCACTCTATGCGGCTCGCATCATCACAGGTGTGGGTATTGGCTCGCTTAGTGTTATCGGACCCATGAGCATCGTTGAGATCTCTCCAAAGGAGATCCGTGGTCTGCTGACGGCGATGTACACCGTGTCCATGGGAATCGCCTTGACCTCTTCCAGCTTTTGCGTGCTGGGCATCCACCGAAATGTCCCCAGCGGCAAATTGCAATACCAAGTTCCGGCCTTCTCGATCGCCATTTTCCTGGCCCTGTGTATCGTGAGCAGCTTCTTCATCAGCGAATCGCCTCGATGGCTCATGATGGTCGGCCGCAGGGAGGAGGCAGTTCGAACTCTTGTCGACCTACGACGCATGCCTGCTGACCACCCACGAATTGTCACCGAAGTGCATGATATCGAGACCTCGCTCATCATGGATTGGGGCGACGTTCACGGTAACTCAAACCTTTGGTTGATAGCCAAGGAGACTTTCACAGTGCCCTCCAACCTGCGCCGCTTACAGCAGGTATTAGTGGCGTATGCACTGGCTCAGCTTTCTGGTGCCAATTCGGTGACAAGCTACTTCATCCCCATCATGAGCCTTCTAGGCGACACTGGAGGTACTGAGAAACACATGTTCCTAAGTGGCATGTACGGATTTTCGAAGCTCATATTCAGCCTTATTGCCGCCTTCTTCTTCATTGACATTCTTGGTCGTCGAAAGTCGCTTTTCATTGGCATCACCGCCCAGATGCTTTCTCATATATACATAGGCGTCTTCATGAAGTTCGAACAGCGTGGCCCCGTTCCTAAGGGAGCGTCGACTTTCGCCATCGTCGCGCTCTTCGTCCACGCCTTTGGATACGCCGTTGGTAAGTCTAGCTAATCTCACAACGGGACCAACTACTTTTCTACTCTTGCTGACTATAGCACCATTTTCGATTAGGTCTTTTCATTCTGCCGTACGTCTTTGGTGGCGAGCTCTGGCCTAATCATATCCGTTCTTTTGGTGGAGCCGTGGGCGCAACCTTCCATTGGCTGTTTATCTACGCCATCAAGTTCGCATTCCCCAATATCTTGAGCTCGATGAACAACTGGGGCGCATTCATCTTCTTCGCTGGTTGGTGCTTCTTGGGCTTGATTTACACTTATTTAGTTGTCCCAGAGGTCGCTGGTCTGAGCGTTGAGGAGATTGATACGGTCTTCCAAGGCCCGTGGTACAATGCGTTCAGAAGATCGAAGCGTGGTCGTATTCTCGACAGTCTGGAAGAAGGAAGCATCCACGGCACCGAGACTGATATGAAGAATAAGGAGTAATAGCTATCGAGCCCAACAATTTACGCGAAACGCCATACTTGGACACAATGCTTAAGCCCCAAAAGGGGATTTTAAGTAGAGCTGCGCATGATATCGTAATCTTGACGATATTGTATCGCGATCGTAGCGCAATCAATTTGGCTAGGCGATACGACATCGTCTACTGTATCGACTGGCCAATAATGTGACGATAATAAAGAAAAAGGAAGAAGAAAGTGAGAATGAAAATACACAACAGCGAAAAGGTCGTGATAGGTGGTAGGATAAAATCTATCTCAGGCTTTGGAAGCCTTAAGGTGGGGAGAGGCTGACTCTTCACCAAGGCTCTCAGCATGGCACATCAACTCCACACCTCGTATATTCCTTCGAATCGACCCGCAATGTGAGTATGTCCCTGGTAGCTCCTGGGATCTTCGCCAATCAAATTCACTGCTGTGAGAGATGCATCAAGTAATACTATTGAGGGAAAACGAATTCAGCCACCTCCTGTTGGGATATTATCCTGTATATTGTATCCCGCAGCATCCTGGACTCTGGGAACTGGTCATGGACTTGGGGGTTCCGGGTTATACCTCAAGGGTGGCCCCTCATGGGTGGCCTTAGAAATTGCCATGGTCCATGGTCAAGATAACCTAGTGATATCGCGCACCATAAAAATCAAGTGAAAAAGGCAGAACTGAAGGAAGCAATAAGGCAATTGCTATTATTAACAGAGGCTCAGAATGTCTGGAAATATGGTGTTCAACGACCACGTAGTGTGTGATGTCTTGTACATGGCATCCTATTCTCGTTCCAGGCGTCCTACAGTGTGTAGTCCCATCAATCGATCATCTTGGCTTCTTAAGGCCCACCCAACTGCTAAGCCAGATGGCAAACACTGGCTCGAGCTGTCAACTTCGTTTTGTCAAAGCAGGCTGGGCAAAACATCCCATGCTCCCATTGTTTCATGCTATACGCCAGGTTGTAGACATGATTTCCCTTGGCACTCAAAATAACAACTCATGGTCGCCTTAAATTCTAAGACACCCCGAAGGAAATGAGCCATGGCCAGTATAAAGGATGCCTCTGTCTCCAGATTCGAACTTATCATTCCCACCACAATCTTGATACACACCACACCAAAGAACCACATCTCTTGACTCCAAACAAACTCACACCGGCAACCACCAACAATATGAAGGCCGTCCAAGTTATCTACCTTGCCCTCGCAGCAACCGTGTCTGCCAGTACCTTCCAGGCTCGCCATACGGAACCGGTCACTCTAGCTCTCTCGAATGACTTGACCAGAAGCTATGCGACTGCTAAGATTGCCACCGATGGCGAACCTCATTCGATCGGGGTCTTCTTTGCCGGAACCCCCGTGAACCAGGATGGTAAAATTATGGCGTCCTCCGCTCAGCTGGCCACTGTTCCCGGTGGGATCCACTGCGAGATCACCAACGACGGAACGACCATCGCCACTCTGACCGAAGAGAGCACCTACGTGGATCTTGATGGAAACCCCGACGAGGCTGTTCCCGTCAACCTGAGCGGCGGCAGGGTGACTTGCACTCTTTGAGTGACCGGGGAAGAATAAACAGCACGGAGCTTGTATCGGTACATCGAATAGGACAGATGGACTTAGATAGAATAAAGCAGCATGGTTCCATTTTCAATCCCTAAATCGGATCCTTGGCGAGCCGAACTAATTCTACAATGCCATCTACCTGACTATTGTTCCTTGGTGCCTCCGCGAAGACGTCGAGAAACTTCCTGAAACTAACCAGGCTCAGTGAAACCATCCAATGTTTCTCTTTAAAGACGTGTAGTCGCAAATGCAAAGATATTATGGCGGCCTGTTTCGATGTAGTGTCGCGCTGCGAGCGGGAGGAGCTGGAACGAACCGGCATGGGATCAAATGTCACGATTGTTGGCTTTCTGCCCATCGTCCTTGGATCTGCAATGCTAGTATACTCTGACCGAGCACAAGCGCATGCTTATAATGGCACTGGAGGAACTCGTCAAGTAGAGTATACAGTATGTACCCAAGGTCGAAGTATCATGGGCGAGATTAGGCCACTGCCCATGCCCCTATACTAGGATGCACGCGATCAAGTCACTCCCCGCCTGGACTTCTCCCCTCCTCATCTTCTCCTCTTCACCACAGTCAGTCTCCCCCGTCAACTTCTGAGCGCGGTGTCTCTTCGACCTAACCCAATGTCCGACGGTGGCTGCTTGACAGTCATTTGACATCCACCACGAAACACCATCTCCATTCCTTTCGCTCCCCGCCGCAATTATCATGCCCCATTCGCTCCGACCTATCTCAATCAAGTCACTCGACGGCAGTCCAGTTCTCGAACCGGTCGACCTCCCTGAAAACATCAAAGAACTGCGCAGTATCAGCAAAGACACTTCTACCGACTTTGACTTTCTCTCATCGGCTCACGAGTCTTCCGAGTATGAGACTTGCTACCGGGAAGAGTCGCTCTCGCAAGAGAAGGCCACTTCATCGTCTCCTGAAACGGGCGAGCCGGTCACGACAGAGCATCCAAAAACCGGTCTTTTGAGTTTGCCCTATGAGATTCATGAGCAGATCCTGGTGTTCATCTTTGGTCCGACAATGTCCATGGCCAGCCCCAGTGCAACCTCCAATTCATCTCCGAGGAGTTGGAGTAAATCTCCCCCATCCCCGCGTCGCAAAATACTCATGGATCTCGCCCTTGTCTGCCGCTCATGGACGCAGATTGTTCAAGGCCGGATCTACAGGCAGGGTGAGTTGACCGTAAACGCCCGACAGATTGTGTTGACAATTGCTGACTCCACTTTAGTCCGTTTGGAGGGTACTATGAAGGCGATGTTCGAATGCAGAAAATGGTTCCTCGGAAACCGGCATCTAATCAGCCATGTTCGCCGCGTCGATGTCTGGATTCCGGTTTGGGGAAGACGGTCATACACCCCGGTCCCTCGCGTCCTCGACAGGAGACGCAATCATCACCAGCTATTTATGTCACGGGCCATGGGATGGGAAGAGGAGACACACCCCACGTATGACATTCCGTTCTTGAATTCCGAGGAAGGTTCAACAATAGAAGAGATCTTTCACCACATGCAGCTCTTCACGAGTGCCCGAATCCTAATCTTGCAAGGCGGACATGCCCACAATCCTCCCGAGGTCCGACATTTCCGAGATGGAACCGGTGACGAGTCTCATCGCCGCCTCCCACGACTGCCCCATATCGAGACTGTCGTTCTGCGCGGTGCCTGGAATCTGGTGCGTACCCATCAACAATGGACCAATGTCTCACAGGCGCTGCCGGCACTTCGTGAATGTCATTGCACGTACCCCACCCCGAGATCAGACGTCGATTCAGTAATTACCCAAATGCTCAATCGTCGTCAAAAATACCTCCGACACGTCAATCTGACCCTCGAGGGAATTGGTAGCCTTGCAGAGTCGGAGCTCGGCTCCAGTCAGCCCGTATGCCCCGAAGCCGTCTGCGTCCTCCTTGGTTACGCTGCCTTTGGTCTTGAAACTCTTGCCTTCACGGGGACAGTCTGCCAGAATGTGTTCCGCACTTTACACGGAATCTGCAAAAACGCTCAATGGCCCTCTCGTCTCAAATCCCTCGACGTATCTGTGCTGGGCTGTTGCCCCGACCGCTCCGACCCAAGCGTTTCCCCCGAGCCTCTTCTCGGGATCACTAATCTGAAATTCATCCATGCATTCGAAAGCCTTGTCATACAGACAGTGAAGTGTCTCGAATTCATTCCAGATCTCGCGCATGTCAATATTCGTTTCCTTGATGTCTCACCCACCTGCCCTCAACTAAAGCCCTACTTCGAAATGACCAACAACAAATGCAGCGGTCTATGGAGCCCGGCGATACTGGACGCGCTGCATCAGAGTCGTCCCGCTGCAAAGTTTGTCGAACTGGAGGACGGAATCTATCCTCGTTCCGGAGAAGATGGCCAGGTCGTCGGTATCATGGCCGTGTCTCGGCGCCCGCTGAGTGTCCAGGTGTGCCGGTACGAGTTGATCGCGAGCTGATTGACCATCACAAAACTGGGTGATCTGTTCAATGATTTTGGGGA
This sequence comes from Penicillium sp. G339, assembly GCA_027569595.1. Classification (NCBI taxonomy): domain Eukaryota; kingdom Fungi; phylum Ascomycota; class Eurotiomycetes; order Eurotiales; family Aspergillaceae; genus Penicillium; species Penicillium sp. G339. The sequence goes on from JAPDFJ010000031.1 coordinate 168,558, forward strand.
CCTGCTCCCGAATAGAACTGTCTGCATTTCTAGCGTTCTCGCGGATACCCAGTCATCGAGTATTCTTCCTCGAGATATTTTTAGCATGTTGTATAATAGATCTGACTGTTTTAATGTGAAATGAGAGTTACACCCCGCTTCCAGCGCCTGAGATTTCTCTGCAGACGTAGATATAAGCCCCTTCTACTTCGCACGGAGGAGAAAGATTAATGCCATTGATTAATACCATACAAGACTCAATTTTCCCAGTGCACCTTTTTGGCCAAGGCAATTGGATCCCCATTAAACCCACCATCATGCACAATGATTCCAAGAATCCAGATATTGACCGCGAAGAAAAACAACGACGCGAGGAAGAGACCGGGGACAAACGCAGAGAGGCCGAGGAATTCCAGATTAAAGCCTTGCCACAGCCAAAGAGCTTGACCAACCACCCACAGCATCGCAGCCGAGATCCCAAGAGCGGGTTTGCGCATTAGAGATGAAGTCGGAAGATAGAATGGAAGGAGAATGAGATACCAGAGGAAATACTGCAATGCATTAGCAGGGGGATTAATATTGCAACGCATTAGCAACATACCTGGCTGGTGCAAACTTTGTTAAAAGTAACAAAAGCAAACGTCTGAGCAAGCATGGCAGTAGCCAGATTCTTTTTTGCAAGAACCAACGGCAACGCCACAACCGAAAGCAACAGCTGGGGAATGAAAGCAAGAGCCTCGAATTGGAAACCCGTTAGACCCGCGGAGGTGAGATACAGCAGGGTACTGTAAGGCGAGAAATTATGCCGATGATCAACGCGAGTGAGATGGTGGAAGAAAGTATGTTGCAGGAACGGCATGCCGTACATGAGATACATGACAGCATTGAGTGCCACGAAAGTGCCCAGCGCGGAGAGAGTCAATCGAACGCGAGAATGCGTAACGAACTCCATAGCGCGGGTGAAAAGATCCGAGTTCTCCGTTCTAGGGATATCATCCCTCTGCGCATCCCACCACCAAAGAATCGAAGCCCCATAAATAAAGGGATAAATTTTAAAATGCACCCCCAAGCCCAGAATAACACCAGAAACAATCGGTTTCTTGGTCAAAGTCGCCCACAAAAGTGCCGCAACAAGAACACCAAGTAACCCCTCGGAACTACCGCGGGTACTAATATTAGCAACCATCGGATTCCACAACCAAACCGCAGCCACATATTTCAACGCTTTAACCGTAGACATGCGATAAACACGACGCAGGAGCTGCAAAACAAGCCACCCCGCCAAAACATCAGCTAATGCAAAAAGAATCTTGCCAAAGGCAAAGCAAACAGTCGACCAAGGCGGTGGGAGATTCCAAGCAGTTGGCAGAAGCATCCAGGCTAGGAGGGGTGTGTAGCGATAAGTATCGCGATCATAGGGAGAATCTCCATTCGCGACGTAGCGGGCCGCATCGGTGAAAACCATGTAATCGATATCAGTGTATTTCACCGCGGAATTAGCATCTTGCCAAGTGCCGTAGACAAGGAAGATTGCACGTAGGAGAGTTGCGCCTGTTAGGACGCGGGGGACGGTGAAGATCGCTGAATGAGGCATTTTGAATTGATTTGAACAAGGCCAATGGAAGTAAAGAAATGATGGTGGCTCTGATGCTGATTCAACTTGAAGAAGTCGATGGATGATGCGGGAGGCAATTTGATATCTGTTCTCACGGACTCCGCAAGCTCCGAAGGGGGCCGGATGACTGGGTGGATGATCACTCGATCAAAGCAAGTGTTGTGATCGCCGGATCAAGTCAATTGAATCGAGAACCAACACAGCCCGAATTGGCCTCGTTCTTCATATCGAGCGCCGTGCGTTGCGGTGTTTACAGATCGAAGCGCGGCTGCTAAGTCCAGCGTGATTTGCCCGAGGCGTGCTGACTCAGCGGAGATCATTGCCGAGTTTGGAAAGGGCGGGTGCCGCTGGAAGGAGTGACGCTGCTTTAACACTGTGCAATGAGGCTCAAATTTATATATCCACGTCTAGAAGGGGGATATGGTATATCATTGATGGAAGAGAAGAAGTAACTGGAATAACTTAATGTGATCATTCATTGAAAAGATATCTGTACAAATGCTGCGTTGCTTCGTGCTAAATCTACATCCCATCCCATCCCATCCATCCAACCAACCCGAACCAAACCGAACAAAAACCAAACCAAACAAGAACCAAGAAACAATATACGAATCAGTAATAGAGCGGCGGATTAACGAAATACGAATCCGGCATCGGCTCAAAATACGGATGCGTGCCAAACTTCGACCCCTTCTCATGTTCCGGCGTCAACAAGGCCATCGTTTCAGTCTTGGTATCCAAATCCGACAACCCGGGCCAAAGATTCGGGTTATCGCTCCAACTGAGATATTCCCATAGGTATTGTCCCGAGTCATCCACGAAGGGGGTAGTAAGTGGATCGGCAAGACCATTCTCTCCCAAGGATATTCCCATCCGAGCCGGCTCGGCCGGGAACGCATTACTCATATCCCGACCAGCGGGGTAGAGGGTAGGGAGTGATCCAGAGGTGGTACTCGCAGACGCGAGGTCCTGGTTGCGTTTACTAGCTTCGTAGATACGCGCGAGAGCATCGAGGGACCGTCTAGCCGTGTGACCAAACGATTGCATTCTGGCTAGTGTAGTCATGGCGGTTTCGACCTGTGCCTGACAAGATTCGATAGTTGCGCGAGGATCATCTGTAGTAGGATCGTAAAGGAAAAGACCGACCAGCGGGACGAGGGAGGCTTGGAAAGTCCACCACACAGCATTCCACCCGCAGAGTTGGTTTAGTTGAGCGGTTGCGGCGATGTTTCGGATTGAGATTTCGGCTACTTCTCTGCATCGCTCGATGGCTGTTCGTTCTTCGGCGCGGAGGGCGATGTAAGGGACTCGTCGCATTGCGTAGCTGAGTAGTGTGGGGCGGTAGAGGAGCATGCGTTGGTTGTAGTATCGCCATCGCATGACAGTGCGGACGGTACTGATTGATTCCGTGCATGGTTCGTGGTCTTTGAGGATGGGTGGGAGGTTTTCCCACCACTCCAGTAGTTGCGCGTCTGAGTGGGACATCTCTTGGTGTTTGACGAGGGGAGCCGCCGCAAGTGATTCTTGGATTTGGGTTGCGATTTTCGTGAAGCGGATATTCTCTACAAGAGGAAGTATCTCCAGAACATTTTCCTGCAACTCGTTAGTATGTGGCTCCATTTATGGCTGCTTCGATGCATACCTTGTCTCTGCAGTTTGGTGGTTTGACTGTGATGTTTGGTCCAAAGCGACCCATGCTCGGCCGGCCAAGGGTCATGCCTCCCCATGTATCCATGACGAAGAGGGACCACCAGACCCGTCGCTTGAGATCCATAGATGCGATCTTGGCGGGGGTTGGCGTGTGACGACTCTCGGCGAACTCTTTATGGAGACCCAGTCCTGCCGCCATTCGGAGAGCGGCGCCCATGAGGGAATATGCGAGATTGGGCTGGCTGATATAGTGGCAGTACCATCCACCCAGGAGACCTAACGCCTGGATAGTTTCCAGGTGGGAACTACCAAGCGAACTCAGACTGAGATGGCTCTTGCATCGTCGAAAATATGTTTGGTGTGTCGAGTCATCGGGCGTTGAAGCGGCCACACACCCCAAAGCCAGCACGACGTTGAGCAGTGCAAGCCAGTGATCGTCTTTGCGACGGCCGGAAATGTATGTTTCACGGAAATGCTGTTCATCGATGAGAGGTGCAAAGGCCTGGAAGTACATGAAATACGAATCCAGCATTTGCATCTCCGTAGGGGGGATGGCTGGATGTGGCGGAGTGCTGGGCGGATGATGTGACCAGCCTTGCTGGATGTCAAACTGAAGACCAGGCTGTTCGGCTGGATTCGTGGGGGGTGGTGTTCTATCAAAATAAGAAGCGCACCCTGGATCCAGCCAGACGATAACCTTGAGCACGGCCTGGATAGATGACACGCCCAGGTAGGATGAGGGATGTCTGGCGGAGAGGGAGAGCGCATTCACATCATCCGACACGCCTTCTATCAGGTCAGTAGAACTGGTGTGGCGACTATCGTCAACCTCCTCTGGCATGCTTTGCAGAGATTCGAGGTTATCGTCCTCGTTTGACTGTGGGGAGACATGGGCCTCCACCGAGGCTGAGGTGGCTGGAGAAGCAGGATGAGGTGCAATCCCGCTTTGATTAGACGGCATGGGTGGAAGAGATGAATAGTTGGCTGCTAACTCGAGCAGCTTCTCCCGAGGAAGGTTGACGAGGGACTCAAGAGCGAGGTGGGGGAACAGTGTTCCCAGGACGCTGCGGTATTCATCCAGAGTAGTCGACAGTTTCTCGACATGCCTTTGGCAACTATTTAGTTATCATCTCGAGACCACAAGAAGATGACCGGGCGGACTCACCTCCTCGAAGGACGAGGGTCTGAATAATGACACTGGTCCGATTTCTTATACCACCGACAGGCTTCGCATGGCTTCTCACCATCGCATTTGATTTTGCGATGTCGACATGATGTACAGGCGCGAAGAGTTGTCACTCGACGGCTCACCGATTCACGGCGTTCCGTCGGGGGTCGGTTTCGGGCAGGAGAAGCCGCTGTGGCGGTGGGATTCTCAAATCCCTCAAAGGTATGGAACATGTTTGCGAAAATCACCCAAGATTATCGATCCGAGTCACATAGTTTAGAGGCGTCGCTGTCAATGGAAAGGCATTGGAATGGGGCTGTCGTATGATGTGAAGATAGCAGGATTGCTGTTGATGCGTGGAGTGCGCAGTAACGTCTCGGTCATAAAAGGTGGCAAGTCATGACATCCGATGGGGGCCAGGTAGAGGAAATAAGAAAAGAAAAGAAAAGAAAAGCAAAAGAAGAAGGAACCAGCGCGGGCCGAAGAACTAAAACCAAAAGGAAATAGTCATGGAGAATAGCCTGATCCGCCTAAAGCCATCTCCCCGCATTCCAGGGAGAGGGGGAGTACGAGTCCGGGGTTCCGAGGCCTCGCTTATTGGACATGCATGTTGGTCGGCCAGTCATCGTCGAGATAGGATACATTTAATATCCCTCAACTCCAGGCAGGTGTCATGGGCGCGATCCACAGTGCTAACTGGGATCGACTGTGGAGGTGGACGGTCCTTGAAATGCATACAATACAGGATGAACGATGTGATGTACCCTGGCCCTCCGCGTCATCGCGGTTTTGCTAAACAGTACCGGCATATACAGACCAGGATTGCAATGTCGGGCGTGCGACGAATCCCGAGGGGTAGTGGTGTACCAGTATGCATCCATTACCCATGACATCCGGTCAGTGCTGACAGCCACGCGCCAGGCTGACCAGGATTGGGGCAAATTACAGGTGCCGCATGCTCATTCACGCCACACAGTTGACATCCACGCGCCGGAGGACCGCGACAATTTCTCCAGGAGGGAAGACAATTTTCCCGGGTGCTTGGGATGAAGATGTAGAGGTGGAGGGGGGGCAAGTGGAAGGGGCCCTGACCTGCAGACTAGGCGATCGTCTGGGGAAGACGCTGCGTAGAACATGTTGATCCAGGGTCTACCTCGAGCCCCTCTGCCACGCTCCCATCTCACCATCTCATAATCTCACAAATCTCACCCCACCGGCATATGATTCCGTTTGTCCGGTAAAGGGAGCGTCACTCCATTCTTCCTGCAGTCTCATGCAGGGGCACCAGGCATACGAGGTGTGGGTAGCATCAACAATCTCCGAGGGGCCTGGTGAAGATTGGACCGCCACTTAATGAAAGGAGCGACAGCAACAAGTCACTCTGGTCAAGCGGGGCTAAGCATGACATCCCCCAATCGCCACCAAGAGGGGCCCAGCGAAGCCGAGGGTCTGTCGGGCGCGATACCCCGTTTGAGTCAAGGGACCGAGATGGAGTGTAGTGTAGGTGCAGTTGGTTTACCTCGAGTTCATCTTCAATGCCGGACTGCACGGTAGCGGAACTTTCATCCGGGAGTCTTGCAGGATGAAGTGGAGTACAATGAGGGGGAAATGTAGAAACTCCTGGGGAAGCGAAGTCTGCCTGCGGCATCGCTAGCCGGCAGTAACATGGGATTGGATTGCGCATGGCAGGATGATTCCAGTGAAATGCCAAGAGTGGAGCGCGTGTCCCTTCAAAGCCGACGATAGACTGTTGTCTGGAGTCCGGGGATGAGCAAGGCCATTGGCTCGGTTAGAGCGACAGGGCTGGATTGGCGGATTAGCGTGGAAGTTAGTGTTTCAGGGAACTCCAGTATTGTAGGTGGGAGACGGTCAAGGCGATGGTCTAGTCTGCGATGATTCCTGTTCAAAAGGATATAGAATAGAGTTGAAGCCGGTGAGAGAAGAGGGTGAGTTGAGAATGCAGTTATGCAGCCATGCAGTCATTGCCTGCGAAGTAGGCACTTTCGTCCCCGATCCTCCGAGGGAGCTCGGCGGGGTCAGGTCCGTGTCAAAAGGGGTAAGGAGAAATCAGGCGGTGATTGAGAGGCGGTGCAGGAAGGACGACGCTCAGGCACATGCCAGTTGCAATGCATGATGAATGGAAGTATGGAAGAGGAGTGGGATGCATCGAAGTTGTTGACAGAGGGGTGGGATTGCCGCCAGATAATTCAGGCATAATTTACTGCCTTGCTGCCTGATAGTGGGGGCAGCTAGATCACGTGTCCGGGAGCTCCGCGTTTAAAAGGGAAGGCGCGTGGGGAAGCTTATCGATAAGCAGTGGCACCTTCCCCAGCTGCGAGGTGCAAGCAAAATAAAAAGGGCAAATGCCTTCTTCCTTCTTTTTTCCTCCAAATGAACAGTTTTCCCCAGAGTACAAGAATACCGAGATGCTTTCCCCTTTCACTCGTCACTCCCTCACGACCGGCTGGTCTTTTCGTGAGGGCAGCTTTGCCTCGGAAGCCGAGTGGCTGCCCGTCCCTACAGTGCCATCATCCGTGCAGCAGGACCTCATCCACAATAAAAAGTATGAAGCGCTCTTCTCCCCACGCAATTCAAACCCTGACTCTCTTTAGATTGAAAGATCCGTTCATTGGCTTCAATGAACTTGACGCTCGCTGGACAAACGAGAAATCATGGGTCTACCGCAACACCTTCCAGAAACCCGCAATTCCCGATGGGGCAATGGTAGATCTAGTCTTCGACGGATTGGATACCTTCGCGACAGTCAAGCTCGATGGCCAAGTCATTCTGACCAGTGATAACATGTTCCTCGGCCACAGGGTGAACGTCACTCAGGCACTTGCCGCAGAGGGCGAACACACCCTCGAAATTGAATTCGACTGCGCCCTACTAAAAGCCCGGCAAATTCGCAACCAGCACCCCGAGCATAAATGGGTCGGCTTCAATGGGGATCAGTCTCGTCTTGCTGTTCGCAAGGCACAGTACCACTGGGGCTGGGACTGGGGCCCAGTCTTGATGACTGCTGGTATATGGCGCCCTGCTCAGTTGGAAGTATACACCGCACGGGTTGCCGATCTGTGGCCGAAGACCGAACTAGCAGCAGACTACCAGACAGCCGAGGTGACTGTCGTCGCAACATTCGAGAGTTCAGTTGATTCAGGGCTTACTGCCCGGTTTAGTCTTGGCCTGGGCGGCAAAGAGATCGCAAGCCAAGACATTCCTGTCTCCAACGAAAACACCGCAGACGTGACATTCCGTGTCAACCGCGTTGAGCTTTGGTGGCCTCATGGGTACGGTGACCAGTCTCTCTATGAGGTTTCTGTATCGCTGCTGCGTGGGGATCAAGCTGTTGATCAGAAAATCAAGAAGTTTGGAATTCGACGTGCCGAGATTGTGCAGCAGCCGGACAAACATGGGAAGTCATTCTACTTCCGTATTAACGGAGTAGACATCTTCTGTGGAGGTTCTTGCTGGATTCCGGCGGATAGCATATTGACAAACATCACCGCTGATCGATATCGCAAGTGGATCGAGTTAATGGTCGCAGGTCGACAGAATATGATTCGGTAGGTCCACCCTCAGCCCATTATTTACATTAGCTGATCCCTCTCAGTGTCTGGGGAGGTGGTATCTACGAGGACGATGCCTTCTACGAGGCTTGCGACGAGTTCGGCGTGATGGTATGGCAAGACTTTATGTTTGGCTGTGGTAATTACCCAACCTGGCCCGAACTATTAGAGTCAGTCCGGCAAGAAACGATCTACAACGTGAAACGACTGCGCCATCATCCCTCCATCGTGGTATATGTTGGGAATAACGAGGACTACCAGGTGCAGGAGTCGGAGGGATTGACCTATAACTATGAAGATAAGGACCCTCAAAGCTGGCTCAAAACAGACTTCCCTGCCCGTTATATCTACGAGAAGCTGCTCCCCGAGGTTGTGGCGGAGCACTGTCCCAGCACGTTCTACCATCCTGGTAGCCCGTGGGGCGACGGAAAGATCTCCTCAGATCCAACAGTTGGTGACATGCACCAGTGGAATGGTATGTGACTCCGATAGCCTTTCTCATCGACCAGACTGACGACTCATATTTTTAGTTTGGCATGGCACCCAAGAGAAATACCAGATTTTCGACACTCTCGGCGGCCGCTTCAATAGCGAGTTCGGCATGGAGGCCTTCCCACACATTTCTACGATTGAGCACTTTGTCGAGAACAAGGCCGACATGTTCCCTCAATCTCATGTGATTGACTTCCACAACAAGGCCGATGGTCACGAAAGAAGATTAGCAACTTATCTGGTGGAGAATGTCCGCTCTGCTACGGATCTTGGGGTACGACTCCTACTGTTCCTATTTTTACAACTTCTAACTCATCTAGACCTATATCTATCACACACAACTCATCCAGGCCGAGACAATGATGTTTGGATACCGGGGGTGGCGCCGACAATGGGGCGACGAGCGACACTGTGGTGGTGCACTATTATGGCAGCTCAACGACTGCTGGCCAACCATTTCATGGGCCATTGTTGATTACTTCCTGAATCCAAAGCCAGCCTACTACGCAGTACGCAGAGTCCTCAATCCAATCGCAGTCGGTGTCCGACGTGAGCATCACGATTGGAGTGTGGCGCATGCGCAACCCCCCAAGACCAGCAAGTACGAGCTGTGGATCGCCAGCAACAACCGGCATGTTATCCAGGGCGACGTCGAGCTTCGATTCCTATCTGTCAACAGTGGCCTCGAAATCCGACCATCTATTGTCCGCAAGGACGTTGCCATAACTCCAAATGGAACAACCAACCTGATCACCGATGGAATTCTGGATCATGTAGCGGAACCCGAGCCACATGTCCTGGCTGCGCGGTTATGGGTAAACAATGAGATTGTTGCGCGAGATGTGGACTGGCCACAGCCATTCAAATACCTGGACCTTGCACACCGTGAACTCGAGGTCGAGGTCGAGGATGATGACTCTGGCGCGGTTCGGGTGGTCTTCCGTGCGAATAAGCCGGTCAAGGGTCTTGTTTTGGAGGAGCATGTCGGGGTCCGGCTTAGCGATAATGCTTTAGATATTGTTCCTGGGGATGAGCAGTTTATTATTGTTGAGGGTCTTAAAGGGCGGGCTTTGAGTTATCGGTATCTCGGCCTGGAGAGTGCGGGAGTGATCTCTCTATAGACTATCACTGCACAATGCAAGGCTGTGTACATTTCGCCAATCATGGTTCCAGAATTCATCTTTTCAGCCAATTAGTCCTGTGTAATAATGAATGTGTTTTATGACAGCTTGTGCGAGCTAATCTCTGCCCATTTACTCTATCAAACCTCCTACATGCTGATTGTCTGGGGATTCTATATGTACTCTGCTGGTTCGCCCTCTCTAGTTTTCACTGTACATTTCTACTCACCTCAATATTAGATGTCAATTTCTAGACTGTCACTTATTACAAATATTCAGATCTCACTGAACTTTCCTCCGTTTTGTAATTTCGGGGTGCAATGGCTCCACTGTCATGTGACACATGGTAGATACCTGGACTTGTAGCTTACTTCCTTTCTCTCTTCTTCTTCTTCTTCTCCTCATCCTTCATGTTATTGTCTGTACTACAGGAGTTCCGGAAATCGGTGTCACCCCCAACACTCTTTCATTGTTCCCCAAACCCTAAATGCCAAGTTACACTAAACTAATTTTTGGATATACCAAAAATAAGCCCGTTGATCGGATGGAAAATCCTACTTTGTATATCAAATGAAACTATATCATGTTCGTATTGGAAACACGATAATCGTGTGTAATAAGAATACCATCGGTAGGCGCGGTAGAGCGAGGATAGAGAGATTCTTCATCACTGTCCTTTGAGATCGCTTTATCAACTGCACTCCCCTTGTCATGGACTACATTTGCATAGTGATAAGAATCATTAAAAGAGCCTAGTGGAATGCATGCATCTTGCTTGTTTCGATATGAGCCCCCAAAGTTCCTGTATAGTCCACTATTTCTTTGTGAGTAATGATTGGTGGGCCGTGAATCGTTGTTGGCTGTTGATTTGTGCGCGTTCACAATGAACAGACGAAAGGCGGGTAAGCATGAGGTTACAATCGCAAACGTGTTTTCGAGCATTGAGAACAACTGGAATTTGATGGGGTCCACGTTATGGGTTTTAGGGTTTGTCATAACAAGACGCAAGATGGCGAATATGATGGGAATTATTGGCAGCGAGAAGACACCGATGAGAATCCATCGCTTTCGACGGTTGACTTTCAATTTGCGGAGGAGGGGGAACGGGATCACCATAACTAGAGAGGAGGAATCAGTTTTGCGTATAAAACTTGTAGATTAGGTGTATATGAGGCTACCAACCGCAAACGTCTCCCGCAATATCGGTCCCGACTGAAAAGTGAAAAACGAGATTGGAAAAGAAGATATCTTTCTCCGATGCGCATTTTCCTGCCAGGAATCAGTATGAGGGAATCTATAAAAAAGGAAACCTGGTTTTCTTACCTAGCGTGAAGAAGTCGCGGATAGGATCACACGCAAATTCCTGCAATACCACGCTTGTAATCCATGTCGAGGCGGTGACTCCACACATGATCCACCAGAACAGCCGCATGGACGAATTCACCGAGTCGAAAAGCCTCCAAAAGAAGAAGAGGAGGGAGAACTTGACAGACCACAGAGTAGTCCATAGGAGAAGATCGGCGGCATACTGCAGTTTGAGGAATAGTGATGCCCGATCCATGAATCCCGCCCTTGGAAGCTGCAGACCCGCCCCAATATATGCGAGCTCATACATCGGGGGAATTGCCATTTGATAGACAATAGCCGTTGCGAAGTGACACAACAGGGCAAAAAAGATCCAATAATCATTGACGAACAGTCGTTGGCTGCTTTTGTATTGGACGTGGGTTCGAATAGCGACCAAAATGACGGCGAAAGCAAGGCCTATCCACATGAGAGCCTACGATAATCCATGAAATCAGACAAAATAACTGTTTCGATGACTTCTCTTGTGTCCGATGAAGGTTAATTACCGTTTGGCCCTGTTCGGATATTATTGGAGTCTCCATCGTGGCTTCCGCTCGCTTCTCCCGCGTAGGAAAAGGGCCATAGAGGGTTGAATCCATTCTTTTCTCAGGGCATTCAGACGAGAAATATTCGAAGATTATACACTTTAGCCAGTCAAGGGGGCGTTGGCCGTGGTTCTGGCAACTGCTTCAGGGAACACCATGGGGAAAATACAGGCCATGGCTTGCGGCGTGAGAGCATTAAATAAAAGACCGCCCCAACATGGCCTTTTATTTATGCCAGTACTATACACAACTTCCACCAATAGTCAAGAGTCAGGTTGCTAACCCTGCATATAATAACGCCATCCTCATGCAACACTACTAAAGGTACATAGACTAAGAGCTTTTTGGGACAATATTGGGGCCGAGTAGAAGGCCGAGTTGGGGGCCATATGGTAAGTGTAATCACATCTTAGCTGGTCTTAGTTAGCAGCCACAGCACAGTGGGCAGCTATTGAGCCTTCTGTCGGACAATTTCCACTTTCAGAAAAATGGGGCACTATCGTCGCATTGAGCCAACATTGACAAGGGTTAAGCGGGCCTAAAGACGAAGCGAATCCGCCCGAGATGTCAAAGCGCTTCCCACAGTGGATTTCGATTTAATATGTTCACTCATATTGGCTACTAGCAAATCCCAATCCTAAGCTATCCGTGCTCAGCTTATCGGCCACTACTTGAAGCGAGGAAAACACTCGGTCCATCTCGTCTTCAATCTCAGGGGGGCAACGGACCCAAGATCCGGGGTTTTCCGCGCTAGGAGGGACGCGGTTGTATGTATGACCATAAAACGCGACAATAACCCACGGGAAATTGCATCTACATTTTTTCCTCATTTGTTTGATCTTATTGTGTGGTCAAACATGAAGCTCCTTTCTTGCTGCGCACTCTCACTTTCCGTGATTGGCTCGGCCATTGCATCTATGACTAGCAATGTCGACCCTATTGAACTTTCATCCCTCGCCAATGACTGCACGCCCGAAATTTATACCGATCCTGGCACGATTGAGGCGATCCGAAACACCCTAGCGATCTACCCTTTTGCGATTGACGGCAAAAATTTCGATGCCCTCAGCAAAGTGTTCAGCGCTGACGCCATAGCCAACTATTCAGCACCCCTCAATGTCTTGACACCGCTACATTCTATTCAATCTGTGTTGAAGCAGAGTCTAGCATGCGTGACGACACAGCACTTGTATGGCACCCAGTGGATTGATGTACTATCCCCCACTAAGGCGCAATCGGTAACATACTTTCGTGCCGCCCACTTTGGTAAAGGGGATACCGAGGGCCAGGTTCTCTACGCCTATGGTCAATATCAGGACAACTGGGAGCGTCAAACTTTTGGTACCTGGCGAATCGTGCATCGAAACTTGGTTTACATGGTATGTCTCCTTGTTATGAATTGGCAGCAAGTACAAAGGTTAACAGCTCTCCATCTAGGGCCCCCAAATTGGCAACGAGACTGTTTTCGTCTGCTAGTTCATAAATCCATTCCGTGCAAATTAGCGCAATGCTGGAATCATGGCGATGGATCAATATCCATAGCAAAATTCAAGCTTCATCGTGACTTATCTTTCATTACTTCATCTCACAAGCGAGAGGGCCGTCGTTTTCGTCAACGCATGCCTTCATGTCTCTGCGACTAAAGTTCAAATCAATTGAGGACGACTTCGCCAGTCATAAAACATACACGGTAAATATTTCAAAGCAATAAGACTCTGTTTATAAACTTTCATTCTATAGCAGCCGTGTTACAGTAAAAGAGAAGAAAACTAGTTCAAAATATTCAGACGGTGAATATCCAAACCTTACCAAATTTTTAAACCTCAAGCCATGTGCGATTCATCAAACCTCGTGCTTTCGTTTTCAGGTTGATACAAGGTGGACCAGCTGCCAAGCAGAGTGGACCACAAACGGGCCAAACACTTCAATGTGAAGTTCCATTACCAGCGAGCCGTGCTGAATGTGGGAGAAACCAACTTGCAATATTTTCCTACCGAGGAACAGGCCGTATAGGATAGTACCCGCGGCGATCAACGTCGTTGGATAGACATTTTAATCAAATTAGGCTTAAAAAAATAAAGGGAGTAAGAGCAGACCCTAAGAAAGGTCCCAAACATATTGATACAAGAGATGGATACTAATTCTAGGTTCGAATGCAGGAGTTGTCTAACAACCCAACGTTGTGTATTGATATAGCCGAGTACATTATCAGATGCAACAGGCTCTAGGCTCCAACCTTGACAACGGCCGTAATACTTCAATAAGAGCATGATAGAGGATATTGGAAAGGTCGTGGCAAGGAGATCCAAATAGTCGGTTATACTACAATCAAAGGTTTTTCTCATCCTTTCTAATACAGTAAGGGAGGCGGCCACGTGCGAGACCGCGAGACCTTAGATTCTATATTATTTCACAATGATAACGTATGTTCGCAACCGCTCCTTTGGTCAAAGTGGGAGACATCTATTTGCACTGTTTGTTCGCAATGGCGAAGTATATATGGGCGAGTTATGGGTTATCCGAGGATCTCCTCGTCTGGCGGATCGACGGCAACGAATCTCGGCAGTCCGCAGTAGCACATCCACCCGACCAACTTGAACAATCCACATTCACCAACCTCCAAGGTTCTCCCACATTGTCTCTATTGCTATTTAGTATATACTCCACTATCAAAATGACGGCCGATCTCCCCCGCACCCAAACGGCCGCCGTGGTGCAGAACCCCGGCGACAACCACACCATCGTCCTGCAAAACGACATCCCCATCCCAGACCCAGGACCGGGCGAGATCTTGATTAAGCTGCAGTGTACAGGTCTTTGGTAGGATTTCCACTTGCTTCACATGAAATTACATGCTAATCAGAACAGCCACTCCGAAGTCCGCGCCGTCCTTGGCTGGGGTGCCTACAATCCCATCATCGGACACGAAGGAGTAGGGACAGTCGTAAAGCTAGGTCCCAACGTGAGCAACACCTCACTTGGCAAACGCGTCGGTCTAAAATGGCTATACAACGCCTGCACAAAATGCTCTATCTGCCAACGTGGATTCACCCACCACTGTCCCAAACAACTCAATACAAGCCGCCATGTCCCCGGCACATTACAGCAATACGCGATTGCCGATTCGCGCTTCATCACGCCCATTCCAGAAGGACTAGCATCTGAAATTGCCGCACCACTTTTATGCGCCGGTCTTACCATGTCGGGTGCACTAGCACATCTTGACAATGAGCTCCAACCGCGTGATTGGGTCGTTATATCCGGTTCGGGCGGTGGTCTGGGCCATGTCGGTGTGCAGATTGCTTCGAGAATCAAGAAATATCGCGTTATTGCGATTGATACCGGAACCGAAAAGAAAGAAATTAGTCTCACGTCTGGCGCAGAAGTATTCATCGATTTCAAGAACGAAGATGTTCCCGCCCGAGTGGGAGAAATCACCGGAGAGGGCGCCCATGCGACAATTGTAGTTCCTGGAACGAGGGAGGCGTTTGAGATGGCTCCGTCCGTCATTCGGAATATGGGGGTTATTGTTAATGTCGGATTACCGCGGAATGATATTGAGATTCCTCTTTCGGCGACGATTTGTGCTGCGCGAGGTGAGTTTTTATTTCCCGCAATTGAGGGAACTTATACTAAACTGCATAGGAATTACCGTTAAAGGGTCATCAGTTGGAACTGAGGAGCAGATGGCGGAGTTGTTGCAATTCGCGCTGGATGGTGTCATAGACCCGGTTATTGAGGTGTTTGAATTTACTGAGGCGCCGCGGTTGATTAAGGGACTTGTTCATGATGAGATTAAGGGGCGGGCTGTTGTGACTATTCCCCAGGATACTCAATAACAAAGATGAGATGCATTTGGTTATAATTGGCACAAGTATTGGCGTGCCGAGGATGCATAGATATATATACACGATGTTGCACAGTCTGTTCACCAAACATTGCCAGCACACCCATTTTAGAGTGAGTACAGCAACAGAATACAGGATAGCTCTTAGATGAATTATTGTAATTCAATAAAGCTGTTAAGCTCTTAAACGGACCACTTCCACCCTCTATCTAGTGCCAGTGGCAGCTGACCCACCTCGCTGCGGCTCTTATCGCTTATCACCGATTTTCTCCAACTTTGAGCAACTTCCCATCTTCACCACCTTCACCTCATTCACTCCAGCTTTATGGGCACCAAACGATCCTGGGAAGGCCAGCCAGTCGGTCTCCACCTTAAATCAGACATGGATATCTCCGAGTCGGCTGGTTCGACTATGTCGATCTTCGAAACCTTCCGCAACGAGCTGGACGAGCACCACGACCGCCGCGAGCGCATCATCAAGACCAGCCGGGACATCACCGCGCTGAGCAAGAAGATGTAAGATACCTTTACCCTTCATCTGCAATTGACACCAGCTAATGCATCTCTCAGCATCTTCGCCCTCCAACGCGTCCGCGCCACCAACAAACCCATCCCTCCCAAGATCGCACAAGAAAACCAACCCCGCCTCGACCAAATCAATACCCTCTTCACAAACATCGCCCCCGACCTCACAGGCACCAATGCCTGGCGCTACCGCCAAATCAGCGGCGGCATCCAAGAATATATCGAGGCAATCTCCTTCGAGCACTACCTCCGAACTCAAACCCTCATTACACATGCCGAAGTATGCACCCTCCTACCAGCGGGCATTATGGTCACAGAAGAAGATTACTTGATGGGTTTGTTCGATTTGACCGGTGAAATGATGCGATTCGCCGTGCTGGCATTGAGTTCGGGGAATGTTGCTGCTACAAGCACATCCGCGGAGACAGCGGAGACCACGGAGTCAACGAAGCAGCTCCCCCACCTCTCTCCTGCACAGGCGGATATTGTGGTCGATCTCCGTGCCATGCGCGCGAGTTTCGAAGAACTGTCCGTACCGAGGAAGTACAATATGCTTCGCGATTTGCACAAGAAGGTCGAGGTTATGCAGACTAGCGTGGAGAAGGTGGAGCGGGCGGCGTATGGGATTCTGGTGCGTGGAAGTGAGAGGCCTAGTGGGTGGACGCCGGATTTATCTGCTGCAGTGGAAGTAGAGGCTCAATAGGGACAAATTATAGCGATAAGTGATAGCGATGATGGCCATTATGGAAATTTATGATTCGAGCAGACTGAGACTGATCCATGACGAAATTCAAAATGATTTTACTTGAGTTGATGAGTGTATGCTTGAATCATTCGACTCGGCTGGTATACCCTGGATAGCCATGATTTTTATTTTCAAATAATTCCATTCGCGCCGCAATTGAAGTACAAGGACAGCCTTATGTGATGACCGTAACAAAGCGAGTGGTAAATCTACCCCCTGCAGTTACCTACATCTCTTTGAATATCTGTATTCTGAGTTTATCAACCAAGCTCAGTATCCTGGACGTTACTGAGAAGCTTCATATATCATGACCAAGTCGACTTTTGCTAACTTGTTCCTGGGTTCTAGGTTCCTCGAAATCTGGCATCGCAAGATCTCACAAGATTCTCGACTCTGTCAATTACTTCTATCAGCTTAGAACCCACACGCTTGAGTATAGCCCACGGTATTTCGAGGTCTTATTATACCCGATACAATCAATACTAGCTATGTTGAAAAGATACAAAATTGAGTTTAAAAATTACCATAAAAACTCTTGTTGATGTGCACGGGCCATTCTACGTATTTCCGGGCCGAGGGACAGTGGGTGCAACAGCGCTGTTGTTCGTTTCCAACTTGAACGTCACACATCTTACATTTGTCAATATTCCTTGTCCGTTTTGAGCTGCCCTTTCTAACGCCGACTTACAGTCTCAAGGAATGCGTGAAGCATGCTGGACGTGTCGCAGCCGCACAATACAATGTGATCGGTCTAAAACCCCTTGCGCGAAGTGTGAGAAAGCTGGCCTGGAATGCTTCGACAAGCGACCGCTCAGATGGGTGAAGGGTGTTGCGATCCGGGGTAAAATGCGCGGACGCGATTTTGAAGGAGTCCAAAAGCCTTCAAGTTCCGGCTTAAAGTTGTCCTCTCAGCCAAAGCAGAAACAGACAATTTCTTCTTATCGGAAGCATTCGCCAATCGATATATCTCCACCATTCGCCCTGCAGGACCCTTGCATACACGATCTAGACGGATCGTCGAGGTTTTATCTTGATTACTGTGAGTTAGGAACCAAATCTAGTTGGGAGGCGGTGCGCTGAGACTAGCCACAAGTCAACCTTCGAATCTGCAAGTTGTTCATCCTATATGACAGTGAGAAAAACCCGTTTCGAGATTTACTCACTCGCGCCATGAATGATTTGATCTTGCAAAAATGCATAATCGCCCTTGCAGCCCGACATTTTGCCAACACGGGGCAGTCGTTCGACCGGGCTGATACAACTGTATCCCCACGGTTCGTTGGCGCTAATTTGGATTCACTTTACTTTAAGAAGCAAACGATTGAAGCATTATCACGGGAATTGTCCGGACAGAACCATGCCGAGAGAGACTCATTAATGGCAACAATCTTGCTTCTTATTTTTCTTGATCTGCTCGAGTCTGGCATCGACGGCTGGAACTATCACCTTCAGGGTGCGAAAGGACTGATTAATATTTCCAGGTCGGTGGTAGATTCTGATGCTGACAGAACTCATGAATCCGATACTCAGGATGACCCCGGTGATACAGCGAAAAATACAAGACAATTCATTGCTCGACAGTTTTCCCTGTATGTCCACCCCGTGGACCGAACTAAAGGTTTTACGGTATTTAGATTGACAAATACTAGTATATCAACCTTCGGAGATGCCCTTTCAGGCCCTCAGTTAAGGTCTGATACTATTTTAAACTATTGTCTTGACAGAAATCAAGAGTCAATTGTGCGAAGTTTCCTCGGTTGCCCAGCAATTCTGCAGAGGGCCATTCGATATTTCTCTAGCCAAAGAGACATCTTCGAGAACATGCATCTTCGAGACATCTATAATAACGATCAAGTACGAGACACCATCGCTGTGCTTGATATGACGGCACGATTTGATTGCCTGGAATGGGCATCAAGAGCCCAGATTGCAACTATTTCTAGTGTGGAGGTTCAGAATCTTTCACTGTTGTCGCAAGCATACAAAAACGCAACTTTGCTTTATGGGAGACGGATACTCCACGCCTCCGCAAGCCAAGTCAGCGCAACAGGTCTGGGCAATGAGGAACTGGTCTCCGAATTGCTCGCTGTAATGAAAGCAGTCAAAAGTGACTTAACACTGTTCAAATGCCTCTTGTGGCCAACATTCATTGCGGGTCTTGAATGTCAGACAGAAGCCTCACGGGGGTATATCATTGGGTATTTACGAGCTCTGTGGGACCTGACCGCCTGTCTGAATGTAATCAGTGCCTCTAGGCTTCTACAGGGATACTGGCAGAAACAAGACTCCAATGATAACACAGAACAGGGAGGGCAGGGAATCCGGGCAATACATCAGGGCTGGCTTTTGATTTGAGATTTTCTACGAGATGGAGAACCAGTGTACGTTTCAGCACAAGAAAAGTGACAAGATGAATGAAATGACTAAGGCTCATTGACCTTGACCTTTTTGGGTTGTCTTGGTACACTCTGTGATCGCTGAACAGACCACACGACGCAGTTTCTTATTGGGAGTCGAATGCTTATGAATCTGAGTCTTTCTAAATGGACACCCCATTTTCGCTATATGGAAACCCCTTCCGGATATAGTAAGGGCTTGTCACTGTATTATTGAGTCTATATGATACGTAGTTCTACTCTTTTTTACCAGCATTTAAATAGCTTTACTACTCAAATTTGAAACAATACTTAGGATGGACAGGTATTACAGTATCTAGTTAACTACTGAGTTAGCTACCGGAGCACCCAACTGGTAAAAAAATATCAGAAGACTTTCCAGTATATGAGCCAAAAACTTATAACTGGATCAATTGTAATATGTATACCACGCTATACTTTATTAGGCAGTACGTTGTACATAGAATGAAAATGGTGTGTTCATTTAGCATTCCTCATGAATCTGCGCGATAACAACTTCACCCTCTTTACGAGCTTACTGGTTACGCAAGGTTGGGAAAAGTGGCACGTAGTTTTCAACTGGGGTTAAGCTCGACCTATCAAGTTACCACTGAAGCCCCACATGTTATAACTTCCTAATTGGGTAAGCCTGGGTTTGTCACAAACAATTCACTTGACCAAATCAACACGACCCGGGAGGCGTCCGGAGGTATCAAGTGTAGCTATCATTTATAAGCATTTCAATTCCGTTGTGGGTCTGTGACGAAATGAAATCTTCAGATATTTTTATGCAAGAAATTATTAATTGAAGTAGTCATACTAGAGCCCAAATATTTAAAGGCTTCATTGCCCAGCTTTTTGCCATTATTAAAATTACATCTCGAAAACTTCAACAACTGCAGACTTCTGCCTATAATCATTCCTCTTCCATTCTCGTGTCATCATGTGCCAACAGGAGATCGCAAGCAATGGCTGGACCAGCATGCCGGCCAACGCAGGTGCAATCTTCGGTGACCAGCCTTTCATCAACAAGCCGCGGGCCATGGCTATTAATGAAATTAAGTTCCCGTTTGAAGATCCTGTTGTGATCAAGACTCTGGAATATGCCAAGAAAACCTTGCACCCAGGAACTTTTAACCACTCTATGAGAGTTTATCACTACGGTAGGGCAGAAACATATAGCTTGCAAGATATGGCAATATTTTACTAACGGTTCTCTAGGAATGGCTATTACCAAGCAGCAGTTTCCCGAAAAAGCTGCCAGTCTCAACCCGGTGACCTGGGCTTTAGCATGCCTCCTGCATGATCTCGGCACCGCTGAAGAAAACCTGACAGCAACCCGAATGTCCTTTGACATCTACGGGGGCATCAAGGCCCTCGCAGTCCTCAAAGATCTCGGAGCCACTACCGACCAGGCTGAAGCAGCCGCCGAGGCAATTATTCGACACCAGGACTTGGGTGTGGATGGAACTATCACCTTCATTGGCCAGCTCATTCAGCTGGCTACCTTGTACGACAACACTGGCTTCCATCCCCATGTGCAGGACTTTGGCAAGCTGATCCATGACACCACTCGTGCTGAGATCAATGAGACTTATCCTCGTCTCAAGTGGTGCTCGGTCTTTGCTGATATCATCAGAAAAGAAGTGAAGATCAAACCTTGGTGCCATTCGACCCATCTTGTCAACTTCGACAAGAAAATGGAGACCAACACACTGATGAAGCAGTGGGAATGAATGTAGACAACAAAGATTGATGGTTATCTATATTGTTGAAATCTATACTATTAGCATTGTCACATACAGACTTAACACCAACGGCCAGAAGCTATAGATCGATGATATTGATTTGAAGTCGAACGAACTAAATATTATGTCCAACGCTCAGATAGAAGTGTCTAGTAAACCAAGTGACGTAAATGGCCTCGCTGGGATGTAGATGTCCGCTAGATTGAGAATTGGCTGAAAGTTCCACGTTGAAGCTGGCAAGACTCATCAATCTGAGATCAAAAGTTCTAGGCCGACTTGATGCCCCAATCCTTACGAATCCGCTGAAGCCACTCATCAACAGAAATGATTTCCTCCCCGACCTTGACATTCCCTTCCCCAATCCTCTTGAGCTCGGCTGGATCGTACGCAGGAACATGCAGCATATCATGCATCTTATTGCATACTTTCTGCTTCGTGGTTCCATCACGCATTTTTTGCAAGCAGAGCTCATCAAATTGAACATAGTTGCAGACTTTGCAGATGTGGAAATCGTCGGGATATCTCCAAGTAGTACCACAGTCACCATCGCAAAAGTTTGAGAAGGTCCCTTCGAGGTTTTCATCGGTTTTCTCAGCATCACTAGGACCTTCGGCCTCGTCGGCCTCCTTGAGCGGAGATATCAACGACCATGCTGCAAGAGAATCTTCGTCCCGGCCTGCAAACATAAAAAGCATGGCAAGGTCATTGTACGCCTGCCAATCATTGAGAGGATCATCATCTGAGAGTAGATCGAGGTTCACCTTGATATACGAACGCAGGGCGCTCTGAGCTTTCTCATAATCACCCTGAAGCGCATGGTACCGAGCGAGTAGGCGTGTGGGATGGGTTGCATAAAACCACATACCAAGATCGTCGGAACTTTTGATTGTCGTGACATACTCCAGCTGGTTCAGGTAGTCTGCAGCATTTTCGGGAGACTCTTGGGCTTTTTCGAAGCAGAGAACAGCAAGCTGCGAGCGGACCAGCATCTGCCTTGCAACAATGTACCTGTCATTGGTTCCATTTACCTCCAAGATACGCAACCAGTGGTCAATGGCGATATTGATGCGATCGGGGTTTCCGGTACTGTGTTCGTGGCACAGGAGGGCAATTCGGGCCATGAGTTCGATCTGGCGTACTTGATATTCCCACTCCTGAGTGGTGTTCCCAGCCTTTCTCTCCTTCGCGAGTCGCTCCTTGGCAGCAATAATGGCTTCTTTGTAGCCCTCAAAAATGATGTCGAACTCTTGGTCGCCAACCACGGATGCGAAGAGAGCTTCATTGTACGTCTCCTGGTTGTAATGCTCGTGGAAGTTCCGAGTTAGCAGATCCAGACCCGTATCTTCATCGGTTGATTCTTTCAACGACTGCAACAGTTCCAGCAGATTCTGGTATTTGCCCTCTTGGTGCAACAATGAAATCAGATTATAGGTCGTGCCGCAGTCGGCAGGGTAGTCTTTCAATCGCTGCTGGTAGATTGCCAGAGCTGTTTCGTTTTGGCCGATTTCTCTGTTCCACGTAGCCAAGTCATTATTGATATCCACCAAGTATTCCGTGAGTTCCTCGAGTTTTCCAATCTCTCCACTCTGGATTCCCTTCTTTGTGGCCTCTAGGATTTCGATACCGGCGGCATATTCGCCTCGGTTTCCATAGCAGTCAGCCAATCCATATTGAGAGAGCCAATTCTCCTGTGAAAGTGACGATGTGTGTTTGAATTGCTCGATGGCTTCGTCGTACTTGCCATAATCTCGCAAGGTTCGGGCCACGTTACGGCTTTCCTCATAGCCCAGTTCCTCCAGCCCAATTTGTGCCTGGGCCCATTTTGCCGCGTCGAGGATTTGAGAAGGCTGAATTTGAGAAGCGTCAGGATCCGCAGTCGATCTTACAACATTCGAATCCTTGCGACTTTCGATCTGAGAAAGAGTCAGCCGGCCTCATTAAGAAGAAGGGATGAGTATCAGGTATTTAGTACCTTTGTGATATAGCCGTGAACGGCATCAAACATGAACGCAACACCGTCCTCGCCGGATTGTAGCCATCTGCGCGCAAGGGCTCTGCCAACATGTTCGAGGATATCTGCGTCCAATTCTGACTTCGAACTTAGACTTTTAATCCACTTGCTCTGTTCCTCTGGAATGCTCTTCGTGACGGCTGAGTCTCGCAGCCATTTAAGTGTGACCTCTGCATATTCATCATCATAAAGCCATTGCGACCGCAACTCAGGGCTACTCAGCCTCCACCATCGGTCGATTACTTGGTCATCTGTGAAGACTTTCACCAACTGCGGGCCCAAGGCGATTTTGTGTCGTGGGAGTGTCAACGAAGGGTCCGCTAACTTGAGATGCTCCCCAAAGGAGGACACCGCATATTCAAGTAAAGGCTCGAGGGTTGGCGAGTACTCTGAACAAATGACCTCCAGACACGCCGAAACCATCACCAGGTGTGCCATTTCGGCATCGACCCCAACCCGAGCCGTCTTTCCCTTCAGCTTTCGTTGGAAGAAGTCCTCAAAGCCAAACTTATTGAACAGCTTCGGATCACAAACGGATTCCAAGAATCGACGCACGATCCTCACCTCCGTCTCATTGACATCGCCGGTGTCGTCGAGGCTTTGGTCATCCTCGCTCTTCTCTGTGACTGAATCTTGGCGTAAGAAGTCAGCTATCGAGTCGGACACGAGATACACATGTGCGGCCGCGATGTGAAATAGCGAAGAGTACTGATCTCTGATCTTCTCTGCAAGGGGCCGGAGAGAACGTTCGCGGGACTTCAGGAAGAGTACTGCTTCCAGCTCCTCGAGGGTAAGGGGTCGAACTGCAAAAATCACCCAAGTGAGCAAATCGTTCAGATCAGAGATATCCTCATCACTAAGTGTCTCGTTTAGCCACTCAATCTTGCGAACGATCGTGTCGGATCGATTTTCTCCAGAGCGAGAGAGAATGTCGCGGATCTCACCCGGACGCTGCTTGCCGCTGATTTCGTCCAACAGGAGTCCAATATTAACAAAATCACCATTCGTCTGTTTTGTGAGAGCTTCCTGGATTTCGGCACGCAGCGATGCCACTTGGTCAGACGGTCCACTCAGGATGTCCATTTTATCCATCCGGTCGTTGATGAACTTGTTGATGTCGTCACGATTCTTCGTCGCCATATCGAGAACTGACATTGCGTCTCCAAGCTCAGTCTTGATCTTGCCCATTGTCTCTGTCCGACCAGTCAAAAGAATGCGAAGAGTGAATCGAGGCCAATCTACAGCCTTGGTCTCCCAGTCTGCCAGAACCTGCACAAACTCCTTGAGATGCTGCTTGTCCACCTGGTCCATCCCATCCAACAAGAGGAAGAATGTCGAATCGGTTTTATAGGATT
Organism: Penicillium sp. G339; assembly: GCA_027569595.1. Lineage (NCBI taxonomy): Eukaryota > Fungi > Ascomycota > Eurotiomycetes > Eurotiales > Aspergillaceae > Penicillium > Penicillium sp. G339. The sequence continues at coordinate 192,671 of JAPDFJ010000031.1, forward strand.
TTCCAAACAGCTGATCGCAAAGATCACCGATTTGGTTCACCCCGTCTGTTTTCACTGAGCTTACATCCTTTCGATAAACCATGTCCACTTTGGCAATTTGCCATGCGATGACCTCCAGCGCCTTAATAAGAGATGAGTCCTTATTCTCCTGGTCGAAAATATAGTAGGATGCAGAGGTGCAGGTCATGTCCTCTCCACTCTCATTATACGCTTTTTGCAAACTCTTGACAATGGCTGTGAAAAGGTAAGATTTTCCAAAGCCTTCGTCACCGGCGACACCCAAAATCGAGCATCGCGACCGCTGAGAATCCAGCCACGCTGTGTATACAGCGTCCTTTTGCAGCCACTCCCCACTATTCTGCACTTGATCGTTCAAATGACGTTTGTAGATTGCCTGGATTCCCTTGAAGGTCTCACTGGGAGTGTCGAGATTGGAATCGATATTTCCCAGAAGGCGCTTTGCCGCATTATCGGCATCTCTGTTCTTCTCAAAGGTGAGGAGTTTGTCGACCGACGCAGTAACCTTTTTCGTCCCATCTCGAGTTTCAACAATGACCCTTTCACTAGTCTTTTGAGACTCGAATCCTAAGGTCGCGCGCATTTGAGATTCGCGTTCAACCAGGGAAGCCAGACGACCCAATTGGCCACTCACGCCTTCATCACTGTCGAATGCGAAGACCTTGAGCGCAGTGAGAATCTTGTTCCCCTTCATCACCTTAATCGACAACGCACAAATGTCAACAAAGCAAACCAACTCCTCGTTTATAATCTTACGCAGTGCAATGTCGACAGCATCCGCCGGCAATCGCATGTAGATCTTGCATCGCTCTAGCACATCGGAGATCCGCTTGAAAAGCTCAGCTAGACTGGTGAAGATGCGCTTATACTTTGCGCCAACTGACACAAGATAAGAAATCGCGTTGAAGCAAAGACTGCTAGGGGCGAAGACCTACAATGCCCATGTCAATGACCGTGCTAACTTGAATAGCATAGCATAGATGGATGTACTTACCATGCTGGCACCTTGAGCAGCAATGCCGCCCAACACCATGATAAAGTTCCCCGTCTTGGCGATTACATCTTTAGCAACCCTGTATTTGTTGTGTTTCTCATCGTCTTCGTCTTGCTTGCTCCGAATCTGGTCGAGGACTTCATCGACAGTGAATTTCGGAGATACGGTCAGATCGACCTTAGCCGTCTGCGCGAATGCATTACATGCCTTGTTCCACGCCTCCTGGATGTTATAATCGTCTTTGATCTCAACGGTGGACATGTGAGCGATACAATGAAACGCTTTTCTCCGCGGCTGAAAGATATTTATGCTGTTGCTTCAATTGCAAGTCAAGCGGGGACTCCCTGGTGTATTTATTTTCGCTAGTAAGCTGAACATCGCACAGACGAAGCGGCTGAGGGTCGCAGGCTAAAAAGAGGGGCGTGGCGCCGTTGCGATACAATCATAGGGTGGAAACGTAGCGTCAGTCCAGCCGCCAAATTAGTTCTCTGCTTACTTTGCGAACAACTTGGGGAAATGGTCTGTTGGAGCCCAGCAAAACAACGCATTCTCTTCATTTTACTAGTAGCCTGACAAAGTCTTTGCTGGTTGCTTCTCCTATGGGATATCTTCCCCATAAATTCCCACATCGCGAGATGTCGCCGGCGATCGTGTACAAATTCACTGGCGGCCCCCACTCGCACTCGCTAACTCGCTGACAATTGGCATCGGCGGGGATTACCGAGCAGTTCCCGGGACTAACTATTCTTGTTGGGGAATATGTAAGAGTGCTGAGTTGTTTGATGGTGGTCCCCTCGAGCTCGACCTGCAGATCTTACATGTTTCATATTGTGCCCTTATTGGTTGAGCAAATTCGACGCAACTAGAGTCCGCTGCGAGTGGGCCTTGGACTTCCCACTTGGTTTGGGATTTTGGGCGTATCATCGGTCCGATTTGGAGGCTAGCGTATGGACTACGCGCTTTAGGCAAGTGTTCTCAGTACAGCAGTCATTTTTGGTTCAGTTCCCATGACGATATTGAAATTTGATGTTTAACTTGGGCAGAGAGATCCGACGAATATGCAGGCCTGCACAAACTATTGGATTTAATTTTGGTGGTGGCTGATGTGGCTCTCCTTGACGCTGCGGATATCCAAGTTACTTAAGAGCAGCCCCGCTTACACTTGACATAGAAAAACTCCAAGTTCAAAGTTTACTACCTGAAGTGGTTGAAAAACTAGAACTGGAGGCTGATTGATTACCCTGAACCCGTAATCATGAAACTGACCCATACCTCCTCGAGTCCGGAGATCGGTATGTGTTGCTAGAAGTTCCTGGTCAAGTGCTTGTGAATTTGCAAGTCCCGACATGAATAGACACGATAAGAACTGAAGCAGTCCCAATCCATTCAAAGTGTGCGAACAGGAGATTGAACAGAAAAAAGCAGATATTTTGCCTGACACAAAATTCAATAAGAACTTGAAGAAACTCGAGCCCGTCATGATCTACACCTCGTAGTCCACCGGGTGGAGCAGACCCGTCACGATAAGACAAGCAAAGCTTAACCACAATGCGGGGAATACCACTACTATACCTGAATCATTCTACTTCAAGAACCAAAGCCATGGTTTAAAATAACTGCAAGTTTAAGCTAAACCCGAAACAAACGAAACGAATAAAAATGGATTGCGGAGACTACGGACATCGTCACGGTGACATCACCAGTGCCGCAACAATCAAAGAATAGTCAGAATCAATTGAACGAACGAGAGAATAGAGCCACCGGTGGTATGGGATGGCCAGTCGGGTGTCGATGAAGTAGTCGAATTCAATCCCAACAAAAGCGTATAATGAAAATAACAAGAAAAGGAAGACGTGCTACGGGCGAAAGATTGTCGCGGTGAAACTGAGACGGAGACTGAAACAAAAAAGGATTGCGGGGTAACCGTAACCGCTACAGCTCTAGGAAGCAGTTGGCGAGCGCGGGTCCTCATCTTCCTCCAGGATGCCCTGCGAAATGAGATCCTCCGGTTGCGGGCGATTCTGGATTTTGTGCTCGAGATTATCAGCCAGCATTTGCTTTTCGAGTTCGCGGGCGTGTGCTTGGAGGGCTGGGGCGGCGTTGGTGGCGGGGAGGATGTTGCCTTTCGCTTGTTAGCACATTCATGGCAAAAAATAATATGATTACTTGACGAAGAGAGAAGTGTGGGCGGATGAGACATACGCTCAATCAGTTCCTCGCGCTCCGGTCGCTTCTCGAGGTTCTTCTTCAGGTTGTCTTGGGCGCGCTGGCGATCCAGGTCCTGGCGGGCGGCTTGGAGGGAACTACCACGAGTTAGCAAACGAGGAGAGCGAAAGACATGAGTATATATGCGCACGGAGCGACATTGGTGTCGAGCAAAATATGGCGGTCCTTGAGGTCCTGCACGCCGGGGCGTGTTTGAAGGTGCTTCTCCAGCGAGTTTCGACGCTCGGGGGAGGCAGCGGTGAGGGGGGTTCGGTCGATGCTGGCCATGATGTAAATTGCAGGTATTTGAATGTGTAAGGAATGTAAAGTAGAGAAGTTGTAGTTTGGGAAGGGAGGAGAAGAGGAGTGTAAGAAGAGGAGGAAGAACAGAGGAGAGTTGAGGGTTGAGGGAGCAAGTCAAGTGACCCCGGGTCACCTGCGGGGAAACTACCAACTACAAGTAAACAAATAACATCACCAGATATCTAGATCACACATCACACATCACCAGGAAGTTAGATAGAGTAGAATGGCATAGTATGCAGAAGAAAGATAAGTGTAGATTCAAGATCCACTATCTAAGCCAGCTCTTGCGGAGGCGACCAATACCGACTCTCAGAAAAGCCCCGGTCCAAAAGCAGCGTCCAGCTGCAAATCCGCAGGTCATGCAGTTCGAGTCATCGCGACCAGACGGTCTGACATTAGTGCCAGATGCCGTGGAGGGGGGGATGGGGTGAGGATGGAGATGGGAAGAGAAACACGGCGTGCACGGGATGGACGTCAAGATCCCTCATGCAGGAGCTCCTTCCGCTACAACAGGAAAGAAGACGAGCTTGTTCCGTTGCGGTGGATGCAAGATGGTTTTACAAAAAGAAGACTCGGTCTGTCCATCGACTTATCGCCTCGACGAGGCTATGGATTCAGGCGATAGACAGACCCGCCCACCTCCTCAAGGAACCCACAGCTTCCCCCGTCCTCGTCCATTGCCTCGCGCTGTTCCACGGCCGGACCCCCCGCGACGCCCACTCGGAGGCCGACGCGAAGCACCTGAGATGTTCCGGGCGGCTCCCTGCTGGGTGCTCAGATCGAGCGTCGGGGTCTTGTTGGGACCGAGCGATCGGCTAAACGAGTTCGGGTCGATGGGCTGCGTGGGAACCTCGATCGGGGTCTGGGTCTGGGTCGGAGTCAGGGTCGGAGTCTCGGTCGTCGCAGCGACAGTCTTAGGCGCGGTCTTAGGCGCGGTCTTAGGCGCGGGTTTCGGGGTACTCTTCGGCGTCGCTTTGCGAGAAGAGCCGGCTCGAGTTCCACGAGGTGTACCCTTGCCACGACCTCCGCGAGGCACAAAGACAAGCTCATCTTCATCACTATCCTCTTCGTAAGAAAGGAGAGTCTTCGGTGCGGAGGGTTGACTCTGTGTCTGTGTCTTTTCAACGTATTTGCAGCGGTTCTTGTATTCGCGCTCTTCGTATTGGATCGCCGTGCGCAGCTGGAGAATATTCTTCACCCCGATCCCGAATTTCTGAGCCCACACCTGCGTCGCGCGGTCGTTGGTCACCAAGATACAGCTCTTGGCGGAATTCTCAGCATCCGGCCCGCTGTGCAGGCGCCACAGGAGCGCGCTCAGTAACGGTCGCAATGTAGCCGGAGCCACCGGGATCGTAGACCCAGACGCTGTGCGCTGGTGTCCCACCTTAGGCTTGTCCAACTTGCTAGTTCCGTTTTCGTGCTGAGCGCACTCCGGGCTGGTGCGCGAACTGCGGGAGGAGGTGCGCGAGCCCGGACCGCTGCGTGAACCGGCAGACTGGATGGATGCGGCCTCGGTCTCCCTCTTGAAGTTTAATTTACTCAAGAGCATCTGCGACAGATCATCCGGTCCGGAAGCACCGTTGTTCTCCTGAGATTCCGGCGCTGAAAGGGAAGAGTCCGCTTCGTCCATAGGCTCGAGCTCCTCCTCGAATTCAGGCAGAAAGAACTGCTCGGCCTCCTCCCAACGCTCGTATTGTTCCATCGGCCCTTGGAGGGTAACGCGGTCGGCGGTGATTGAATCTTTGCCGGACGTGACTCGGTCGAGAAAGCGAACGGCCTCGCGGGCATTGATGGCGATTTGCGAGCCCGCCCGCTTCAAGGCGTGGAGCCGTTCAAGGGCTGGCGGAGAAGAGGGTCAGATAAGCACAGCCCAAGCGCCCAAGCCGAAGCCCAGATGCGAGTCCTCGATTGCAGGATCCCCCGGGGTTTCGCGCGGCGAATCACTTACTATAAAGGGGGACAATGAGGTCGATGGCGCCGTTGGTGGTCCATTTCTTGATCTCGCTAATGTTGGTGGTCAAAGCCGTCTCGTCCACGGCGCAGTGAAAGACCTTGCGTCCGGTCGACATGGCGGGGTTCAAACGAGCGTCGTTGGAGAGAGTAGAGGGCAAGACTGCCCTATACTGAGGGTGTTGAGGTGTTGACAGCCGCAACTGGCGGAGGGTCAGCAGAGAAGGAGGTTGGAGTGGGAATGTGAAAGTAAATGTGGGGGCAAAGCGGGCGGCTGTTTGGACTTGGGAGGGAGAGGAAGAGGAAGACGAGGTGAACAAGGAAGAAGCAAGAAGCACTCACGAAGTGTAGCCCGACAGAGGATTATCTGCATGTGCATCATCTTCGACGATGGCAACACAAAAAGGCAGGGTGTGCGAGGAGAAGACGAGGTTGAAAGGAGCAGAAAATGCGCGCTGACTAAGCGGGTACCGTGATGGCATCGATGAGATCGGACGAGATGAGATCAGATGAATAGGGAATAAAATAGGATAGTTTGGATAGAAAGGTAAGAGTAAAAGAAGAGCAACTGTAGAAAGGTGAAAGAAAAGTGGGAATCGTCGAGCTGAGATATCTAGTCTACCTATAAACCGTCCATATACAACCACAACCACACCCTACGCCTTCACCTTCTTGATGAGCCCGTCTGACTCCTTGACTCGTTGCGCCCATTCACTATAATAGCTGTTAGCTTAAACAGTTAACAAGTGCGTTGACTGCGGGGGAAACTCACGTCCAGCTGCCATCGTATACCCGGCGCAGGTTCGCACTTCCATACTCAGCCTCGCCCAGCGCAGTCTCAATAATTGACGCAGTGACACCAGTGCCACACGAGCTGATAATTGATAGATTAGGATCCACCTTGCGATCCTCAAAGACCTTCCGGAGGTCCTCGGCAGGAAGATAAGTCTTAGTCTCAGGGTCGAGTAGTTCCTGGAACGGCAGACTGCGCGAGCCCGGCAGATGACCTGACGAGAGACCCGGGCGAGGCTCGGGGTCAGTTCCGGCCCAGCGACCATAAGAACGGGCATCCAATATCTCCACCTCTTCAGCGCCCTCCTTGCCATGATCCATTGCGAGTTCCTTCATCTCGCGGAAGGAGATCACCAGCTTCGAGTCATAAATGGGGACGGGATACTTGCTCTTCTCAACCGGCGCTGGCTCCCCGCTCTCCGTCGGAAAACCTTGCTGAGTCCAAAGGCGATAGTTATTCAATATATGCACATTGGGGTGACCGAATACACGCAGGGTCCAGCCCACGCGCGGGGCAGAGAAGATCCCCAGTTCCGCAGTGTCATACACCACCACCTCGTCGTCGCGACGAATCCCCAACTCGCTCATGGCCTCAGCAAAGGTCTCGCAAGTGGGGAGCATATGAGGGTACGGGGAGTCATTATCCTTAACAGCGTCAAGGTCGAAGAACCGCGACTGCGGTATGCGAGATTGTCGGTAGGATTCAATTCCTGTGCGTCCCTGTGGGTCATTGGGCATGAACCATGCTGCACAAAGAGGAATCACCCTCGGTGAGGTGGATATCTTGGTCGGGGGGTTCTTCTTCAGTGCTTCGTTCAGTTGGTTCGGAGTGATGAGGTATGAGGAGAAGGAGACGTTGCGCTGGGACCGGCCAGCAAAAGCTGACACGGGGGCATGCATAGTGGAACGAAATGCGCGGGCTGGCTGCACAGAACGAAAAGCCATGGAAGCCATGGTTTCGGGGGTGCCAGAAGTATTAATAAAGGGGAGAAGTTGGAGTGGAGGTTGCAGCTGCAGTTGGAGAGGGTCATCAACTGCGGAGAAGCTGCATCATGTGACGATAAACACGGCTTATCTTTGCATCAAAACATCCATCCCATACTCTTTCACGTACACAGTTCACCATTAACATCTACACCACACCACACCAAACCTTCACTATGAAGGTCACCCTCAAAGAGTGGAATGCCATCGCCACTTGGCACTGGGACATCCCCGAGGATGAGGTGTGCGGCATCTGTCGCGTCCAGTTCGACGGCACCTGTCCGACGTGCAAATTCCCCGGTGATGACTGCTCCCTACGTACGCTCCACTACTATCCTCACTTTCCACTCGATCGATGCTGATTCGCTTTGCAGTACTCGGCAAATGCGGCCATTCGTTTCATATGGTGAGACCACCCCGCCGTGGGACCGGAGTTCGGACTGGGACTGGGACTAGGACTGTGGAACTGTACTAACAAGTTCCTAGCATTGCCTCTTGACCTGGATCCAGCAGGAATCCTCCAAAGGATTGTGTCCAATGTGTCGGCAAAGTATGTTTCATCCCACTACCGCCGCCTTCTACTCTCTCTTCCCTTCTCTGTGAGGTACATACTAACGCATCTAGAATTCGAATGGAAGCAAAGCGAGGAGTAATTTCTGGCTATTGCATGCATGGATCTGACGGCGTTCGTTGCAAGGATACCCCTACTCTTTTTTTTATTTGTTGTTTCTTCTCTTTTTGGCGTATTTTGCATCAGGCCGGCTTTCAATGACGCCATATTTGACCTCCGAGGTCGGCCTCTGGTATTCCCCTGCCAATGTAGTCGGCGCGTTATCACAAGTGAATATGGTCATCCGAATCAATAATAAATGACCATTCCTCCCCTGCATCCAGTATCACTCTCATGTCCATCTGTCATCGTATCAAACCCTTAAGCCTTAAAACGATTCCGAAACCAAAAGGATAATCCCGATGGACGCAGATTTTTAGACGTTAAATTTGGTCGATAAAAAGGAAGACCAGCAGTTTTCAAATGGAAAGCATTGAAATGAGGAGACGGAGAGAGTGACAGACGAGGACCAGAGGAAACGGGACAGAACCAAACAAACTGCGGTCATCGATGGTCGGGTCCGGGGAACCCAGTACAACATCCATCAACACGCAGTGACTTTTTCGGTATAAGAGTAGCGACTGGAGCTTTTACCTGATACCCGACCAGTAAATTCTCTAGTTCTCTAGTACTCGGTTTCGGATGCAGATTTATGCAGACACTGTTCATTTCTTCAATTCAGTTGTTGTATGCAAATTAGTTCATATCAATCCAATAGAAGCCAAGTTATGTACACGATTTACAAAGATCTTAGTATGGGACCGCAAGTACCATTCCTTCCCCCGTTCAGAGAAAGAATGCTTGACCCTGGACCATTCCCAGAAAGTCTGACAATATCGGAACCATCCAATCTTGCATTTCTGGTGAGACAATGTGTAGTTCAATTGCTCTATGAAAGACCTCCTCTAACCATATAGTCCTTAAGCTGAGCATATCTGAACCTTTCGAGACACTTTTGTGTAGTTTCATGGTTTTCACCAAGAGTTTGTTTATAGCCCATAAAAGCCTTCCCAAATATCGCCCCTGCTTCAGTATACTTCCGTTGGGCAAAAACGCACCTCCCTAGGTCAGATAAACACTCCAATGTTTTGACATGATTCCTGCCGAGAACGTTCTGTCCTCCCTCGTACACCCGACGAAACAGCGGATCAGCCTCCACATACCTTCTTTGTTCGTAGAGGCTATCGGCCATGCCACTAAGAGCTTTCAGTGTATCTATATGGTTCTCGCCATGTATTGCGATATTCTTATCAAACGCTTGGCGGAATAGTCGTCCCGCTTCCGCGTACTTTCGCTGTTTGTATAGCGCAGTAGCAACGCGATGAAGAGCCCTCAGTGTATCCGCATGGTTCTCGCCCAGTGAAGATCTTCGCTTCTCAAGAATCTCGCGATAGAGAGGCTCGGCATTGGCATACTTAGACTGCTGATAGAGATTATTGGCCTGGTAGAAAATTTCTCCCGTTGTTTTCGCAGGCTTCTCCGCTGAGAACTTCTTGCGAGAATCAGGAACATGGCGAGATAAAGGCTCCGCTTTCTGGAAACGACGCTGTCCATGGGGACCAATCGCCAACCTATTGTTGCGGGCAATTGTAGGCGGATCATTCATTGCTATCAGCGTTCGGTGGCCTTCGTAGAGCTGGCGGTATATTTGTTCCGCTTCGTCGTATTTGTCCTGCCTGTGAAGAGCGTCACCTAGGCGAGTAAGACAGTGCACTGTAGCTGAATCACTTTTCCCCAAGAGGATTCTGTAGCCCTGGAAGGCTCGTCTCAATACCTCTTCCGCTTTTGAGTACATTCCCCCTTTCATTAGAACTTTCCCCTCTTCCTCCAACGAAACCAGTTTATCCACGTCGTCCTTTTTTTGGTCTTTGACATCTTGTAATCTTGGGGTTGGAAATACAGGTGGCAGAGCTTCAGGTTCAGTAGGTTGTGGAAGACCAGACTCAGTCGCAAATGTAGCTGGATTTACCACCTCCTCATATTTTTGTAACGATGCAGCTTCGTGTTCTGGCGCCCTTGGTTTTATTCTTAAGCCAGGCGTGGTCATGTTCAACTCTTTCACAACAGTTTCAAAATCAAATGAGCTTTGTTTGACCCAAGTGCTTTCAAGTGCTTCTCGGGCAGATAATCGTAATGATGCATCTGGTACCATGGTGGCTTTGAGAAAATCGCAACATTCCGCACTAGGCATGTTCACCGAGGCAGATATGGGAAACGGGAAAGGCGCACCTCGAACAAACTTCGGTAACGCATGTGGGTTTTTCAGGGTGAATGGAAACTCCTGGAAAGCCATGTAGAATGTCATGATCCCGAGTGACCATATATCGACCTTTTCGGTATATCGAAAAGCCGCGCTCGTCTCCTCCACTCCGGGTGGGTAAATCATCTGTACCTCGGGTGCAAGATAAACACGAGTGCCTACTTCTGTTTGGAGGTCGCTGCCTGCCCTGATCTGTTTGCTGAGCCCGAAGTCTCCAATTTTCACCCACCAGTTTGGACTTTTGTGCACCACGAAAATGTTCTATAGTTAATTAACTTTATTCCTCTGATCTATAGGTATTTTGAGTCACTTACCTCGCATTTAAGGTCTCGGTGAACGAAGCCATTTTGGTGAAGGTGTTCAAGACCTTCAGCGACTTGGAAAACAATATCTCTTACTTCATTCTCGGGTAGAGATTCCGTCAAATGAGAGCCTAGATCACCGTGCTCGATATACTCCATTGCAATAAACACGGAGGCATCATCTTCGTACCACCCAAAAAATCCGACGAACAAACCTCGATACTACCAACTTTTAGAACCCATTTTTATAGCGATAGGTATCGTGTCAAAGATTGGGCGATTGCGTATCTCACCTTTGGCAGAGAAAACTTCGCAATAGCCTCCAACTCTTTATTGTAGTCGATACCTGAGGGACCTCTGGCAAGATCCTGCTTGCTGACCATCTTGACAGCCTGGAGTTGCGTTTGGCCCTCGCTGGTCAAGCACCTGTGTAGCCAGACGCCACCAAAGGACCCTTGTCCTATTGTCTTCTCCTTTGCCCAAACATCTTGCCGTGGCTTTCGCCGCCCATATTCGCCAGGAGTATTGCTTGACTCAAAGGTAAATCGATAGACCAGATCGGTTCGAAACTCGACTCGAATTTTCATGTCTGCCACCAACTCCATACTGATTGCCTCGATGACGAATTACGCACCGTTAGCTACCCGCGGTAGCCTCTGGGGATGGATGTGGTCAAGAGGACGGTTTGCGGCTGATGGGCAGAACATGGCGGGGCGGCTGCAGGCCAAACTAGTAGAGCCCCCGCACAAACTACAGCGGCAAGGATGCCAATAATGTCGCTAACACGTTCCTGTGGAATATTAATTTAATCATGAAACCGCATGCTATTTTGTAGTCAGACCTCGAGAGCCTATGGAATGAAGGCCGAAAATGATTGCTTGGTGAGCAAAAAATGGCTGCCACCTCATAAACCTAGGCTTCGGGGGTACAGGAGGAAGCGAGACACACATTTTATTCTTTTTAATGGTTATAGTTCACTTCGTGCTAGTCTTCGGCCTCCATTATATCACTGGTTAATACTCGATAGCTCCGTAATTTAGTCCTTTTTGTCACCCATCTTACTTTAAAAGGGGCTTGATACACAAAACGGCCGTTCTGCAGGTGTCTCATCATGATCATTCGCTCCATATACCTTAGGACCCAGAAGCGAATGCATTCTCTTCTTCGGGAAGGAATAATACCGGCATGTTCAACCATTACAACGGCACCTGCAACTCAGTCTTGGCAATTTCCGACCCCGAACTGGGAGATGTTGGATTTATTGCTCCCAAACGCAGAGATCAGGCTGACAGCTTGTTGCTTCTGTTCAGGAGAGTGAGAGAAGCAAGCTCGCTGCGACCTTTAAGAACCGGGTCTTCGGGCGGCTGCGTCCGCGGGTCGTAGATGAAGTCTTAGTCTGTAGGGTTGCGTATATGGTGTATTTCACAGGTAGAGGAGCCGTACTCATAGATAGCGATTCCCATGTGGGAGGGACCGTTACCGAGTTTGGCATCGCCGCGACCGTATATCCGTAGCAATTGGTGTGATGGGTGTCGGTCTGGCCCCCAAAGGCCAAGTGGTGCCCCGGAGATAAACGGATTTGTATATTCGGCCTAAGTTCGTAGTCCGGGGTAGATTTCGCCATTTCGGACAACTGAATACTATACATTCTATTTTTGTAATATATATCCACTCTTGACACCAGAGATGGAGGAAGTTCCGAATTTTCAAGTTGTTTTGTCATAGTGTCAACTGCAATTGCTTCTCCATCATCGATCTCCGGTGAAGTCCGCGCCAGGCAAAACCGCTCACCATCACATCATATGTATTCGAATTGTTTAAAAGAAGCGGATGGTGATTGTTTTTTGAATCGGTTTTGTGATCACTCTTGCGCTCAGACTCGATACTCTCAAGCGTTCTATCAAAAAGAAAATGACACCGACAATTAAGAATGTGGCTCTCGCTGGGGTTAGTGCATCACCAAACACCACATTACCCATGTTAACAAGCTTTTAGGCCAGTGGAAATGTCGGATCTCGGACACTCACTGCACTGGTCGGTCTCGGGTTCAATGTAACGGTCCTTAGTCGCACTTCCAAGCCCTTTCCAGCTGGCGTGCACGTGAAGGTGGTTGATTTCGCTTCATCGGCATCGGTGTCTGCTGCGCTCGTCGGACAGGATGCAGTTATTGACACTACTCACGCGCCCGATGTTGAAATATCTCTTCGACTCATTGACGCGGCGGTCGAGAATGGGGTTTATCGTTTGTCTGTGAACCCATCAAACAGAAAAAAAGAAACGAAAAGCCAGAATATCTAGCTGACCCTCTTGATAGTATTACTAGCGATTTTGGATTCGATCCTGACCTGCCAGGCATCCATGATATGCCAGTATTTGGCCGAAAGAAAGCTTCATATGAAGCCGTCAAGAAATACGCGGCTCAGAATCGTTTGACTTATACCGTGGTGGCAAACGGTCCGTTTCTTGACTGGTGTATCTCCACTGGATTTTCCGGTATCAACTTGAAGGACAAGAAAGCTTTCATTTTTGGCGATGGAAACAATGTGCTTCCATGGACTACATTAGATTATGTTGGCAAGGCAGCTGCGAATGCTCTTGTACATCCTGAGGAAACCCTGAATCGCCCAGTCTATGTTCACTCCGTGTTCATGTCGCAAAATGAGCTTCTGGGTGCAGCAAAGGAGGTACTGGGAGGTGGCGGATGGGAAGCAAGCTATAACGACATGGAGCCTCTTCTAGAAAAGGCACTGGCGGATCTCAAAGCTGGTAAGATTAGTGCTTCTGTTTTCGAGGTTCAGATTCAGTACTGCATTGCTACTAAAGCACTTGCACACCCTTGGGCAAGAGATGATAATTCTCTTCTGGGCTTGAAGGAATGGAGCCTCAAGGATGTGAAAGAGCTGATCCGATCGATCGCGAAAGAAGCAGTGTAAAGGCGAAGCTATTTTGACTTCTAGATAAATAACTTCGTTGATCGAATAATTTGAAAGCGCGATCACTTTCCATTATTTGTGATCTATTTAATACGATATCAAAATCAAGAATATATCTTATTTTTGATCGCTTTTGACCACGCTGCTAATACTAAATTATCCCATGGCTACCGTGTAGAGCTGCCGCTGCGCCGGACTCTGCTTTCCCTCCGAGTGTTTTCATGATTCGACTGCAGCCTAGGGGCCTTTCTTTTAACGTGGAAGTCCGATGTCGCTTCATAGCCCAGAGGTACCGAATTTTCAAGAAGACTATTTAGTCAGTGCTTTAAACAAAATGGTAACAGTAAATCAGTCCAATTTCCTAGAATTTACAGGTATTTCTCGAAACTTTGAAACTTTGGCCTTTGATTGTTGTAACGCGTGTCCATGACAGCAAGGACATTTGATTTACCGTTTACCAGGGGCTGTATAATTTAATTTGGAACGATACAGCGACACGGATTACATAGAGAGGAAAGACCGCGTAAGCATGTTCTAGCTGACGGCTACAAAATGATAAAAGTACGTTTCCCTTCGAGAGCCACGAGGCCAAGATTACTGTAATGTAGATGTGATTTGCTGCAGTTGCTAGGCATGTGCATCCTAGTCTTGGGGGAACGAGAAATCTGTTTCTGTCTGAAAAGTGGACCAACCACCCCAAAGTTGAAAAAGATAACAGGATATTGCCGGTAAGTGGCGGATATTTCACGTATCGGCCTGATAACATTCGCACATAACATTCGCACCCTACTTCCAGCACCCTTTCCCATGCATGGCCTGCGCCCAGGTAAGATGTGATTGGCCTATGCAAGTCACGTCCTGCACTGTGCCTCAATTCCCGTCCACCGGTCTGACTTGGTGATCTCCAATTGGGCGCCATGGACGCAAGTCATGGCTGGCCCCATCTTGGCACCCTGTTGGATTTCTCGCTGAATCACTGTTACTCGTTGCCCTAGTAGGTGATAGCCCACTACCCAAATACGATGCCTCAGCGCCCGCCATTTCACCTGAACCCCGAATGTGAATTCCTTTTGAACCCTGGGCTCAGCACTTTCTCTTCCACAGCGACCCAACTTCATACTTTTCCCGGGCTCGAGGAAGGACACTATGGAAGCCAAATTTACTAGTGTTCGCTTATTCTTATACTCTGAAACTCGAGATTCAATTTCTTGATACTCTTCGCGAGAACGGAGGGTCTCAGCATCATTTGTGGTACTGCTGCAGCTGCAACCTCCGACCGACGACTCCTCTGGCAGCCAAAACCTGTCAATTTCGCTTCAGTCATGACCAGAAACTAACCACAGATCAAACATGGGAACTCACAATTTACTACAGAATATCTCATCCTGCTACCTTCGTGTGTCCGACACCCGGGTTGGTGGTCTCCCAAGTTCTCTCGCTAGACTGCTCGACATCCAACAATACTTGTTCAACTACAGTCTTGAGCAAGTTTCCTCTGTCGGCCTTCACTTTATACTGTTTGAATCCTTTCATATCCATATGCTTCTCTACTTGAATACCTGAATGTTGGAATCTTTTCCTGCTCGAACCCTTTGTCTTTCGAGGGACGACATTGAATGGTAAGTTTTGACGACGATTATCTATCATTCTCTCCCCCTCCCCCTCCTGTTCTTCCTTCTTCGCTGTTTCCTTTACTTTATCTAACTACATGCGTGACAAGTATATTTGCTGCAAAGGAACACATGCTAACTAATAATGCAGATTCCCAAGGTGCCAGCATTGGCTAGCCACCCAACTTCTATCGAGACGAATGGGTGGCTCGTCATAAACGAGATATTTCGTGCCACGAAGGATTTATTTCTCTCATTATCGGCCGGTCTTGGCGAGACGATCGAGTAAACAACATATCCAGAGCAAAATAATCGAGAATGCAACGCTGCCAAACTAAGTCTGTCACACCAACACCCCATCCTGCATACAGCACCCCGAAAATGAACAAAAAAGAGCAGCTGGTCCATGCCCGATATGAAGAGACTCAAAAGCTCCTCCAAGCTTGCTCGTTTTTGTAATGAACAGAGCGTGTGTGACTCGTCAATTTGTCCTTGCGACCGAAGGATCTTCTGCAGTAAGGGCACGGATACATGTCTGGATTGATGTGCTTGTCCTGGATGTGTCGCCAGAGACAACTTTTACGGGAGAAGCGACCGCGATAATCGCAACCCTCCCATCCACACCAAAAGTCACCAGTGACAGGAACACTGAATACAGTCAGTCTACGAGCCGATGATAATGGGATGGCGGGGAAAGGTAAGACAGGAGCAAACTTACCACGGGTGCATCTCTGGGGTGGTTGGAAATGTCGACTGTCCACTGGGTTCAGGATAGTTGACCCCGACAACACCGCTCGTTCCCTCTACGCCCATCCTGAGACCGTTGCTCGCGTGGCCCACTTCCGATGGAAAGCCATTACTATATCCCGCCCACGAAGCGAAACCTCCTGTGCCGATGGCGGTAGCTGTGGGAGGTTGGGATGACGGCTGCCAGGCGAGGGCATCCGCATGAAAAGCAGTGGATGGATTCTGCATGGAAGGTTGGCATCTATTCATGCTCGCGATTTCGTGGCCTTGCTCTGCGGTCACCAACACCGGTGGACTGGATTGCATTTGATGAGGGTGTTGCTGTTGCTGTTGCTGTTGATGTTGCTGCTGCTGCTGCTGCGGAAGAGATGGATATCCGCCTGTCGGTGGCACTGCTGCCAGAGGCCGCGCTGAGCCGAACATCTCTCGTGCTCGTGGATTGTAGTACTGAGAACCCATGTTGCAGAATAATGGCTTGGTTGGAATATTTCAAGTTCAAGGTGGTTTGGATGTGAAAGGGGTAGCAAGGAAGAGGCGGTGCCGGGGTACAGTCACACTGCCCTGAACCACACCTACTTACCTATACCTGCAGGACTGGGGCTCGCCTCAACGACACAGGGTCCAGTTTCTCCGGCGATAGACGATGGATCTCCTCGACCCTTTCAAAAAGGTTTGCGATGAGTATTGATGTAGATTTTCCTTTCTCTATTCCCTTGTTTTTAGATTTATCCCCCTTCCTTTTCCCTCGCCTACGAGTATACTCCTTCGACATCAAGAGGGGACCCTCTGGGGCCCTACCATTTCCATTTTAGTACTAGTAGATTGTTGTAACGAAAGTCGCCTCGAGTGGCCCAGCCAGCACACTCAGCACCCTCCGCCCTTTCACCAGCGAACTTGGCAGCCTCGTGGTTATACACTGCCAGTCCGCTTTCTCAACTCATGATAGATCCATTTAGTTCACGGATAAAGAGCTTACACTAGTATTTGTTGCACTTCTGTATACTCTAAAACTATTACATCCTCAGAATGAGCAAACTAAGTTGGCCGGGCTTCTCTCGAGTGCTGAACCTATGCCAGTGATGCAGGATTTTAGTCGCAGGGGAAAGGGGCAGAGCAACAAGCGACACTATCTGTGCAACTTCTACCCTGCTAGTATATTAAAGGTTATGTATATCCGTCTAGCAGTTATCCTCCTATAATAATCGAGATCTGTTCCGAAATTGATCCCTTTCTTAGATATCCAGTGTGACAGTTTCATGACCAGCGAATGCAAGGTTGCCTGCTGAAGCCCAACCTCTGGCTCGCAAATGCAAATCCCGGCGGTGCGTTGTCAGTACGTATACGGAATTTTTCCTTCCTCCCCTTCGAAATTTCGTTGTCGGTGGGGGCTTTGACGACGGATTGCGATGTTTCGAACCGTTGGTGAATTTTGACGTTGAAAACACACCAATGCTATGCAGAAGGGACAGCTTGATTAGTTGCCTGATAAGTTTGACTTGAATCCTCAAAGCTAGAACGTCTATGCATCTACGAACTGTTTCCCCTGGTTAGTTATATTCTAGCAACAATTGTCAATTGTATTGGAAAGTGAATGACTTTAAGCATAATGGAAAAGGAACTTTAAATCAATTGGCCTCATAACTCAATTCTGGTCCCTTGTCGCAATCCCAAATTGCACCTTTCTGGACAGGTTCCAGCACCAGCGATTGCATATCCACTGGTCCAAGGCCACGCTATGTAAGATACCAACTTCTTCTCTGGTGAAGCTATTATAACGTGTGCTTTTTCAAAGCCAATGTCATATTGGGATCTAATTGAGCGAAACACGATGTCTTGAAACAAGTTATTCGTATCTTCACAAATACTACGACGAAAATCGAGTGCGTTTTCGTGTATTAAACGGGGCGAGGAAAATATTCGTCACTGGAATCTAGGGCAAGGCGGGGCTGATAATCGTTAATACTACGTCATGCAAGCGCCCCTCAGCTACAATGTACGTATGTCCATCAGGTCCGGGCCTGTCATAGCACAGGATGCACGGTGCGCGGCGTACGGTGCAGGGCGCAATAAGGACACGGAGACTATCAAATAAGAAAGAAGGAACCACAATTCCCCTCAGCATGGCTCGGTGGTCAGACTCCGAAAACGCCTCGCCGTAAGCGTCGGGCACAAACATCACCCGGGTGATGGAATATGCGGTCTGTCTGAGATGGCAATAGCATACGACTATGAACAAAGGTCATTTTCGAATCGCATAGTACTATGCCCCCCGAATAGCGCAGAGATAGATGGTTAGTAGTTAGGCAACAATATTATTTCTCGGCGATATAATTGCTTTTTTGAGTTCGTGAGGGGGTGAGGCTCAAATGCCAACATTTCCGCGCGAGGCATTCCCCTCCCAGAAAAAGTACAGATTCCAAAAATCTAACAGTGATCTGTTACATAGTAGTCTTTTGACACTCCATACTGGTAGGTTATGGTTATTAATTTTCCCACTTCAGCGAAGATAATCCTTCTGCGCAACCTAAATACTAGTCGGCGGCCTCGAAGGCGGCGGGGCGGGTCCAAGGGCGCGTAAAATTATTTTCTATATTGAAATGGGTCAATATACAGAGTTTCTGGATGCTAACGAGTTTCAATACAAATCCGAATATGAACCTTATATTCTAGCTTTTCAGGTTGAGTACTCCTACTGGGCTGAATCGTCTCTATGAATCAATTATTTCGCAATACTTATTATGTCTTGTCATACAAATTTAAAAAATTTCGCCCCGTTCGTATCATAAACGTCATTCCAGTGACCATTAGGTATGGGAAATGCGCATTGTTACCTATAGGGAGTTTCTCTTCGGGCGCTCTATCATGTAGTTTCTAAGATTCACCATTCATGCTGTGGAGATTAACGGAATGGATTGAAGGAAATATATACTAGCAGCTGTATCAAAAGCCCTATCACTCTTTTTTATTTTCAATTTTCAGGTGGCGTGTGGAATGAGTTACTCCTATGATGGACAAAAGAGCCTCAACGAACAATGGCAACATATTTACAGTGAATATCAAGAGTCGCAATAGATCGACGTAGCTTGCAAGTTGCAGGTTGAAAGTTGAACAACCCGGGTCTTGGCACGCTGACATCACGTGGGTCAACGATAAGGATGTCATCACGTGGGGATAAGAGCTCCGGCATGAGGAGAAGCGGGCAACTCTCCAGCTTCTCCACGCTACATGATGCACTGGAGATGTCGGCCAACCCGTCCCATGCCTTGTCGCCCTCGGGGGATTCATCGAGGTCTCTTGCTAAGTTGCCGCCAGCTCGACCAGGCTCCACCTCCCGCCCAAGCTATGGCTCCAGCAAAGAACAAGAGCCGCCATCAGAGCCAGCGCCGCAGCCAACCACCTCTCAGAGATATGATGGAACCGGAGAAGGACAAGGATACCTAGGACATGAGATAGAAAGCACAGAGCCCGACCAAAACACTCCCAACCAGCCATTTGAGCCCTTCTTCACGATCATCGAAGATGCTCATAGCTCAGTCATCCATCATCCAACGGTGCACTATATATTCTCCGATGACGACTCGGACATCATCAAAGAAGCCGGATACCGCAGCCTAGAAGTCCAGGGTATCAGCATACCTCCAGAGCAAAAAGAGAAGGACTATGAAGACGATCCCGACGCTCCAGCCGAGCATGACCCGGACGAAGAGGATAAATCCATTCTTCCACCAGCGATCCCAGGCGTTCGAACACACTACCTACTCCTCGACATCGAGCCAACACCCACATCTACCGATCAACCCACACCTGATCCAAAGAATATCAGCACTTCTCCTGCTGGACCAGGAGTCCTGACAACCCCGATGTCTCCAACGAACCAAGCCGCCATTCCACAAACACAGTACCGCATCACGTCCGCAAAGAGCTTTTCTCCGACTTGGCAGATCCTGAACGCAGATCTTGTTCCTGCACCCACATTTGATAACCAGGATCCCAATGACGGACCGTCTCACGGAATGATGCTGAACATACGCGGGACAGGCGGCGTTCCAAATGATCCGCGGAGTAAGGAGGAAGGGCTGGAGGCGTTAATGGAGAGATTTGAGAAGCATATGGGAGAGTTGCAGGCTATAATTGATTCCGCGAAGGTGGAGCAGGAGAATACAGGGAATGAACAGGCTGGTGAACATGAGGGTGAAAACGAGACAGATGCTGGAGCCCCCGAAACAGGTGATCCATAGGGGCTGTCACGAAAGATTGCTTCGAGGTTGCTATCTATTTCGAAGGTTTTCTGGGTTTTCCTCTTTACGATAATGGACGTGGCGCATTTTGCAGAGCATGGAGTTTGGCGAAGGCTTTTCTTTTCTTTGTTTTGTTTTGTTTTGCTTTGTGACGGAAATACCACTGCTTTGAGGATGTTGGCTTGCTATCTCAGAATCTCTCCACTATATTGAAAACATACAAAAAGATCTCAGTGCAGCAATCGAAAAACGTATCCAAGAATCAGCAACAACTGTGCGAGGTTGTTATGAAAATTAGTAATTAAAGCAATGCATCGCAGCCTCCAAGGGATTGCTCGCCCAAACATGTAGGGAAATTAACATCCAAGAAGTTCTCAAAATAGGTTTCAAAAGAGCCTTCTCCCAACGCCAACAAATCATGATTCTCAAAAAGGTGGTCCAATTCTGGGGAGAATGATGCCCCGGACAGCGTATCTTCCGGAGTATTCAGATTGCCCTGGGGAATGTTGAAATTCTCAAGGTAGCTCGAGTCGGTTTGTTGGGTAGTGTGATGGATGTTTGAGAGGTTCGAGTTATGAATAAATGGTGGTCGAGGCCGTGTAGCTTCGTCCAACTTATTCGTATACATTGGTGGTTCAGGTTGTTCCTGGATCGTTGGTCTTTGGATACTTTCCAATGCATGCTTGCCTAGACGAACCATAACTGCTGCTTGCCACCAGGTACTGCAGAGCGATTTCAGACTCTGGTGGAATAATAAAAGATTCTCTCTTGCCAGCAGCCGATGACTCGGTAGCTTCGCCCTCTGTAGCTGTCTATATGTGATTGAAAAGGCGAGGGAGAGGGTATAGGCAGAAGCTGGTATGGGAGAAAGATCTTTGATATCCTTCCTTCGACAGATAGCCGCAAGGGCTAAAATCGCCCGGCTTTGGTGAAGGCTCGACAATCGCGAAGGCTGACGACCTTGAAGCTCTGTCGAGTATGTACCAAGAATGATGGTAGCATTATGATATAGCTCAAGAGAGTCTGCTTGCTCATTTATTAGCTATAGTTATTAAAAGGAAAGCCACAAAGATGTACTCGCCTAGCAGTTGCGGATCTGTATCCCACCCTTGGGAAGTTTCGACAAATTCCTCGAAGAGAGAAAGATCGGGAAATTGATCTCGAGCCCCTTCCAGCCTTGGTCTATAAGTTCCAATAACACGATTAAGTTGATCTGCAATGAGAAGCCAGATACGAAAAGGCGGTTTGAATAAAGGAAGCACGTCAGTCACTTTCTGGCCGTGATCATAGTCATGAATCAAGACTGGTCTCCCATCCACAACCGAGTTCCATTTATCGAGAATCCACAGGCACCAGAAGAGAGATTTAGCCTTCAAGGAAGACTCACTGTCAGGTCCGCGTAGATGTAACCCGATAGACTGCGCATGATGAACAGCTTGGGCCAAGGTCAAAGAGCTCTCCTCCGGCCCATTGTGGCCCCATTCATGGAGTGACAAGAGACCAAGGATCCGTATAATAAGGACTCTGTTTCCATCTCTCCTATCCGGCATGTTCCGCAGGATATCTTTGTACAGTCTCTGGCCAAACTTTTCGATGTGTAGCAATGTCGAGTCTGATCCTAGAAATAGAAGAGATGCTGCATTCCGATCTTTTGCTGCGACAAGACAAATGGATTGAAGGAGTGGAAGAGGCAAGGTCCCATTTTCAAATTGGTGACGAGTGTCGTCTTCGTCCACCAACGGTAATAGTGGATGTATGCGTGAGAAGAAGATCTCCATTAGGGCAACTTGGCTTTGCTTTGGAGGCAAGATCCCCGAATATCCTCCATGCCGATGAAGGGATAATGATCGTTGTGGTTCATATTGTCTTGATGTGATTCCCTCTTCATACGACCAGGCTCCGATATCTCCTTTGCAAGATTGACTTCTGAGCAATCTTGGTTGCGGGGGTCGCGGATCGTTCTGCAGTGCCACCAGGGGATTCGTGTCACACAAGAAACGGGGAATGTCTAGCTCCCTCCTGATACGATCACCAAGAGTAGTTGGTACCCCAGTATCACTTTGAGACTGCGATTCTTCAGCTTGTCGAGGTGCCGACAAGATCCGCTCTTCTAGACCGTCCGACGTCGATGGGGTCGTCTTTTGCAGAACATTTTCCTCGACTGGTAGATCAAGATTACCTTGCAGCTCCGTCTGCAGTTGTTGATCTGAGCCAGTTAAGCTTGTATGATAACACCGTTTCTAGCGTGAAGTTAGCACGTTCATCGTCATCACTGGCCTGGGGATACTGATTCTGGTCTGTACCTTTCTCTGGCGGCACGGTGTACAAGCCCGACGAGGTCTCTTTACATTCTGACCATCTCGTCCGACTATAAATGTCAATTCCATTGCGTCATGTAGTGATTTTAGGCCGATCTGAGGTTGTACGTTGGGCAATCCAACTTGCTGCGGAGATCGTGGCGAACAGGAAAGTCTCCGCCCGCCGCGGCGACTTGCCGTAAAGGGAAAACAGCCCAGAATGGCAGGTCGACCAGCACCTTCGTGCATCATCGATCTCGGACTGAATAGTTGCATTGTTTGTGAAGATGAGCTACGGATATGCATGTATCTAACTCCAGGCATGAAAATACTTTACAAGTCAATCATATAAGCTAACTCAACATCAAGTTTTTTTTCTCCACCACTGATGAGCCACTGTGATAGATTAAGTAAATAAGATCCTGTGTAGTTAGAGACATCCCATCAGAAGAATATTAAGTAAAATTGGACCGCACCTAAGACGCCAAGATAGCAGCTACCGGAAGGGTCCGACGAACAGTCGCTATGACGCCGAGTTTGACTTCTGATGAAATCTCCGATCCCGATTAGGAAGGACACCGCCGACAGCGAGAAGCTCTACGGTATATAAGGAAAACACGGCTTGCCGACATGTCAAATTGCATTCCAGATATCGATCAGCATTCCAAAATGTTTGCCCAAACCTGCGAAACCTACGATCTGAAGTGCGATACCACGATCCCTCCGATTTCAGGCCTATACATGCTGATCTAACCATCTACAACATCTAGACTCGACCAAACATGCATCTTCCTCCGAGATGCAGGCGAAAATTGCGTCATGGGAACTTTTCATATAAACCTCCCACAAAATAGTTCGTTCAAGGGAATCCGAGTGGAGCTGATGGGAGTACTGAAAGTGTACGTTATGAAATAAAAGCAAATCCCCACGAATTCGCTACTTATACCCGTCTAGTCCTCGAGACGATTACTTCATTCACAACGATCGCCAACTCACAACGACCATGTCCGAGCAATCAATCGGCTCATCCAAGAAACTCAACTCTTTCCAACTCCCAGCAGGGAATTACGAATTTCCATTCAGCATCCCACTATCGGGGAGAATGCTAGAGACCGTCACCAGCCATCGACAAATGTACCACACCTATCACGTCCAGGCCATAATTGAGCGCCGCTTCAGAGGCAATTCTATAATATCTCGTCCACTCCGCATTTACCACTATCCCGACATATGGGCCGACCATCAAATAATAACCACCCCAGTGGTATGTTCTCTTCCCACTCGCAAATGGCCAGATCTAACAAGCGAACAATACAGACCATCGAAAGACAATCCGACCAAGAAATTCAATATTGCATATCACTCCCGGACTCAAATATCCCCTTTGGAAGCACATTTCCCGTGAAATGCTACTTCTCCCCTCTGTCAAAGAACTTGAACCTCAACACCGTCTCCGTCGCCGTTTTGGAAAAACACAGACTGCGAGTAGATGCAACAGCTTCCGAGTCCGCGATATATAATATCCTTACAATAACCTCATCACGCACCTCCACAATTTTCGAATCCGAACATGATTATTCCCATCAAACACCAGAGACATTATCTATGGAAGGCGATATTACCCCTGCGGAGTGGTGTCTAAATCTTCCAGTTCAATTACCAGAGAGTTTCGACCTTGCCGCGCAATCTGTTTCTACGAGGTCTATACATATAGACCATCAACTCGTGATACGAGCACAGTTTAATAATACTGAAACAAATACATCCATAATGGTATGATCATCTTTTCTTGGAGATAAAATTACTAGTAACTAACCATGAGCCAGATCGAGGAGAACATTCCTTTCTCAATTTACATGAACCCCGCCGTCATCGGAAATGATGGAACTATCCACGGCCAGAATATTGAATGTTTCCAGGAAAATGAGGATATCCCACCACCATATGGTCATCACAAGTGTGATGCTATTCCAGCGGAGTGGACGAATTATTTAAGGGAGCTCAGAGTGGAAGAGTTGCCAGTATCCAGTCCGCAACAGTATTATCAGCAGGGACTCAACACCGGATCATGTATTCCAATTTTTCAAGGGTCTCCGGGTCACGGCCCCCCTGCTTACCAGTTTTGTCCTACTTGATTGCCGAAGATGTTGATAGTGCAATGAATAATGTATTATTATGAAGTAAACCCATCTACCATAACCCCAATGACAAAAGCCAGTTTTCTCAAGCCAAACTCCGGTCCAGGAAAATACTAACGATCAGGGTATCAAGATGTCACACGAATGGAAATAAAGTAAAACCAAGTGAATGCAAGGGGGACGAGCTACGCTAATGCGAGCCGTTTCTGTAGGTTCTGCGGCCAGCAATGCCAGATGGGGGTACATTCTCTCGACCCTCCATCATACCGGCCATCTTCTTAGAGAGCATTTTATGCGGGAGCTTGTTCTCGACGGTGTTCGTAGTGTTGGAATTTGAGCGGCGCTTCTTCAGGGGTGGTTCCGAGTCGTCTTTCGCAGGGGTCTCATCCAGGTCCACTGAAGCAAGTTGGGCAGGAGTCTCGGGTTTGCCAGACACGTCGACCTCTTCATCACACCCTACTTGTCTGGCTACGTTTATATCGACTTCCCTAAGGCCTGTGTTGGAAGGTGCGCTGAGGGGTGGGGGAGGAGGCTGAGTCCCTACCTCGTCCGCAGCATCGCTATAAACGTAAGAGCGCTTGGACGGTGATGATCCAGGGGAGCTGGTGGTGGGAGTTGGTTGGATCTCTCCGTTGAAAGGGAGAGCTGTAAATTGTTTGGATGTTCGGTGACGCGTACGAAGACCGTCGTGTGGCTCGGTACGCGGCAGGGTCGAGGGATAGTCATAACGACGCTTCTGGGGCGTCACGCCCGTGGGCGAATATTCCGTCATGGGATGATTCGTCACATTCTCCCTCAATTCGGTAAGAGGCAGTCGGACTTCTTCCTGTAGAGGAGCGGCCGCCTGTTGGAGGTCCTCTGCATGTACGTCCATGTGCTCTTGAAGCTGCTCGACGCTCTCGTTGAAACTGTTTAATTTATCATCAACAGCCAAGCGCGATTCGCGAACGTTGCTAGCCATGGCATCCAAACTGCCCAGCTGGGCTTCGTAGAAGCGACCATTGTGAGACCGGGCCTTGGCAACAAAGTCATCAAGCGCTTCCATCTGCGTGCTCATGTCGCTCATCTGAGCATCCACAATCCGGACAGTCTCCTGGTGCACTGACTCTGTGGCCCGTTGGATCGAGCCGTTGCGTTGGTCGAATTTCTGTTGTGGTTAGCCTGTGATTCGAACAAAAAGCGTAGAAGCGATCTTACCTCCCAATCATTCTGCATCTTCATTTTGATATCATCACGGGATGCAGTGACATCCTTCGAAAACTGCTCCTCCTTGAAGATCCACTCGTCAATGCTCCGATCATAATGCGCCGTGGCTTGCTCAAGTGAATCGCCCGAAGCCGATATATCAGTTCGTACTGTGTCAACCTTGCCCTTAAGGCGGTTGGATTGTTTTTGGCTGGACTCGTCCAAGAGGTTTCGGATTTGAGACATCAGGGCATCACGTTCAGCTTGTGCGGTTGCATGCTCCTCTTCAAGAGCCTGGGCAAGATTCGATGAAGCCTTGCGGTTTGTCTCGACAGATTGGCGGTTAGCGGCTTGGAGATCGAGACGGAGCCTGTTAATCTCAGACTTTTGCTGGTCGATATGGGAGGTCATGTTTTCAAACATGTTCTTGAGATCTTTCCCAAGCACACTATATGACGAATGTAACTCCGAGTGGAATTCACTGAACTCGCCAATGACTTCCTTCGAGATCCTGGCAGCCGCGGCAGACAAGCCATTCAGACCTTCGCCAACCTGAGTCTTCACATCCTCACGAAGAACCTTGATCTCCTCGAGAACTTCATTCATCTCGTCGTGCGCGCTGGTCGTTTGGCTCTTTGCCTGGGCCTCAACCTTGTCAAAGGACCTGCCAGACTCCTCCAGCTGGGAACGTGTTGATTGGACTTTGCTCAGTTCGTCAGCGACAAATTGGTGGATCCTGATGGACATGTCCTCTAGGAGCTCGGTGTGGCGTGACTGGAAGGTCTCCATGCGGGCATCGATTTGCAGGGTCACATCGGAAACCTCGTCTGTGGAAGCCTGCCATATTTGGCGGTTATTAGTGTCCAGATTTTCCTTACGGTCCAACTTCGCATGAAGCCCATTCACATCGGCTACGGTGTGGTCAAGGGTTGTCAGGATTTCGGCACCGATTTCGCGGAGTCTGGTCTCCGTATCCTCGTGGGCCTTGCGCACGGCGGTTTCCTCATCCAGCCTTTCTGAAGTATCCTTGAGGTTTACCTCGGTGTGTTCTAGGTCAGATCTCGTGGTGCTTAGTTTACCAAGTGTCGCCTCGTTGTCTTGCTTCAAGGTATTGAAGTTGCTGGTCAGTGTAAACAACTCCTGGACCTTGTGGCGAAGGCTGGATTCCATGGACTCGATTTTGGCACGTTGTTCTTCGTTGACGATCCGTCGAGATTCGCTCTCCATGGTCATCTCCTCGTATGACTCAGGCGTCAGGTACACACCATTGCGGTGGCGTGTAGCAATAAGCTCACTCTTGAGGCTCTGAAATTCCATGCCGATGTCCCTAAGGAGTTTGCTTTTCGAAATAATAGAGTTGATCTGGGGTTTGTTGCGGATATTTTTCGCACGGAACGCATAGTCCAATGTTGAGATGGTTTCCTCCAAATTGCTTCGCGAGGGCGAGACTGTAGCAATAATGCATGTCTTCGTCCGGCCGCCAAGCGAATCTTGCAACAGGCGGGTCAACTTTGACTCGCGGTAAGGGATGTGGGAGCCCTTATCCACCAGGGCATTGATCACTCGTCCCAATGTCAACAAACTCTTGTTGATCAACCCGGCCTCGGCTGCCCGTTTATTCTCTGCGCCACTTCGGCCAATGTTCTCGCTGCCGGCCAAATCCACCAAGTTGAGCTTTCCGGAGCTCGTGTATTCCTCCCCAGAGTCTGTGGTGCGTTTTGTCAAAACCGTGATGGCGAAGATGGTGTGACTGCGAGAACTGAGATCATTGCATTTGGTCGCGGCCACCTGGCGCTTGTGGCTACCAAGCTGCAGGAGCTTGATACCACTTGACGCAGAATCAATATAAGTCTCCTCCATTCCCTGGACGACAGTAGCGGCGTGCCCCTTCTTCTCGTTCTCATAAATTTTCAATTTTGTGTTGTCTTCGGCGGATAAAAGATCGCGGAGGTCCTCATTGTATAATTCGATGAAAGAGCATTTGACCAAGCTATCGGTATCCTCGAGCTTGTTAAACAGCGAATAAAGGGTTCGAGGGATGATTCCCGCATCATCGGACAAAATACCCAGAGTGTCGGTCATGTCTCCCGACATGGTATATGTTTTTCCGGTTCCTGTTTGTCCATATGCAAAGATTGTGCAATTAAACCCTGCCAACATCTGAGAACATCATCAGCATACCACTTAGCAGTATTGGGATGCTATACCACCTACCTCGTGAACAATTGGAAGTACTGTATCCTCGAAGACTCTTGTTTGATCGGCGGCCGGCGAAAACACTTTATCAAAAGCATATGTCTTGTTAGACAGCGCATTTGGTCCCATCGACAAATCAACCGTCTTGCCATTAACACCTTCGGGAGTCGACAGGACAACGCCGCTGTTTTCTTTGACTTCGCGCTCATTGCGACCGCGGCAACGTACTACCACATGAATGCTGGTATCTTCATTGATCTCGCGCTCATACTCCCTCTCTTTTCTCTTTCCAGCAGAGTTTGATGTTTGATCAGGGCTCGGTTTCGTCGCTCGTGTGACTGCAGTCGGCGCAGCCCTTGTGGATACTGCTGATACTGCGGGCGATGCATGTCGCTCTGGAACCGCGGAACCCGCCCGTCGCGTGGGCTGGCGTAAATTAGACCTTCTCGCGGGGATCGCAGAGGAAGGCCGAGGTGGGCCGACCATACTGAAGCGGTTTGCAGAGACTGAATGGCAGTGGCAGAAGGTGGGAAGTAGCTCACCCTTTGGTATGAAGTGTTGATTGCTGGTGGATCTTTCCGGCAATACATAAACAAAGGTCACGTGCCCGTGTCACGCTCCCCTCTCATGTGATCACATGACCCCGCGTCATGGCTTCCCCTCTTCGTCTTTCACCGTGCACTTTCTGATCTTCGATCTTCGATTTCCTCGGTCTTCTCTCTTCTCTTCTCATCGTATGGTGAGTCCCGCAGTACATATCCCGGCATCATGACCGCCAAGTCGGCGCCGGTTCAGATCTTCCCGGGCAAAGGCCTCGGCTTTATAAGTATGTCCGATGATCTACATGCGGGGATCAAGCTGACCTTCATAGCTCTCGGTGCTTCCCTGCACAACGTGTTGACTCGAGTCAAGTCGCATCCTCAGACATATCCCACGATCGATCTTGCATATTCCTCGACGGATCCTCTGCGCAACCCCGTTGTCCTACAGTTACCTTCAAACGGGCTCCGCCTGCGATTTGACGGTCCAGACCAGCGACTGCGCCTCATCGAGGTGCTGGACTTCTCTCGCGTGAACTTGGTGTATAAGAATCAAGATGTCATGAAAAGTGGCAAGACAACGGAGCAGCCGACACCTTCCCAGGGCCCCAGCTTCCGGCATGTCTACAACCGCCTGTTCGGTCCATCCTACCCCGGTGAATATATATCTCCAGCGGATAACTCTCCATACGGCACCTATGTGCTCTCGTATCCCGGTATCGCATTCTCCTTTCCGCTCCAACACTCGGCTTGGTCCGAACAATGTGATTTCGTAGCCCTTCTTTCATCCTCCGCTGCGCAGCCGGCAACCTCCATGGCAATCTTCCAAGGGTCCTCATGGCCCGAGGTCCGTGCAAAGCTATTCACTCAACAACCTCAATACCCACGCGCTTCAGCGGTGGTCAGCAAGACTCGGGACTCCTTTGCCGACGAAGTCGAAGAGTTTCACATCTTCGGTGCGGGAAAGTTGGAAGTATCCCGACGAACGGGACATCCGGTGTCCATCACGCTCGGAGAGACCAGCCCACAAGACTTGATCGCCGAGTTTGGCCCCCCAGATGCCATCTACCGTAAACACGATCGCCGCATCTCTATTCACCGTGCCACCGGCGCCAATGGCGCAGATCCTCTGAACCCGAATCTATCGCCAGGAAGAGGCATGGATATACCCGATACTGATCATTCTTCCAGCAATAGCATCACCGACGATTCCGATGAGGAAGTATCTGCAGGCCAAGCCGGCGATGCAAGCTCCTTGCCCGCTGAAAGCTTCTTCAACTATTTCCATCATGGATTTGATGCATTCATTTCACACCCTTCCACCCCGGGCCCGGCCTTCCCAGCATCGGGCCTCCCGGATCCCACAGCTCCTTCAGTCCCTTCGTCACAGTTAGCCGTGACGAAGATCATTCTCCATGGGAATGTTCCGGGATCATATCCGTTCAACCGTCATCGTCGAAGCCGCTGGACAATCCATCTGGATCCAAACAGCGAAGGTCTCGATGCCGAGTCACCCTACGATGAGATCTCCCAGCGACTTCGTGGGGTATGGAAAGACTCTTATTCTAACTCTGGAGAGGAGCGCGCCACCCAACGACCAATGGTTTTGAACCGTGGCTGGGGCGACAGCCCTGAAAGCAGCGTCGAGTTCCTTGGGGGCTGGGAAGAAACCACTGCCAAAGGACAACGCTCCGGTGGAGATGGACATGATGGCGGATTGGGCAACACGGAGCTCTTTGGATTCCCCGGGCTTCTCTTCGAAGTGCTGAAGAACGGCGCAGTCAGTTGCCTGACGGTCTACTGAGTTTGTGATATCCTACTATTCGAATATTCATCAAATGCATGTGACACGACGTGACGACTTGATTTGGACATTTTGTAAACATTCGGCACTGCATTGTACTATGGTATTTAGATTTCATTGTGTATCGTTTTATTACCATAATCCGCACTGTTTCCGCTGTAATATATGTTCCCGCTGGTAACACGCCCAACTTCAACTTTTTCGGCCGCGTCTCCAAATCTCCGCAATTTCGCAATTTCGCAACTTCGCATCTTCATATCTTCACTCCTCAATTCTCCAGAGGATATGCAGGGAGGATGCACCAACCAGGGCGATCGCTCCCTCGATCCTGGACATCGACACTAAAACTCCCCAAATCCAGTTTCCCTCCGCGCGTGTCACCAGCCGACCAGACAAAATACCTGAAACGATGCACCGATGAACTCTACGCCTGGCAGCGCCGCGAACGACCAGCGGGCCGACCTTTCATCCTCCACGATGGTCCTCCCTACGCGAACGGTGAATTACATGTCGGACATGCCCTGAACAAAATCCTTAAGGATATCATCAACCGGGTGCAATTAAGCCGAGGGAAGCAAGTGCGCTATGTGCCTGGATGGGATTGTCATGGGCTACCAATTGAGCTGAAAGCGCTGCAAGGCCTACGCGATACGGGTGTTCTCGATAAATCGGTCAGCGCTGCTGTCATTCGCAAGTCTGCCAGGCAACTTGCGCGACAGACGGTGAAGGAGCAGATGAAAGGGTTTAAAGGATTTGGAGTCATGGCGGACTGGGAGAATCACTGGAAGACAATGGATCGCGATTTCGAGATGCGCCAACTGGGGATATTCCGGGAAATGGTCGATCATGGACTCATCTATCGCAAGTTCAAGCCGGTTTACTGGTCGCCATCTACTGGGACGGCGTTGGCAGAGGCCGAGCTGGAATATAAGGATGATCATGTTTCGACTGCTGCTTTGATCAAATTCACGCTTGCCAATATTCCCGATAACATCGCCAATATATCCCTGCTCAGATCGAAGGGGGTCAGCGCCGTTATATGGACAACTACGCCCTGGACGTTACCTGGGAATGCTGCAATTGCGGTTAGCGACGATCTAGAGTATGCTATTGTGGAATCAGAGCAACATGGTTATCTGCTCATCGCCCAGTCTCGAGTCGAGTATATGGAAAAGATGCTGAAGGAGGATCTGCCCATCATTGTTCCGAATATCCTTGGCTCGGAACTGGCTGAGAAGGCTACCTACCGACCTCTTTTCAAAGGCCCCGAAGCCGAAGCGCAGCCGATCATGGCAGCCGACTTCGTGACTGCTGATTCTGGATCTGGCCTGGTCCATTGCGCTCCTGGACACGGTATGGACGACTACGAAGCCTGTCTAGTACGCGGGATCGAGGTGTTCGCGCCAGTAAACGACGAGGGCAGGTTTACCGATAAGGCCATGCCGCAAGATCCATCCCGCCTGAGTGGCAAGCTCGTTCTGGGTGAGGGCAACGACACGGTATTGGAATATGCCAAGGAGCGCAATCACCTTCTTGCCCAGCACAAATACGAACACAAGTATCCCTACGACTGGCGTTCCAAGCAGCCGATCATCGTCCGGGCCACCGAGCAATGGTTTGCTGATGTAGCAGATATCCGCAACAACGCGTTGCGCTCGCTGGAAGATGTTCGATTCGTTCCCGAGACTGGTAACTCTCGACTACAGAATTTCGTTAAGAACCGCAGCGAATGGTGTATCTCACGGCAACGCGCTTGGGGTGTTCCCATTCCCGCTCTTTACCACCGCACTACCGGGGAGGCTGTCCTGACCAAGGAGAGTGTCTCGCATATCATGGACACTATCAAGGAGCGCGGTATTGATGCGTGGTGGACGGACAGTGCCGACGACATCGCCTGGGTCCTTCCATCGCTGCGGGATGAGTCTGCTGGTTATAGACGTGGGACCGACACGATGGATGTCTGGTTTGATAGTGGCACGAGTTGGGCAGAGATTGATGTGTCCACTGAAGGACGAAGCCACCCGGCAGACGTGTACCTGGAAGGAACCGACCAGCATCGTGGTTGGTTCCAGTCTAGTCTTCTTACCTACACCGCGCACCAGCTCGTCTCTGGCAAAACCGATACTCATGCTCCGTTCCGCAACTTGATCACCCACGGATTCACCCTGGACGAAGATGGCCGGAAGATGAGCAAGTCCATCGGCAACACCATCGCTCCCCAGACAATTATGGATGGCACCTTAATACCTCCCCTGAAGCCTCGAAAGGGCAAGGGCAAGAAACAAGCCGAAAATCAAGGCCCCTCCTTCGACGCACTGGGTCCCGATGCGCTTCGACTGTGGGCCGCAGGCAGCGACTACACCCACGATGTAGTAATTGGCAAGCAGGTGCTGCAAGGCATTCATACCAGTCTGCATAAGTTCCGGGTAACTTTCAAGCTGTTACTGGGTGCACTTGGCGACTTCTCCCCGAACCATGCCGTTGCCTACGAGCAGCTGCAACAAGTAGACCGCATCGCATTAAAGCACCTCTCCGACATGATCCTCGCATCCCAAAAATCCAACGAGAGCTTCGAATTCTACAAGGGTGTCAGCACGATGAACCGGTGGGCGAATCTGGAATTCTCAGCCTTTTACATGGAAGCCATTAAAGACCGGCTATACACACTAGGCGAAAATAGTACCAGCCGCCGAGCCGCGCAGACAACCTTATTCTACATCTTCACCCACCTCCAAGAAGTCCTTGGCCCCATAACCCCTCTCCTCGTCGAAGAGACCTGGGAACACACACCGGAAGCGATAAAGTCTCACAGCGGGCACCCCTTACAGCGCATCTCTGCCAGCCCTGCGATGGAATGGCAGGATTCTGTCCTAGACACCAATTACCAAGAGATCGTCGCCGTTCACTCGGTAATCAAGACCTTACAAGAACAAGCCCGCAGCAAGAAGCAGCTGGGTTCATCCTTGCAGTCTTTCGTGCATATCTGCTTACCCAACGAAACCACCGTTTTCCACCGGTACCTATCTGAATTACCAGATCTCTTCGTTGTATCCTCCGTGACAATCGGTCAAGCCGGTGAGACCGTTCCCGGTGATATTGCTGAAGCGGAGTGGCAGTATGAAGAAGAGTGTAAACTTCCGAACGGCCAGAAGGGAACTGTGTATGTCTATGCGCCCCAGGCATCTAAGTGCCCGCGTTGCTGGCGATATGCTGTTCCGGAGACCGAGGAGACGGATGATATCTGTGCCCGGTGTGAGTCTGTGGTTGGTGAATTGGAGGAGTAGTGTTTCCAAAGGCATTTGTAATTATATACATGTATCATAGACCTGTTCAAATATACTACCCCCCTTCTATAGGAACATTCATTCGAAACATTCCTTTGCACCACCACTGGCACATTGGTATATGAGTAGAGTATTCAAAGGTACAACTTCTCCAGAATAGTTACTGTGTGGTTTTGTATTCCGTAATCAATTCTACTCTTTCATTATACCGAACACTCTACTAGCCGATGCTGCAACCTTAGATGAAAGGACAGGAGAAAACCCCTGGAGTAATCAAAATTCATTGGCAATCTGGTATATCTCGTAGGCAACTCATCATACACTTCATTAAGCCCTCCATTCAAAAGATCCCGAAATCCTCCCATCTCATATTTGCATATTACGTCTCCCTTCTCAGTCGTTTTCATTGAGCCACATTTACTCCCGAAATCAAGTCTGGCAGTCGGAGCGCTGGTATTTTACGCACCCTCCTCCTCCTCTGGGAGACGGATGGAGCCCTCGGTGACACCATTGGACCAGAAGCCGTTGATATGGACGGTACTAGAGAAGTTAGTATTTGGACCAGCGTGGGAAGTGAACATCACATACAGGGCCGAGGCATTGTCATGTGCCAGGAGAAGCCAGTAACTGACAATTCCCTGAGTCAAGATATCATGGATAGCGAAGATGACAGTCTCAGCATCAACGCTAAGCTTGAGAGCCAAGGGACCAGCAGCAAGGGCACTGGGAAGGTCAGTTTAGGATCAGGAAGCTATCACATAACAAGGGTGAAAGAACATACATCGGGTACAAGGCAAACACAACAAAGGTCAAGCCAGAAATAGTGCCGAAGAAGCGTCTGATCTGGCCATCCTTGTATTGACTGGCACGATGAGCATGGAATCCGCCATGGTGGAGGATTGTGAGGTAGGCCAGACAGCTGATAATCAGCCAAGCCCAACGCGCCTTGGAATGTCCATCATAGGTACCCAGCAAGCCCGCAGCCAGCATAACCCAGTTAGCCACAATGGCCGAGACGAGATGGGCACCAGGCAGGCCGCTAACAAGGGCGAAATTGATCAGGATGAGCGGGGTAGAGAGGGCCCAATTGACATAGCGAAGCCAGAGAACTTGGCGATAGAGCTCATCTTCGGTATTAGGGACGTGCTTGTGATGATTTTCGACGGTGGTCAAGATGTAGTCAATTCCTTGGCCGGTGGAGAGGGCCAAGTAAGTGATGAAGGAGATAGTGGTGATGCAGGCGGAGAGAACGTGGAAGATCCGCTTGGACTAGTGAGAAGAGTGTGGGGGTTAGCGCGGGCTTTATTTGTGATGGGTGGAGATGGAGATGGATCTCACCAGCGGGACGCGGGCGGCGAGAGTGTAGAAGACCAGCGAGGAGAGGCCCATCAACACAGTGACGACCCTGGGATATGCATATTAGCAGGTGCTCAGCAATTCAACGCGTGGAGAAGAGGAGTTACCAGAGAGTTCGCTGTCCGGTGGCGTGGAGCTCCTGGAAGACCTTGCCGCCTGGGATGACGGTGGGGATCGGGGCGATGGAGGTGGAGTGTTGCGGGGGCTCCACGGGAGTGGGAAAGCTGTCAAGGTCGGGGAGGATCATAATGTCGATTATGAATGAGGGTAAGTGTAGAAGGGAGAAGTGTAAAGAGATAGAAAAGAGAAGAAGAAGGCAAAAGGTAAAAAGAGGAGGCAAAACAGCAAAACAGGAAGTAGGATTCGGGGATCGGGGAGGGCGGGTAGCTCCTTCCCGGCATGCGTCATCGACCTGCACTTATTACTATAGGTATTACTAGTTCACGAGTATTAGTATTAGTATTCGTACACGTTATAGTTATAGAATATAACTATTCTTTGTATTAATACGTATTATGCATTTTAGTATCTATGTATGTCACACAAGGGATATTGCTTCCTCCAGTGGAGGGACTATGCCAATATTCATGCACCGTGGTGGGGACTGGGATTAGCTGCAGTGTACGGAGTACACTGCACACTGCACACTGCACACTGCACATTCCAATGATCGGCAGGTGGTCTACCGTACATCGAGACTAGCTAGGGTCTAAGCCAGCGGGAATTGCTGGAACTGCTGCAACACCTGGGCGGATGCGGGGGAGATCACTTGCGTGTAGATTGCCACGCTCTAGCTCTAAGCTATCCCCATGCACGATATTTTGGATTCTCATAGGTATACCTAGCTCGCCATCTAAAACAGAAACAAGCAACATAATCCATGCAACTAATACGTCACATGCATGTATCGTACAGTCTCCGCGAGGGCCGGTCTTGGCCACTTTTCAAACTATCGCCTCTTCCGGCATAGACACGTTCCTATTTCGATCGACCCTCCCCCGGCATTGTGGCCTGCTCCTTATTCGGCCCATGATGCGCTTGTACTTCGTCCCCCGCATTGTCATTCTCATGTCGGCGGCGCCAAAGATAATAAGCTAACACAGCACCAGCGCCCACAGGTCCCCACATCCTAGATCGGTCTTTTGTTAGCTAATCATCCAAAAAGAATAATAGAATGACGCATGTAATTATTGAGATGCTAAACTTACCTCATCGGAAACCCGCCATACGGTACAGGCTCACCAGTCGTTGTCCCGACAGCTCTCCGCTGAGCCAGAAGGGGAGTATGAAGCTTCCAGGCACTGGGGCGAAGCAATGGACCCCCTAAGACCCAGATGGAGGAATGACGAATTGAATTCATGGCTTGTCAGAATATATCCCTTGACTTAGAATATTACAATAGAGAAGGTCTCATCTTGGCGGCAGGTTTGAAGACATTATATGAAGCGTTGATCTATTACGTCATCCAATGTAATAGCTAATCAAGGATATACCTTGATCGGGAAGAAGGTAAAAAACAGGTCTATATTTAAATAGAGTATTATATAATACTATTTAATTCCTTGCACTAAGATCGCAATATACCTAATATAAGAGGGAAGCACACAACGGCTAGTCCACCTAAGCAGACGGGTCGAAGAGAAGGAGAGATACAAAACCACCACCCAGTCGTATAGGCATGAGAGGTGGAGGGCATGAAGAAAGTAATGGAAGGAAACTGAGGCCGTGAGGCCTTGAAGCCTGAGTAACTGTATCCGATTCGAAGGGTAAAAGATGTGTAAGATTGTTGTTCTACCTAGCCTTCTGCACTGTACATAACATTTCATACAATTGTGGCCTCAGGCTCAAATCGCCTAATAGTCAACAATTTCCCCACTACACTAAATAGAAAAAAAAAAGCCTCCACGCGGGATTGAACCACGGACCTTTTCATCTCATATGGTAATGAGGTACAAGTGAAACGATCTACCACTGATCTATAGAGGCATGCTTAGGTAAAATAATTGGAACTTGGTCTCTTGTAAGCCCTTTCATAATCCGTATTATATCAATATTGAATCGAGCACCTAATTTATATGGGCTAAACCATTCTAGAATGCATATCTTGTATATCTTGCATATTTTTATTTAGTACAAGGTGGAGTCCGGGGAAAGCCCCTTTGACCGAGGAACCACATCGTGAGTCGTCTTGAACTTCCCCGCTTAAATTCTCAATTCATGTACAAAGTAAAACAAGTATGTACCGGGAGACTAACTAGTACAGTACGTCCCGAAACTGGTGCGACCATCTACACTCTTCGATTGATTCTTCAGCCCCGACGACAAGACATACTAGTCTATGTTGGGAATATTAATATTCCAGTATCAGTATCAATACAGTGGCTTACTTTCGTTATAATACGTCCCTCTGTCTTGTAACTGAATTGGCGATTCAATGCAACTAGAACTCTCCTTAGTGATGATGTAATTTCAGAATTGGCCAACCATTTCAAAAATGTTGAAATTTCACAACTCACTTCTCATTTCAATATCATTTCATGGGGATTGTCGAAGGTGAATGATAAAGCAGAGAGGTTAATGAACCAGCACTTTCGTGGTGGCGACCGTCATTTCGGCCCGAATGGAGGGAGTGCACGTGATTCGGCCCGGATTCAGATGTAGCCTTGTTCACTTGAAGTTCTTACCTATTGCCATTTCTCAATGAAACTGCCAGCATCTGTGACCAGAAAATCTTAAGCTTCGGCCTGAAATTCCAGTTCCCGAAAGGCCCGAACCCACACGACATGTTCTATGCAAAGAAAGATACAATGCAGACCGCTAGTAATCAAGAAAGTAGCAAGAGAGATACATGCACTATACCGCGCATATCGATTACCGCGTGTTTGCGGTGTCGCGATCAGAAGGTAACTGCATTTCCAACTACCAAATGAATTCGTTTACTGAAAGCGAGCTCTCTGTAGTTGAAGTGTGGCCGTGAACATCCTATATGCGCTCGGTGCGATCGACTCGAGGCAACTTGTGTCTACCCCAATCCTCCAGATCGCCGAGGCCCACGAAGTAAGCGCAGGCAGAAGCTGCTACACAAGGCAGCTGAACGCAGTCGTGACGGTACCCACTCTGAGAATACTGCCATCCAGCATCCTTGCAATGTGCCTATATCACAAGAGGCATCACCCATTGGTGAACGAACGTCAAGCTCACATCCTGTCTTTCATGCTCTTTTCTCGACCCCATTTGGTCCCAGTCATTCCTTCGATGAAAATGCAGCCTCTCCAAGTCATGCTGGGATAGGCGACACATCCACTAGTCTAGCCGCAGGAACTCCTGTGCTATCTGATGTAGGCTCCAAGTCAAGAAGCTGCTAATGATTTCCCATGCATTGACTAATCGTTCATAACTAGTCCTATCCCACTCAGCTGCGTAGAATGAAATCGATCGCAACAGAGTCAACAATCGATACGCAACCACCGTTGCCACCGACTGCCCTTGGTCTTTCTTTACTAGAAATATACTTTGCGCGCATATACAATGCGTCGCTTTTATTTCACAAACCTCTTCTTTTTCAGGATTATCTCGAGGGCAAAATACATGGGGCTCTTCTCAGAGCATTGTTTGCTTTAGCAACTTTGTATGTCACCCTCTACGTCATAGGCGAATTTCCCTTAAATCACTCGAGCTGAAAAATCTTTTTAGGTTTCTCCATCCAAGACATGATGAAGAACAATCCGCTCAAGATGAAAATACGGAGCTTAAGGTTCTGAGTGTGTATCACTCTTGTGGACTCCCATGGGCAAAAGCTGCCTTGAGAGAAGCCATGTCGTTAGCTTTGGAATCACCGTCTCTTATGATAGTTCAAGCATTAGAGTGCATTCAGCTCTATTGGTTTGGCATCGGCCAGCCTCACTCGGGAAATTTATGCCTCGGTAAGCTGTTGTCCATGTGACAAGCGATCTCTCAATATCAAGGGATTTTGTTGGGAACTCAACATGACGAATCTATAGCTCTTGCCTATCGATCATGTCAAATCCGAGCATTTGACAGGAAGTTAGCGAATGAGAATGATGGTTCGGTCGAATCTGAACTCAAAAGACGATGCTTCTGGGCTTGCTGGACATCTACATGCATTGTTATGGAGCCGGAACCATACATCGAGTCAGCCTGGAAGGAAGTAGCCATGCTGCCACTTCCATGCTCGATTTCTTCTACGTCATCAGACTGTGAGGTATTCTTTAATCAGATGATGAATGGAGATTGGCACTCTATTTCCGTACGACCCTCCGCAAAAGATTCTCACCCTTCCACCGTCGTGGGGCTGTTGATGAAAATGATTGGCGTTTGGTAAGAGAGTCTGTTCAATGTGTGACTATGGAAAATTCACTAATGCCTTTATTCACCCAGGGCGAAAGTCCAGCTCCTGTGCAAGGACCACTCCTCATCTGCAATTTCTAAGAACCTCAAATCGGCGCAGCATTTATCCCGTTTGGCGGCATCACTATTTGATGATGCTTCTGCTGTGAGGGACTCTGTTCGTCAAGACGATAAAACGCCCGAAGTCCAGATTATATTACTTTTTCATGGTGCTGTTTATCATCAATGCCAGATCGTCTTACACTCCATGATTGTTCCTCTATTCTCAGGCATCCCCACCGACCCGAACATTGACCCTGAGACACAAAGAAAAGCAGCAGAGACTGTCACTCATCATGCAG
Organism: Penicillium sp. G339; assembly: GCA_027569595.1. NCBI lineage: Eukaryota > Fungi > Ascomycota > Eurotiomycetes > Eurotiales > Aspergillaceae > Penicillium > Penicillium sp. G339. The sequence goes on from JAPDFJ010000031.1 coordinate 232,128, forward strand.
ACTTATTTGAGCGCCTATTGGCGCCTTACCTTTATGACGGAAAGGATGTTTCACGACTGCCTCCTCTTGTTGGTTATGGCGCTTTCGTAGTGGGTATAGTTGTCCTGTCTACAGAAATTTCTCGCCGTAACCAGTCGGTGAGTGAACCACCGGTGGACGCCGGTAAAATGGACTGCAGGCTGGTTGCTGTAGAAGCAATACTACGCCTTATAGGCACTCTTAGGGTATATTGGAGAGCTTTGCAGCATCCTGTGAGTGTTCTTACCTTTCCTGATTCCTCTGGGTATCTTGTGTGGTGTGGTTTAACACTATATAAATGCAGTGGGAAATTTTGCATTCTGCTTTGCAGGCCGGCCTTTCAGCACCTAGAAAGCCATCCAGGCCAGTTGACTCACGAGACAGTATGCAGACCACGAGCTTCCTTCTTATATGCTGATGAAGTTTGGAAACTAAAGTATTCTCAGATCAATCATCGGTGTATTCTGACAACCACCGCCTGTTCTCGACATTGGAAGGATCTAATCAACCCGTGAACTTCGAAAGTGGGCATCCACAACCTTCCACCACGAACAGGAACGCGAGAGAATATATTGAAGAAACGCAAGACTCAGCTACGAGTCGGGATAATGGCGGTTCTGGGTTAGATGGTTTAGTTGGCATGATAGCAAATGACTCGTCGATGAGCCAAATTGATGAGTTGCCAGACCCTGAATGGTACAGTTTGTCTTTTGCAGAAGCTGGGATTGATCAGTTTTCTGGACTTGAACCGTCCGTCCTCTTTCAACACGGTTGGAGGGCTTTTAGTTAGTTTAACATTTCGTCCAAGCCATCATGTCTGCAGACTCCCTGGGTCATCTTCCATTCGCCATGCTCCTTTCAATTGAAATATTGGGGATGAAAAATTTCTTCTTATAATGTTTAAATAATAGACATTGAAATTCTAGTTGAGCTTTAACTTAGCATTTGGGACAGGCACTTTTTATCAGGTTCGGAGGTATTCATGGGATTCGGCTTGGCCGAATCGGGCCGATATTTCTCTTAGCCGAGGTGTACTGCATCTGACGCATTGTTCGCCTCAATCTCTCGACTTTACACCGAAGATTTGTTTAGTAATAAGAAACCTCTCTATAACTCCTTAATTACCGGGGGTTAGTAGGATTGCTCTTCAAAATCAAGCTCATCTCAGTCAGCGAAACAGTAATCAAGATCCAGGATGTCAGTCCAACATCGCAATATCCTAACCGTCGATTCGGAAAGCTTCTCCTACATCTTTGAGAGAAATGTCTCAGTGCCCTTAGGCAACGGAGGGGTGATCCGCTGCAATGTATACAAGCCCAAGGCAGCTTCAGCAGGAACCAAGTTCCCAGTACTTATGACTTATGGACCGTACGGCAAAGACGTTCCGTACAAAAAGTAAGTGACAACGGCTTTCTGAGAACTATATGGCGACGTTAATTTCGTTCAAAAAAATTTAGTTTCAACCCAAAAAGCTTTTCTGAAGTGCACCCTGCGCATCAGACAGAACACTCTGCATGGGAGACTCCAACGCCCCAGTTTTGGACCGATAATGGTTACATTGTCATTCGAGCGGATGAAATTGGAGTTGGCCAATCTCCTGGTGCATTGCACGTGAAATCCGCAGCTTCAATCGAGGGGTTCTGTGATGTTATCGAATGGGCTGCTGAGCAGGAATGGTGTTCGGGGAAAGTAGGCCTCCTTGGTATCAGCTATTACGCTGCGACACAATGGCAGGTTGCGAGCTTGCAGCCCAAAGGTCTGGCGGCCATTGTGCCATGGGAGGGATTTTCGGACCCATACAGCGAATCTTTGCGACATGGGGGAATTCTCTCGAACAAATTTTACTCCATGTGGTATTCTCGTCAGGTCGCACCCAATCAATATGGATTACCTGGACGAGCAGCGCGCAACTGGGGTCCCGATACAATTGAAGGCGATCTCAGCTCCGAGGAATTGAATGCAAATCGATACGAAGCGGTGCTCCATGAGCAGAGATACCGAGATGACAAAAGTTTATCATCCCTCAATTTCAATCTCGAGGATGTGACAGTCCCCGTCTTGAGCGTAGCTAACCTGGGCGGGATCTTACTGCATCTGCGAGGGAACGTGCTTGGATATCTGTGGGCAGGATCGGACTTCAAGTATCTTCGATTCATCACAGGACGGCATGACCTACCCTTCTATTATCCGGAAGAAGTGGAGATTCAAAAAAGCTTCCTCGATGCTTGGCTTAAAGGGGATGATCGCGAAGGGTGGACCAAGAAGGGGGCTGTTCCGGCAATTGACTTGGTTCTTCGGCAGGGAAACGTTGGATATAACAATCCACAGGGCGAGAAAAGATTTTTTCGTCGAAAAGAAAATGAATGGCCACTTGCCAGGACCAAATACACGCCGTTTTATCTGACAGCCAAAAACACACTTCAATACGACCTACCAGAACAGCAACGACTGCCGACTAAATTAACTTATCAAGCACTTGGTGAGGGAAGACCTGAAGATATCTTGACATTTACGTCAGCACCATTCGATTCGGAAACTGAGGTGACTGGACATATTGTGGCTCACCTCAATGTCTCCATTAGCAGAGATCGATGGGGAGGTTCTCCATCTGATTGTGATTTATTCCTCACGCTGCGTCATCTGTCACCATCCGGTGAGGAAATCTTCTACACCGGCTCTGCTGGAGAGCCTGTTCCTGTAACCAAAGGCTGGCTTCGAGTTTCTCTCCGCAAAACCAATCCTCAGCATCCCCGTCATCGTTCTTGGCTACCGTATCGCGACTTCTATTCTACGGATGTTCTGCCCGTAGTTCCAAACGACGTTTACCCCGTTGAAGTGGAACTTTGGCCGACAAATGTAGTTGTTGAATCAGGAGGTCGGCTGGTATTGGAAGTGAGCTCAGGAGACACTTCAGGTACTGGCTTTTGGGGCCACAATGACCCTATTGACAGGTATGTTTCTAGATTGGCAATACGGCTTCTTCCAAACTTTAGATCCTTGTGTTTTCTAACCTTCCTACAGATCGGACGATATCTTCAAAGGCCAGAATCACATTCACTTTGGCCCCAACTATGTCAATTACATCTCCTTACCCATCATTCCTGCGAGATAGTTTAGTCCTGGCTGAATAAATACGTATTTGTTCTGTTTTACAGATATTGTTCCTAGCTCATATCCAGCCACAGCGGTAGGGGGAAAAAGGGTTCGGCTAGATGTGAGGGCCGGCCAGAGATATTGGGCAAATTGGAAGTCTGATATGTCATCATTGTTACGGCCCCTTCTGCACATTGATATAAATTTAATACATAGTGACAAAAGCTAGTGTTATAGTATTCGGACCGCTGATTTATGGGAGCCATCGATTCGGACCGATTCCATTCCAGCTCCGAATTTGTTGCCACCAAGTTCGGTGGCGGGGCCTCGGATATCATGATGTCGGCCTGCGTCTGTGATTATAGTCAGAACTTTATTAAGACTCTCGTACGTCCAGGATTACTCCTTCGTAGATTTTTATTTTTCCGAAAACTATCCCATCCCGCAGGCCTCCAATGGTTATCGATCACTATTTCAAGTCGAACGAGTGCTTCAGCTACGAAGCGCTTCGCGCGGCGGGATACAGCAATTATGGTGGTGCAGATCTCGCTGAAGTGATAGCCATCTGCTCCAAAATCCGACCTGGCAACGAAGATGACTGGGTGCGCGAATGGCAAAAGGCTGCGGAACGCGCAGTCTCTCACGCAGTGAAGTCAAAATCTGTGAAAAACTACGAGAGCGCCTATCAGGGATACCTTCGTGCATCGAATTACTTCCGCACTGCTGAGTTTTTCCGACGAGAAAATGTCGAAGAAGACAACGTATCGAAATTTCTTTATAAAAGCTCGGAGAAATCGTTTTGTGAGGCCATGGGAGTGTCTTCGTTCACTTACGAATCCATCACCATTCCCTATGAAGGGACAACGCTTCCAGGATATTTCGTCAGCGTTGACAGCACGATGAAACCACGTCGTACGATTATTTTCAATGGTGGTTACGACTCGACTATGAGCGAAGGGTGGTTTGCGATTGGAGCGGCAGCTCTAGCAAGGGGTTATAATTTCCTCGCCTTCGATGGCCCGGGACAAGGGGCCGCTGTCCGGAGACAGAGCCTGTATTTCCGACACGATTGGGAACATGTACTTACCCCTGTTATCGACTATGCTTTGACTCGGGCAGACATTGATGCCAATGCTATAGCCGTCTTTGGGTGGAGCATGGGTGGATATTTAGTGGCACGAGCAGCTACGCAGGAACATCGAGCTCGAGCCATTATCCTGGATGATGGAGTCTATGATTTTGGATCCGCGTTCCGAACCCAACAGCCTGCCTTTGTTCAAAAGCTTGTTGAGCTCGAATATGACTCAACTTGTGACTGGATCTTTGGCTGCGTGCAATCCTTTTCGACAGGTATTCGCTGGGGTCTGCGGAATGGAACATGGACGTTTGGGGTGCATTCCGTCTCGGAATTCCTGCGCGCAGTTAAAAAGTACACCTTGGAAGGGTTGAGTCAAAAAATCGTGACGCCCTGTTTGGTACTTGATGCGGAGAATGATCATTTCCTGAAAGGCCAGCCAGAGATTCTTTGCAAAAATTTGCAGTGTGAGCACGAAATCGTCAGCCTGAGAGCAGACGAGGGCGGCGACACACATTGTCATCAAGGTGCTTTCTATCGGTTGCATCAAGTCATCTTTGATTACCTGGAAACACGCCTTGTGTCAGACGAGGAATCATGACAGTTTACGGGCTGTAACCTGCTGACCGGAGCAGTGGACCTCTAGAGATGCGGTGATGAATGAACAATTTCGTTCTAAGCTTCAAAATACATCTTTTCAATTGTGCTAGTTCTCAACCAGTAAAAGACTAGTCATGTCCCATAACTATGGTTTCAGGCTTCAGATCTTGATAATAACATTGCCAAGGTGCTTTCCAGACCAGAGGTGATCAAACGCAGCCTGCGAATCTTCAAAGGAGAAAACTCTTTCATCCATGATCCCCTTCAAACCGATTTCCTTCTCAGAGAGGAAATTACACAAGTTCTGGTGATCAATCTTTGAGCCAACAGCGATTCCTCTGGTGATATAGGATTAGCGAGTTTCATAAAATTATGCAATCCTGCAACACATACCTAATTGTAGCAGTTTTACGCAAGGCCGGTCCAAAGAGGTCTGGAGCACTCTCCGTATGGAATCCCCCAAGGAACCCGACCAAGGAAACAATTCCTCTCCGCGCGATGGAGGCCAGACTTTTGGCGATGGTAGTGGGGCCAGCATTTTCAATCACAACGTCTACACCCCGTCCGTTCGTAAGACGGAGTGCCTCCTGGTCCCATTCCGGGTGGGTCCGGTAGTTGATCGTGTCGATAGAGCCTGCGCTACCAAAAGATCTTGCGGCTTCCAGCTTCTTATCGGAGGAGGACGTGATGATTGGACGGATTCCAGCGGCCAAGCAGATAACCAGAGCAAACATGCTGACCCCGCCGGTCCCTGTGCGTGTGATTAAGTCAATAAATATAATTTGAATTATGGAATGCCATATCATACCCAGAAGCAGAGCTGTTCCCTTGGATCGAGGCATGTCCAGAGCTGTCCATGCAGTTGTGCCTGCACATGGGATGCATGCAGCCTAAGACAGAATAAAATATTTCAGTAAATGAAGCCAGCAAGCTATTCGGAGGACTGGGGACATACCTCTTCCCAAGACAGGTGCTTGGGCAAGTGGAAGAGAACTTTCTGGTCAAAAACCGCATATTGGCGCAGCACACCCTCCGCATTTCCACCAAGAGCATTCATCTCATCAGATGTTGCATCCAAATTGTTTAAGTCAAAGATTGGCGCTACATGATCTCCAATCTTGAAAGCTTGGACTTCGGACCCAACCGAAATTACTTCCGCAGCACAGTCGGAGGCAGGAATACCTTGCTCGGTGAACTCGGAAGGATAATTTCCGTGCAGCATTGCCACATCCCTGTAGTTCAAAGACACAGCATGAATGCGAATGAGCACTTCATTTGGGCTCAAAGTCGATGGGAGCTCTTCAGTAGTCAGCTGGATGGTTTTTGGGATGTCGCCCTTGCTGCGTCTGTAGGCCTTGTAGACTTGTGGTGCTGCCATTTTGTTCTTCTGAATTTAAGAATGATGTTCTTTGCTTGTTGATTGATTTATTCCTTGGGGCCTTGGGGGTATTTATGTGATCCCTGTCCAGTGGTGGAAGTGGAAACAAGATACCTGACTAATGGACGTGCAGTGGAGCTGATAAATCACTCAGATATTACTGTTGGGAACTTAGTTATCCGGCCAGAAGTGTTTGTTTGAAATTAATACCTGTTTGCAGGGTTCCAAATACGATATTTAAGCATGTCACACACGTTCATGCCGTACATTTGTCTGCCTTCTCTTACCATCTGCGAATGATTGATATTCGAAAGAAATGAAAGATGGCTAAGATCAAGAATGGCTTCAATCTACACATATTAACATGCTCAAATAAATTCCATTAATCCTGCAGATCGAGATATCCAAGTATCCTCGGCGAAATCTTCCAACTCAACTCCAACTGATCCCACTGCAATATTCCAATCTCTTCTACATAAAGCGTCCCACATATAACGGCCTCTGGGAATTGGAAATTGCAATTCATCCGCAGTGAGTAGAAAACCAAGGGAATCGTCGCCTTTTGTTGCAAAGCTAGTTTGTCCGAAGCTCGAATTGCTCAATTTCTTACCGAGTCTGTATAATGCCAAGCTGAACCGCTTGACCTCCTCGACGAATATAATAGTTAAGCTTTCATCGCCCGTGTTTCGATACTGAGCGAGGATGTTGGGATAGTAGAACAATCCGAGCTTGCGGCAACTTCGGATAAGCGTCACTAGTAGCTCGGCGGCCTTTGGGGCAGCGGAAACCCCCAGATCAAAATCCAACCCATTGCGGCTTTCTATCAAGCAAGAGAAGATTATGTGCAAGAGAATTGCTTGGAATGTTGCTAAAGGCCAGCGACAACTGCTGGACGCTTCGTCTTTGTTCGAAGCATCCCAACTATCCTTTGTTAAAAAGTCAGCGGTGAGAATATGCAAAGGGGTCCAGTTAGCTATACTTACTGTCTGGTCGCGGATAGCCGAGTCAAGCGTCTTATGAAGATCTTTTGCTGCTGACTGCGAAGATTGCTCCCCCGTGGCCCATAGGCCAATGACAATCATAGACTGTACCATAAGGGGCACTTCACGGGGTGCATAAAATGACGCTTTATGAATGAAAGACCAATGAGGATGGAACTTTTCAAAATACAGCTCGATGCATTTATCCCTCTTCTCTATAGGATCGGCTGGCAGAGAGATCTTCGGCGTTACAGCCGATGACTGGCTTGTCAGGTGCTGGGGTTTGTCCTTCCGCGTTAAATTATTATTATCTTGAAAGATGCATTCAATTCCACGGCGAAGACATTCATTGCATTGCGGGCCCCCTTCGCACCGCGACTTTGCTAACTGACAGGCTTCGCAGGCTTTCCGTGCGCGATTTGCTGGCTCGTCAATTTTATGATGCTGCCGGATATGCCGGCGAAGCGTGTCACTATATCACTATTAGTTCAAAACAAGTGATTGAGAAGAAAACGAAAATGAAAATGAAAATGAAAAGAAGAAAAGAAAAGCTTCCTTACCTTCGTCCAAATTCCCGCCCACAATTCGAACATCTCCACGGTTCATGCTGGGAGTGCTTTATTCGATGGCGTTGTAAATGCCCTTTCTGTCGATAGCTTGCATAGCAGCCGGGAAACAAGCATTTGTATGGTACTTTATTTGAATCACTGGCGACTTCATCGCTCTCGGAATTTAATGTAGGCGACATGGGTTGTGAGGGTGAAGGTTGAAACGACAAAGACTCACCGGATCCCACCGGGTCCCACCGGCTTCCCACCGGCTTCCCACCGACATCCCACCGACATCCCACCGACATCCCGCTCGACGATCTTTCCTCATTGCTTTCGTCATTTTTCGGCCTTTTCATGGCTACCACCAAGACTAGCATTTCGATGAATATACCCCTGTGATTGGCCTGGGGCGGTATGATAACGGAGCTGAAATAGGGTATCGGGCGAGTTGCGCGGCGGGATGATGCAGGTATATCAATATACAAGTCGAGAGAATTTGAAAGAAAAGAAGCCGGTGCTACAGCAGAATTCGAAAACGAAAACATTTTACCCCCAAGACACTCACGCTTTGTTTCTTGGGCGTACCCGAAACAACGCGAGTCCGTTATCTGGTTTCTTCCAAACAACGCCTGTTTTCCCGTACCACTCTGGAACGTAATTGGTTTTTCTCTCCTCCCATGAGTAATTGTAAAATACAATTACCGTATAAGTATGTAGACTTTTCTAGCAAAGGAGGGGGATCTGGCTTGAGTCTCGTCCATCTTGTCTCTTCAGTTTCCTTCGTCAGTTTCCTTCGCAGCCTTTGACTACACCTATCTCCTAAATGAGCAAGGCCGTGCTGGTGCTGTTAAAACTCACCTTGGTTGGCTAAATGTGAGCTTGGCTTATGGCAGGGTATGAATTCTCGTAGGATTCTGCCTCCACAAGCATTTCCGGCCAATAAAGTGCGAATGCTTAGCGCCCATGAAGTCACTGATGGTGAGGCTGACGATGGTCAACTATTTGAGGGTTGACACCTTCCTTTCTCTCCAAACCCCATGAATTGTGTTCAGTAATTCTTGACTATGGGCTTCGTGAATTTTGGCGAATAGAAATGTATGTGCGCAGTCGTAAGCGTTACCCGAATCCAGTACAGGACCTTCAGAGATAAGAACACGTGGGCCAAGATCCGGCAAACGGTAGTTAAGCAGAGGATTATCTTCTGGATAGATATGGGCATGTACTGTCTACGTGCCTCATCGGGCCAGCCAGCGTATGTAACATTCTAGCTTTGTTTCACGCTGCCACATTTTGACATCTCATCGTTCATTACAGCTTGGAATACTGTGGACTCACGTAGGTATTGCAATCATTTTCATCTCCATCTCTCAAAGTCTGCAAAGACCTTAGCCACAGACCACCTCCAAGGACCCTTGGGACGTTCTCGGTTAGCCTCGTCTTCGGCATATTAAAGAGGTATTTTACCACTGAAATCCTTGCTATGGAGGTTGAGATAGTCCTCCTTTCTAAGGTATTATGTAAGAGATTTGTAGAATGCACCGTGAATCGGGCCATGATGTTCAATACCCATACCATCATCGTCTTTATGTCCACAAAGTCCATCAGAACCTCAAGGATACGAACGTCGTCATCGCCCGGCTGCCGCATCAAGAGATGCAGGAGATTTCGTTGCTTCTGGTCTGTCCAGTGTATGCCTTCCGTTCTTGAACGCTCACGAAAAAGGTTGAAGACGTCATATCTGATTCGAAAATGAAAAGACTTTAGATATTGACCGAGTGCTTAGTTGCCCTCTGCATCAAGGCTGTCGATGTCACAGCCAAGTTTCATAAGAGCACTGATCATATCAGTAGAGCACTTCGGTGCTTCAGCATGGTAATGTAGCATGCTCTTCCCAACATGATCCTACTGAACGCAGATCTTTGAGAATTGCTCATGGCAGTTTTCGGACATGAGTTGTATGACGTCTAGGTAGTCATGGCAAACAGCATAGTGAACTGGACTCAAGTTGTATACATCGAGTAACATAATGTCGCTTCATTTCTCCAAAATTATGCGATCAGCATCCGGATTTCCTGCCTTGCTAGCAAGGTGGAGGCAAGCTTTACGCTCCGAGTTCAAGCTAGACACCTGTGCCCCATAGTCGAGAAGGGCCGATAGGACAATGTAGGCACAGTCTCACGTGCGTTTTCGAATGGGATCACATGCAATACAGGTTGCCCGTCATTATTTACAATGTTGACATCAATAAATTGGCTTTTCAAAACCTGCTGGCCTGTACTTTCTCTTACTTGATCAATCGTCTCCCATACTTCGTACCCTTTAGGAAGTTAGGCAGTATTTATAAAATAAGGTACACGATAAAAGATCACAAGAGAAGTCGAAGAATATCCGAAATAATGGAAGGGAAACACGAGAGTGTAGGGATTCTAGTTGCTTTTTTATCTGATGCGATTATTGACGATCAACATCATTAATTAATATGCAGGCTAATGCATGTGCGCCACAATATTGATCTGAGGGCTTATGCACACACACATGTTGACACAATGTATATTAGAGAGTGCATAGATACTATATCAGCTCTTCTCACGACAGAATTCCTGTAGAGTAGCTTCACTCGGAAATTCAAAACCCAAAGCCTTGCATTCATCCCGTTTAGGACAGTGACTGCCCATTATTTCTCCGTATTTTTTCACGTCGACACTTTTGCGGAGCCTACAACTAATGTTTGAAAAGTACAGCTTCTTACAGCGATCGCACTTTAACACCTCTTGGCTAACGCATTTGCCCTCCGGCCCACACTTGGTAGGGAAGCAGTCAATGTCTCCTTGGCATGGTCCATTGAGTTCAGGAAGGCATGTATCGTTCTTGCAGACAAATTTCGCATTTTGGCCTAAGTGCCAGTCCCTGTGCTTAGCAGTCCGAAATGGTTGCCAACACTGTGTGGAGTGGTCGCACTTGCCCCCCGGCTCAGCTTGACAAATTCCCCTGATGCATATGAGGTTGTTTTCGGAAGATTGACAATGCACCTGAGACTGGCAAGCGCCACCGGCCCCTGCCTCACAGTAATTATTGATGCATCGTGCCGTCTTACCATTCACTCCAAGGCACTGGGAATTTTCGTAGCATTGGCCACCCGGGGTACCCTTACATGTCCCACTGATACAAGAAAGCCGACCATAATCATAGTCACAGTCAGCATTATTAGAGCAAGATGCACCGGCAGGATTCCGGGTGCATTTCCCTTTATAACATCGAATGTCTGGCACGGGATAGCTCCGCCCATCAGGCGATCTAGGAGCGCAATCCTCAATCGTGCTGCACGACTCGCCGATTGCCTTTCCAGGCGTCCAGCGAAGCGGGCACTTTCCATCGTCACCTTTCCCTCTCGGTGAAGTACAGCGTGGCTTTTGCGCAACTAATCCCCCCGAACCGGTTGTCAATGGAATATCACATTCCCAGCAACAATCACGAAACACCCATCGATATGATTTGCACTTAAGAAGTTTGCTGAATTGGTCATTGGAGTCGCTCTCACCACATGCCCAGTCTCCCCTTAGAGTTTCCGTCACGCCACACCAATCGCCTTCCTTCTATTTGCCCTTTAGCCTCAGTTCATGATTATTCGTACTCATAATATGATATATACATACCTGGGCAAGCAAAAACTGCGGTAGTTGCATTGCAATAATTAGACATAACCACTTCATAACTGCTTCCAGCTTGATTGATAGGGTTGCGAGTCTTCGATTGGGTTATCCAAACAACTATAATGAGCCTGTTGTGGGCTAGAGGGTTATGAAATTGAAACGAAGACTCTGTTGACCGGACCTGAAAGGGGAGAATCCTGTATCAATATTTATAGGCTGTGGTTGAGGATCAACCCAAGAACACTACATAGTATATGAGTTTCCGTGTGTCACCCAAATTAATTAGTCCGCCGATCTCTAAAATAAGCAAAATTCTAATCTCGTGACACAAGTGAACGTAATATAAATATGGTTTCCAGGCGCGATATGCCCAATCCCACCCATGCTCATTAACGGGAGACTATTGCGATCCAGTTCTGAGCTATCACAAGAACTTCTACAAAATTATAGAAGCACAAAGCCAATCTCTTAGGCAGAGTAGTATTAAAAAAGTAACGGGCCTTGTAGAGTTAAGTAATCCCCACTCACTTGCCCATGCTCGTTCATATGATCTATCTACGGTACATGGTTGTGGCTTGATCCTGTGTCCTACCTTTTCTATTGATAATTCATGTGCCTGATAGGCCGCTTGGTCTCTCTATACAGTTAGATATTGATACGTATACTACGTCTCAGCCAGTGTAGGGCAAAGGATGTGGCACGAGATTTGCATAACGCCGAAAATAATTGGCTGTCCCCATATTTTTCTTTGCTATTGATTTCAGATCATCCACTAACGATTCCTGTGTAAATGTACAGACCCAGAAGTCGCCCCACCTATTTGAGTATTAATGCTCCACATATACTCAGGCTGTGCTACTCTCTATTCTCAGAGCGGAAGTGGTTTATCGGGCTATCATCGGGCAGCAATGCCACAGACCCTGTCAGCGCCCGGCATATGTGTGTCCGGCACCCCCTATCCGCTGGCTGCTACACGATCAGATAAGACCGGTATCATTTGACCTGTCTTGTTGCGCTATATCAAATGGTGGTGGTGATCCGGGGTCTAACCCTCTATATGACCTAGTAACCCTAGTGTATCTATTAGGATTGGGTCCTCTAAATAGTTATGCTAGGTGCACTAATAGTAGTATTAATTATATTATTTTTGAAGATATACCCTAATACACACCTCTCTACCTCTCTAGAACTTTTATAGAAGTAACTAAGGATACTAAACGCTACCTTAGCTGGGTTAGTCTAATTTCGAACTTTGCCGTAGCGCCATTATATGTTAGTTTAGTAAAATGATGAGCAGGGTGATGAGTAGTCTGCAAATTACGCGAGGTAAATACATCACAGTCTGTGCCGTCTGATTCCGAGTAAAGCGCAGGGAGCGCCAGTGGGACATGGTGGTACAGTTTTGGGAATCTTCGAGGCCCACTATCTGTATGTGAATGGTTTGCGTTTGGAAGCTCTCGACCGGGAGTACAGTTACTATATAGAACGTCATGTGGATATTTTGGTATCGAATTGTACCAAGTACATTACAGGAGGATTGTTATTCTGGGCTATTCTTGATACGGACTATTAGGTCTTTCCAATTAGGGTTCGAGAAAGAATCAAAGAGTATAGGTGGTGACACCAGTTACGGGACGTACTGTAGTGGTCCGCTCACTCTCTGCATGCGTCGCATGCATTACGGATTTTGGTGATAATATCCGGAGCGCTTCGATTTGAGTGAACCCGTTTCCGGGAATTTCGCTCCTTTGAATAGAGACCAGGGGAGTAGGGACAATTTTGAGAGGCGTGTTCACCGTATCAGGCATCCTGACAGTTCTCGCGGGTGTGGAGAAGAGAAGCCGTCCCCGCGGATGAAATAGGAAATCGTTCGCTTCCCCGGAATTCCCCACGTCTTACATTAATTCCCCGCTTCCTCGGTCTTCCTCCATCCTCGGTGACTGCGCGTGTCGCTAATGCGTGAGGCTTCATTCACTGGGTCTTAGAATTGAGGAAAGGCCCTTGCCGAAGAATAATCCGACTATCGTAAATCGCGTCGACAACATATTGACTCCGAGACATAGTCTCAAAGCCTTCTCTTTTGCACTCGAAAGTGTTTCTAAGGTCGAGTTCGCCGCCCCCCCCCCGGGAAGATTGTAGATAACAGGCTAGAACCTCTACAAAACTAGAAGCTCCTGGAAAAGCCTTACTATTTTGGTCGATTGATGGCTAAGTACACTGCTTCACTGCTTTCTGTATTCAGAATTGTGATAAATTTTCATCTTAAATAATATTCTGATGGATTGGAATGTGTATTCCAACAAACTTAGTATACATAATCAAAGTTGGGGTTCTCCTTATCGGTCAAGTCAGCGAATGCCGTTGCGTTCAGGGAAAGCTCGTCCTCGCGACCTTGATCCCTCAGAGCTTGTCGATGTTTTTCCTTTTGACGATTTTCCCAGATGAACATGTAGCGAATGACAAAGAACAACATCAGCTCGATACCATTAGCAACCAATAGGGAACCGATTCCCAAGCGGTAGGATGGTGCTTGATCCGACTTGTAAAAGAACGGACTGGCAATATTTCCGACACACACTCCGAACCAGGTCATTCCAGAAACAATCATTTTCTTCGATTGTCCTCCGACGTTAGACGTAATGATTGACAGGGACACCACAAACGAAGCTTGGTATGAGCCAGTGAGGTAACTAGAGAAGATAAACTTGTCAGTAAGGTGTTGGAAAGTTGAAACCTTGTCCCGGCATACTTACAAGCAGATTAACCGACCAACGTAAGCATCATCGGGGGCAAGGAGGAATCCAAGAGCACCCGCAATTGTCGGAAGCATGAAAAGTGCAGCAACCAAACTCCGACTGTTCAGAGGTAGGTATTGATTGGCAAATGCCCCCATCACAATCCAGATGACCACAATAACACCTTGTGGAATACCCAGAAGGGCCGTATGAAGCGTATCAAATCCGAGACCCTGAATGACTAAAGTAGAAAAGTTTGAAATTCCACCATTTGGGATGTTACCGACAACACCAAGCAGGAAGAAGACCCATGTCTTATAGTCCAAGAATGCTTCCAAGATTTGATGCCATTTTATTTTTCTTTGCTCGGCACCGGTTTGGTTGATTCGCAGGCGAGCAATAATCATCAATCTTTCATCACGCGAAAAGCCTCGGAAAGTCGCTGGTGAGTTGGGAAGCACCATGGCGAGAGCAATTCCCCAAAAGGCACATACAGCGCCGACAATGATAAATTCGTAACGCCAGGACTCAAGGGCACCATTGATATTACCAATTCCGTAGCCTATGATCAATTAGTTCAGTCGTTTGATTCAGTTGGATGCGAGGGTGAGAGACAAGGGTAACATACCGATGAGGCCGCCACCAGCGACACCAATACCATTCCAAAGATAGTATCCTGCAATGCGCCATGGTTGTTCCTCACGGGTGTAGTATGTCGATACTATAAGCATGAACGCGGGGTCTGCAATGGCCTCGAATGCGCCAGAGAGGACTCGAAGAGCAGCCAGAGAATCGAAATTCTGTGAGGCAGCCTGACACATGAGCAATGCTCCCCACATGAAAATGTTGAAGGCAAGGTACCACGCAGGTGGGAGTTTCTGCATGATCAGGTTGGATGGAATGGCCCAGCCCAACCAACCAAAGTAGAAGATACTGGAGAGCCATGAATATTGGGCGCCAACGAGATTCAAAGAATCCTTGATTCCGAAAATCGCGGCGTATGAGAGGGTCGTTTTGTCTACGTACTTCACACAATCGAGCCATCATTAGCTGAGCAATAAGCAATAATCTAATGGGAGGATTGACTCACATAGAAAAAGTAGCAGATTCCAAGAAGAGGTATGATCTGCATGTCAAGCTTGCGGACGAGCTTCCTCTCTGCGTCGCGATCCAGGGACTCATTGACTGGATGTCTTTGCAAGGCCTCTAAGTACAGCTCCTTGTGCTCTTGGTTGATCAACTCAGTCGTGAGTCCCTTGGCATCCATTTGCGACGTCTCGACATCTCGCAAGTCTTCGATGCCAGCCACCTCTCCCACATCATCTTGTTTAGAGCCCATCGGGACGGAGTGAAAGGGCAACGGATGATAGTCTCCGGTGTCGAAGTGGGTGTTGAAAGAAACACTGAAATGGAACTTCGACTGACCTTCAACGCTATTATACTAGACTTGCCAAGGCCCGGCCCAAGTCCGAATTACCAATTCACATCTTCGAGTGAATGGTTGGTGTCTTGCAAGAAGACGATTCGTGGAAAAACTGAAGTCAACGAGGAACCACTTTTAGGGGGGGAAGCTTTTCAGTTTCGGCGGTTGCGGGGGCCATTCTAATTGCCTGGTTGGGCGAACTAAGATGGACGATCACTACGATTCAGAAGTATCATTGCTTCCCCAGGTGGTCCCACTCCGATTTCCCCGCATCTTTTCACCCCCACGCGCCGCCCCCGACATCATGATAAGCTCCACAACTATTGGATTCCCGAGGTCTAGCACGGTTTCTGCGTACTTTCTGCTCCAGCCCCGTGGGGGTTCCCAGGCCCCTAAAAGCGACACAACCCCCACAACTCGAGGGGAATGTAGGCAAATTAGAGCTGACGCGGGAGGTTAGGAGACAGCAGAGTTGGACGGAGAAATTTTGTATTGGGTAATGATAAAGCTGACCTTTGGGAAGCGCCGGGATCTCTCCGAGTGGTTAGATAAAAGTGGTTAGATAAATAGGTATTGGATTTCTTGCAACTAGTGCTGCGATTAGCTGTCCTATGGATGTCTACCTCTGTTCTAATTGAGTCCGAAAATATACAGTTAGATAGGGCCTACGCCTTTCCAAAATGGATGGGGATATAGTAGTTTCTTATAGTAGTATATCGGCTATATGCAGGCTGTCACGATGTAAAGCCTCCTCTTTTGTTCTATCCGTTCTCCGGGCTCCCTGCTGATATGAGCTTGCCCTGCTATTTTATTGCCTTTTTTAATATTATTATTATTATTATTATTCAGCCAAGTGGTGCCATTGGCAATGGGTAGGTTGAATGCGCCTGGGCCACCACTAACACCACTGGCAGTGGTAGTGTCCAGATCCCTGGTGCATCTGTACGTACTAGTTGATTATATATCATAACTTGAACCCAGTAACAACTTGAAGTTGAAGCAACCTAAACATGCCCCCTAGTAGTGATCAAAGTTCTTTCACGAATCCATCTTCCGAGAATCTACGTATTATAGTATGTTCTAAGTACGACAACTAGTAATATTTTGTCCACCTCAGGCTGCCCGTCAACTCCCACTTCAAGTGTGGCAGTGTACCGTGTGGCAGTACCATCACGTGATATAACACGAGACTAAACTTATACGATGATCTGGTGGCCTTGAATGCAAGGCACCGACTGCTGCCCCACCAATCTCAATTTTCCTGGCCCATGATTGGCCCACCAGGTGCCACGATGCTACCAATGCTACCCCTCTCTTCTCTCTTTTCCATTCCCAACTTTTTTCTTCCCAACTTCACTTATCTCCCAAATATCTCCCCCTCACCCCCACCTTCCCAAAATGTCTACCAAGCTCTTCGTCGGGTCAGTTCCTCCCAGAATTCTTGACTTGCTTGAATTCTGATAGCTACATCACCCTCTATTTTCCTGCTAACTTATTTTCAGCGGCCTCGCCTGGGCCACCACTAACGACAGCCTCCGTGATGCCTTCTCCGAATTCGGCCAGGTGACTGATGCTGTTTGTCCCCCTCTCCTCTGTCCCCTTTGTCTCATCATAATGCTAATCGTCGGTAGATCGTCCTGGTTGACCGTGAGACTGGCCGTAGCCGTGGCTTCGGTTTCGTCACCTTCTCCTCACCGGCTGAGGCTGAGGCCGCCGTCAACGGCCTGAACGAGCAGGAGTGAGTCCCGAGCAACCAATTTCTCCTAGCCTTGAGACTGTCAACTAACCATTCCTAGGCTTGATGGACGCCGCATCCGCGTCCAGCCCGCTACTGAGCGCCGTGGCTTCTAAGCACTTCACCCCGCCCCCTTCGACCCCTCCCTATCTACCAGTGAATAACTCGCTATTTCCTGGTTCCTTTTATTTGTGATGGCGGTTTTCCCTTAGACAAAAATACTCGTGGACTTCTATTTTACTTTTACATACAGGATGGGTTCCTGCAAATCAGCGACTGAGGCAGATTCTTCGAACTTTATGATTATAAATGAACAAGCTTTTGAGTGACCACCGAATTGTTCCGGGAGACTTGTAGATGCTCCGCGTATTTCATACTAAATTGTCGTAGCTAGGCATTCTCCAGCCCCATCATGAGTTCATCAGGTTCTACATCATCAGTCGGAGAGTAAAACCCTTCATCTATATTAAGTTAGAACACGGTATATTTCTAAATCACTGGACTCTAAGTCTCTCCCAGATAACTCCATCTTCCTCAAAGTGCTTCTTCAGTACCTCAATCGGAGTATCAATTGTGAACGAGAGATTGGAAGATCCTCGAATCGAAACAGTCTGAAATAACTTGTCCCTTGTATTCGAGGAATTTGAGTTTGACTTGCTTGTCGCGAGATACTAAGAAGTTACGTTCTAAACCAATAGATTGGGTACTCGTGATCATGATATGAATAGTATCATTAATCACGTTTCCTCTTGGGACATACTCTATGGTGTGGCAGTGGGTCATTTCTGAAATAGGAAATCAGCCTGCGGAACAGAATCGGAATCCAAATCGGTATACCTTTTCCACCCTCACACACGCCCTGTTTTCAACCCTTATTGCGTCGGAATGGCGGCCCCCGACTACGCCTTTCCCATACTCGCTCTTCGCTGAAACACGTCTTGACTGTCGCGGGGGGCAGCTAAAAGGGACTTAGGCGCACATTAACTAAAGTGTAATGGCCAATCGGGTTGTCTGCTGTCGCAGCCGACCGATGGAGCCTCGCCGATCGGTATCTCAAAATTGCGGCTCGCCTTTTTTTCACAGACTGTGACATACTTTGTGGCCGAGGTAAACTATCGCCCGCGCCGCCTTTCGACTATGGCAGATAGACGGGCGAATATAACGGCCCGGTTCTTCCGTTAGATACAACCAACACCGAAATCATGGCGAACGCAGGAATTGAACGACGCATCAACATCCAAATACCGTCGTCCTCAGACGATGCGATGTGTGGATGGCTATACTCTTCAACACAATCCACTGCGTCAAAACCAGGTCCAGCCATCGTTCTGGCCCATGGCTTAGGCGCCACGAAAGAGCTGAAACTCGATGTATATGCCGATAGATTCAACCAAATGGGATATACCTGCGTTGTTTTCGACTATCGCTGCAATGGAGAATCTGAAGGTCTCCCACGAGGCTTAATTGACTGGTCTAAGCAACAAGACGACTGGAAATCTGCCATCGAATTCACACGGCAACTAGAGAATGTCGACCCCGAACAAGTCGGGTTATTTGGAACATCATTCAGCGGAGGACATGTGATTCAATTGGCTGCAAGTGATAAGAGGATCAAAGCCACAATCTCACAATGCCCATTCACTCATGGATGGAGAAGCTCGCTCTGTACAGGAATCTCTACGATTCCCAAGCTGACAGCCCTCGGTCTCAAGGATGCATTCTTCGGATCCGACCAAAAGCCTGTCACTGTATCACTTCTCGGGAAACCTGGTGAAGGTAGGTTTCTTTCCCTCGATTTGAATTGAACGCATGAAGCTGATTCGTGATTATAGCTGCTCTTATGAACGCATCAGATGTGCTCACTGATTTCCCTCCTTTGGTCCCACCAGGCCACAAAATCCAGGAAAAGGTGCCAGCTCGTCTGATAACGAAGCTACCTCTTCTAAGGCCGGGCTCATATGCAGCGGATATTCAATGTCCCATTCTATTCGGTATCTGCGGTAAAGACACTGTTGCTCCTGCAGATGCGTCACTGGAATATGCAAAGAAAGCCCCGAAGGGAATAATCAAGTGGTATGAAGAGATGGGCCACTTCGAGATTTACTACGGCGATGCGTATCAAAAGGCTATTCAGGATTATACATCCTTCCTTCAAGAGCATCTGCCAATTCAACATTAGTGCCTGGCCTGGATGAACCAACCATCCGCATTGGCGTTAAGCCCATCCCCGCTTCTCGCGGCTCAAATGCATAGCCCCGGATAGTTAGTTGCGAGAGTATATATTATAGTAGCAGAAGCAGACGTATCAGATATCAATATGACCATATATCCATATGATAGAGCCACGATTCTCAATCCCAGCAATCAAGTTGTAATCCTACCCTGGGGCAACCTACACCCAAAAATGAAGACCACCTCAAACAATCATTACACATCCTACGTGGAACTTTAAACTACACAGAAAAAGTGGCTGGTAGATGGCTGACTTCGCTATTTTTGTTATCCCATCCCGATAAATACATCCAAAGGACACCCGGCCGAGTGGGGAATCAACCCGAAAGCCACGTTTCACAACCAGCTTAAGGGGTAGAAAAGGGTAAAGAAACTCGGAACTAAATCATGCATCGTGGCAAATCGCACTCTAGTACTTCTTGCCCTGGCGGAGGACATCACCGAACTCCTCCAGAGGGCTCCGGATGAGCTTAGTGTCCTTCCAGAGGTTGGGGGTGAGGAAACCGTAGGTGTTGACGACGGCGACGAAGGTAGCCTTGAGGGTGTTCTCGAGGGTCTTGGTGGAACCGGAAGAGGAGGTGTAAGCGTCCTCGACACCAGCGAGCTGAAGGAGACGCTTGACGGCGGGGGAGGCAACGAGACCGGTACCGCGGGGGGCGGGAATGAGCTATGAGAAAGAAATTAGTGGTGATTCCAGGTGTGTTTTTGGTCGAGTCGAATTGAATCGAGAATCGAATCTGGAATCTGGAATCTGGCGGGTACATACACGGACGGAGACGGAACCACACTTTCCACTCTGCTTGACGGGCAGAGAGTGAGGCTCACCCAGGTTGGAACCCCAGTAACCGCGACGAACGGGCAGGACAGCGAGCTTGGCGATGGTGATGGCGGCACGGATGGCAGTGGCGACTTCCTTGGAGGTCTTGATACCGAGACCGATGTGGCCCTCGGAGTCACCGATGAGGACGATGGCCTTGAAACGGGTGCGCTGACCGGCACGGGTCTGCTTCTGGACGGGCTTGATCTGTAGGGATGTATTAGCTCTGCTCATCATATAGCAATGCTGATAGATCCAATTGAACTGCGCATGCGCAAATCTGCAGCTGCTGCGCTGCAGCAGCAGCAGTAGCAGCTCCAGCTCCAGTTCCAGTTCTCCATTCTATCGCATTGTTCCGCATTCGCATTGTCGTACCTTCATAACCTCATCCTTCAGCTTAGGCAGGAAGAAGTCCACAATCTGGTACTCCTTAATGGGCAGAGAGTGCAGGTAAATCTGCTCCATGCTGGTGATCTTGCCGGCCTTGACGAGACGGCCGAGCTTGGTGACGGGCTGCCACTCCTTCTCCTCCTGCTTTCCACCACGGCGGCCACGGCCACGGCCACGACCACGACGGTCACCACCACGGTCGCCACGCGAGCCGAAACCTCCACGTCCACGGGGAGCAGCGTCAGCCATTTTGGATGTATGTAGGGCGACGAAAGCGAAGTTGTCGATAAGGTCGAATTGGGTGGGCGTCGGGGCGAGCGAGTTGACCTGCAAATTTCGGGCGGAGGTGGGCTAAGCGAGGCGATTAGCTGTTTAACCCTAACCCTAGTGGTGTGTCACGTGGGAGATAGTTAACGCCTGTTTACTCAGGTGTCAATATCCTGTTTCTGCCTCAGGTGTCAGGCGTGTAGTCACATGACACTGATCTCCGCGGGGAACAGTGTTGTGTTAGGAACAGATAGCGCAGATCAGATCACAGATACTGTATGCAGTTGTAGTATAGTTATACATTGGCACAGTCTCTTAATATACATCTTCATTTTGATCATATTATACATTTACAAATACATTCCCGCACATATGTAACCAGTTGTTCACTGTGTTCACTTATCGCCTCCCGACGGCGGATGCATTTCCTCTTTGAGCCGCGATTGCCCGCTCGACTCCGCAATTTAAACATGCGGGCCCGCGGCTTCGTTCCTGGCCATTCCATTCATTCCTGTTTCTGTTTCTTCTTCTCTCTTTCTCTCCTCTTTCCTCTTTCCTCTTCCCTGCATTGCTTGTTCTATTCTTCTGCTGCTCACTATGTTGCGCTGGTTCGCCTCCCTCTCCCCTTTACCATGGAACTCCGCTGACTTCATCAGGTACCAGTCCAAGTTGGCCAAGCGCCCCATCCTCACCGCGAGTATCACCAGCGCCGTATGCCTCTGCCTCTGCCTCTACCCTCCCTCCTCCTCTATACGGCACTCATTGACAATCGCAGGTCTTATTCGGCAGCGGTGACACCCTCGCCCAGCAGGCGGTCGACCGCCGCGGTCTCGAGAAGCACGACTTTGCCCGCACCGGGCGCATGGCTCTCTACGGCGGAGGTACGACAATTATCCAGCTATAAACTACCCACTCTTCGTCGCAAGTCTAACCTCTACAGCCGTGTTCGGTCCCATCGCCACCAAATGGTTCGGCATCCTCCAGCGCCACGTCGTCCTCAACAACACTGTGACCACCACCCTCGCCCGAGTCGGATGTGACCAATTCTTCTTCGCCCCGGTCCAATTGACCTGCTTCCTTTCCTCAATGGCCATTATGGAGGGCAATTCCCCGTCGGAGAAGTTGAGCCACTCTTTCTGGCCCGCCTACATGGCCAACTGTATGGTCTGGCCCTTTGTCCAGAGCGCAAACTTTGCCTTTGTGCCGCTGGAGATGCGCGTGCTGGTGGTGAATGTGGTCAGCTTGGGTGAGTTCATGGTTCTAAAATACATTATGAGTGCTCATACTAATGCTAACACTACCGCGCATAGGCTGGAACTGCTTCTTGAGCTTGATGAACAGCGACGAAGTGTAATAGACAGATACCCATCATTTCTCCATTTTGCTTTTTTGCGATCGGCATCTATAGAGTGTTGTCTATTGTATCATTGGGTTTGCTAGTTCAAGTTTGGGTTGGGTACATATTTCGGCTGTGCTGGTGTAAATTTGCTTTTGCTCAGGTTTCTGCACTAGAGCGCTCAAATAAGAGAATAAAAATTCTACAAAATTCTGCTAGTATATGAGACTGGTTTTTCTTTTTAAATTAAATCATCTCACATTCCATCGATCACTGTAATTCTACAGTAGTTCTACAGTAGTTCCACTTAACTGTAGAGTTTTGCCCGTATACTAAAGTTAGCGCCGGCCCAAAAAGGCAAGGCAATTTTGCTTCCGCCCAGTCCATCGCAGTCGCTCATCACCAGGTTGCAATTTTGTGGACCTTCTTCTCTCATTTCGCCCTCTCTGCCTGGAGCAGATCTCACTACCTAGGCATCAACTCGACTCGACTGCGCGAGTCATTCACCCTCACTTTGTCTCTTTGTGCCCACCAACGCCTTCCCGGCCCGAAAATCTTCCCCTCCGCCGCCTTCGCCTTCCAACCTCACCTTCGAAGTTCCCACCTTCACGTTTCCACCTCCCCCAACCACAACTACCCACAATGGCTGCCGTGGAGAATGGTCACGCCGTGACGGACGAGAATGTCGCCCCCGCGGTCGCCGCCTCGACGGACGAGGTCACCGTCTTCCACGACCCCGAGAACTTCAACGTGAAGCACCCGCTCATGCACGAGTGGACTCTGTGGTTCACCAAGCCCCCCAGCGGAAAGGTAAGATGCGACCGAGTCGAGTCATGTCAACAGTGCAGCGCTAATACTCTACAGGGCGATAACTGGAACGACCTACTGAAGGAGGTCGTCACATTCAACTCCGTCGAAGAATTCTGGGGCATCTACGTAAGAGCCGCACCTCCCTCGCCTCACCCTATTCCTCCTGAACCCACCAAAAACCCCATCACTAACCGACCGTCTAGAACAACATCACCCCGACCTCCGAGCTTGGCCTCAAGGCCGACTACCACCTCTTCAAGAAGGGCGTACGACCGGAATGGGAAGACCCGCAGAACAAGCACGGTGGCAAGTGGTCCTACCAATTCAAGGACAAGCGATCGGTGCCCATCGACGACCTCTGGCTGCACGCGCAGCTGGCCGCGATCGGTGAGACGCTGGAGCAAGACGCCGACAACGAAGTCATGGGTGTGGTGGTCAACGTGCGCAAGGGCTTCTACCGAGTCGGTCTGTGGACCCGCACTGTAGGCAAGAGCATTCAAGGCGACAAGAGCACCCGCACGCCTGCGCAGGGCAAGGATATCCTGGAGGCGATTGGTCGGCGGTTCAAGGAGGTTCTGCGACTGAAGGAGGCGGATGTGGTGGAATTCTCGGGCCACACTGATAGCGCGCACAGTGGCAGCACCCGTGCCAAGGCCAAGTACACCGTCTAGATCTGAGATAAAGAAGATGGCAGATGGAGACGGGGGGTTGCTGAGTGCTGCTGCTGCTTGCACCCGGTGGATGAATAGATGGCGCAGGGGGCGTCCACGGGTGTTTTCGTTGGCCCGCTGGGTCGCTGGAGTGAAAAGTGATGATATCCAGTATGTTACTGCTGCAAATATGCAGCGACGACCTGATTGCTTGCGACATGTATCTTACCCTTAACAACGCATTTTATGAGGCATAGTCGTGTTCTTTGGTTACCTCAATACTAGTAGTACTAGTACCTTCAAGGGTTGCCATGGCAGGGCATGAGCGTACTGATTCTGTAGACAAGGTGTACATCCAGTACTAATAGCATAGTATGTAAATCCATGAATGACTCGGAGGCGCAGCTTGAACGAATCATTTCAAATTGTACTAGTAATAGCCTACCGGTAATGCTAGTATGCATTGTCAGCGTGGACTGATGCAATAGATATATATCAGAGGCCCCCGCTATATTTCCCCACGAGTACCCAGCAACAATCGAAAACAATTAAAAACGGCAATCTTGTACATGGTAATACATACTCCGACACAACTTGAATGTTTGCTTCCAGTCAGCGTCTAGTCAGATAGAAATCCCAGCCAAGTAATGTTAAACGGCTTCCGCAACGTTACGAGTACCACAGCATCACAGCACAGCACCATAGCACAGCACCACGGCATCCCACAAGAACCTCCAAGACTATCCCGAAAGTACCAGCAGTATACTACCACCGTTATCTGGTAGGATTTCTAATATTTGAATCTCGGAACAAGCACCAACTCAAACTGATGAACAAAGTATCAACACTGCAACTAATCCAGCAAAAGGCAGAAGGCATTGGCAGAGACAGGCCTAGTCCCGACGGTGATACAAGATCTCAGCAAAGCTGCACCGTCAGCATGTTTCATGGACACTCAATAAGCCCGCATCGGTTTATTCCGGTTGTGAAGCCTCGATAAAAGGGTAGTAGTCAGCACACGCAGCACAACATAACGTCCTCGCTCTTAACCACCACGCAACCAACAGAGCTGTCAACAACCACCCCCCAAAACCACTTCATCAATCAAACATATCCCCTCTTAGCAAGCCACTGGCATGGACTGGTCAATCATCAGCTGGGCCCGCAGCGGCATTGCAATTATAATATCCCTCCTGCTGCTACTCTACTGGTACATCCGGATACCAGGGGACATGCCAAAGAACATCCCCACGATACCAATTTACATCTCAATAATGGGACTATGGAGCGAAATGGGACAAGATGATATCTACGACCAGTGGCTCCGCGAACCACTCGAGAAATACGGCGCTGTAAAAATCTGGTTTGCTGGACGGTGGAACGTTCTCGCGACACGGCCGAGATTACTAGTCGATATGTTCCGACACGAGGATGTGTATGCGAAAGCGGGGAGTCAGAAGAAGATTCCCTGGAGTGTGATTGCTTCGCTTGTTGGGGATAATATTATTAATGCGCATGGGGAGAATTGGAAGTTATATACTTCTATCATGAAGCCGGGACTACAGAGGAGGATTACGGACTCGATGCCGTTACTTTTGAAATGTCGACGGTTTGTGGATGTTCTTCTTGAGGAGCAAAGCAAGACCGAGGGTAGATGTGGGGTTCTGGTGAATCCGATTATTCAACGGTGGGCGTTGAGTTGTATGGGGATTAATTTCATGAATGTTGATTTGGAGGTATACTCCAGCACCGTCACTGCGTCCCAGCACTTCCATATACACATGCTAATGAAGTCAGTGCCTCGAAAAACCAAATCAACGCCTCGAACAACTCCAAACCATCATCAAAAAGACCCTCTTCAAACCGCTCTTCTTCAACTTCCCCGATCTAGACCGGTACCCAAACCTCTTCCCCCAACGACGCACCGCGTTCAACATAATGCAAGAATTCGGAGACCTACTAGTAGAAACGGTAGGGAGACGGGCACAAACCACCGACGCAGACGGACTCCAAGTCGTAGACGGCCTGGACAAAGCCCTAAAAGAAGGCATCATAACAACAGAACAATACCGAGCAAATCTAAAAGTGACCTTCCTAACCGCGCACGAAAACGCACAACAACTCCTAAACTCCGCATTCTGGGTACTGGGCAGTAACACGTCCATCCAAGACAAACTACGGACTGAATGTCTCTCAACTCGACTAACAAATCCAACCACGGACGAGGTAAACGCATTACCATACCTATACGCAGTAGTTTTGGAGCTCCTCCGACTCTACCCGCCCGTGTCACAACTAATAAACCGCGTAACGACATCCCGCTGTGTACTCGGCGGCGAAGTGGGAATACCGAACCATACGTGGGTGGGGTGGAATGCTTTTGGAGTTCATACCGATGCTCGGGTTTGGGGGGAAGATGCGAGGGAATTTCGACCTGAGAGGTGGGGGGATGATGTTAAGGGGATTCATGGGGCTGTGAGGAGTAAAACGGTACAGTGTCATTTTATCGCGTTTAATGCGCATTCGAGGAAGTGTCTTGGGCAAGGGTTTGCTGTGCTCCAGATGAAGATTTTGTTGTTTGAGATGGTTAGGAGGGTTGTTTGGGTTGTTGATCCGGATTATCGGTTGAAATTGACCTCGGTGAGTCCTGTGATGCTTTCTTTGCTGGACTGTGCTTGGATATACTTTGGATATGTGCTTGGATTGGGTAGAGTTTCGGCTGATATTTTGCCTTTGTCTTTAGGGCGGGATTATGGCTCCCTTGGGGCTGAGGGCTGTTGTGACAGAGAGGGAGGATGAGCTAGTGGAGGAGTGATTACGTTTAGCTAAATGGGTGGAAGGATTTATGTTATATTCCATGATTAAGAAGTGGAGGCGAGTAATTTGAAGGGAAGAAATGAATACTGGTTGATATGCGCGTGTACTTGCCATATGGCACGAACTATACGGAGATTCACAAGACATCTCATCACAGCCACCGTGAACTCTGACACTCTACACTCTTTCACATCGGCAGATATTATCGTAGGTCACACAATGGCAGACGTCAGCGTGGCCAGCAACTCAAGGCATTGCGCCATAACTCTATATCTACTCAACACCCACTGAGTAAACCTACAAACCTACATGGTATACACCACACCGACTACAATCAGCCACCAAACCAGACCAGCCAACAGCACACCACCATGAGCCCAAGGATCTACAAAGTAGCCGTACTCATCTTCCACGGCGCAGACACCCTCGATTTCAGCGGACCGATCGAGATCCTCTCCCACGTCTCGCACAAGTCGCAATCGATCTTCGAAATCACGACCATCGCCCGCAGCGAAACAATCACCACCAGCAGCTCAACCACAATCACAGCTGACCAACTAATCTCAACCACCTTACCCATCATCAGCACCTTCGACATGCTAATCGTCCCGGGTGCCGCACCAAGTCGAATCAATGCCCTAATCGACACCAACACACCAGAGAAAGAAGTAGTACGCACCTACGCACGAACCAACCCAAGCCACGCCCGAATCCTCTTCTCCATCTGCACAGGAGCATTCCTGCTCGGCGCCGCCGGGATTCTCCCCGGAACAACAGTCACAACGCACCAGCACGGGCTGGAGATATTGCGGGAAATCTGCATTTGCGCGGGGGAGACGGAGATTGTGCAGCGGCGGTTTGTGGATGGGGGAAATGTGCGTGGATCACAGGTGCAGGTGGTGACGGCTGGAGGGATTAGTTCGGGACTTGATGCGACGTTTTATATTGTTTGTTTATTAGCTGGGGCGGAGACGGCATCGTGGATTGCTAGGGTTATGGAATATGGGTGGAAAGAGCCGGAGGATGGGGTTTGGGCGAGGGGGTTTCAGTGGGGAGGAGATCGATTGCAGCTTTCTGCTTGGTAGTTGAGTGGTGGTGGTGGTGGTGGTGGTGGTGGTGGTGGTGTAGTATAGCAGAGACAATGAGGTATCTCCGTGCTGCACCCTACTCCACTGAGAGAGATAATTAGGACGTAGAGTACAGTAAAGTAGAGTAGAGTAGAGTCCAGTAGAGTAGTGGTCGTAGATAGGATTGAGTAGATGTGGAGGAGAGAAGAGGAAAGAGGAGGGAGGAGTCATCGTCGCTGATCCCTTCTTTAATCACCACCACATCACCAGAGCAGAACACACAACAATACGAGCTATACGCTGGACACGATACACATATCCGTACACACTCCGGCTTCGGACCAGTCGTCAGCGCCAATTCTTGCCAATTCTTGCCAATTCCTGCCAAGCTGCCAATGCACTGCCAGTGCCAATCGCTGCTCTGCCCAGCTGCCACCATCACTGCCACCACGCCCTTCGCAGAGACTAAGCCAGGCACGATCATCTCGTTGGTGGAGAGAGCGAAGTCGGAGCGATAAGCATTGCCAACGTTCGTTTATTAGACGGGCGTGCCCCGGATGGCAAGTCTTGTCTTGACGTGCACTCCTTTCTCCTCCTTCATCCTCCTCCTCATCCAGGATACATCCAGGATACATCCAAGATGTGATTGACCGAGATGAACACTGAACTGGACACTGCATGCATGACCAATACCTACGACTCACCACGCACCACGCACCTCTTATCTCCCGATCTTGGCGAGACCTCAGAACGCCCGACTCCACCGAGCCATCGCTTGAACCCGCCATCTCAACACTTCCTTACGAGAGAGAAATTACCCCAGATGAGCATGGACTGATCCATCCGGGCTCACTTGCCACCAGGAAAGACTAGCTAGACTATGCACTCACTCACTGCTGCTGGATACTGCGCTGCTGTCCCCGCATGAGACTCCGGGGTAACATCCTAGTGAGACTACGGCCGAAACTCAAAGCCCGACCGGACAATCATGGACACGCTGATTGGTTTCGGTTTTGTGTTCGGCCCTCGATAAGCCTCGAGCTGAGGGGCCAACGTTGCAGTCGTCTCCTGAAACTGGGGAATAGATGGGATGGGGATCCAGAGCCCTGCAGCAGCCATGGCCAGCCGCAATAGCCAGCAACAGCCAGCGACAGCCGGGATCGAAGAAAGGAAGGGATGGATGGGATGGGTGGCCTGGTGGCGACCCCAGCTTAGCAAGTCCATGCAATCCCATGCAATCACCAAATCCTGCGGGTCTAGTGCGAGTCGCTGCTTACTGTTTGCTGCTCGCTATTCGGGGAGTCCGGATGGACTCCGGGAACAGCAGATAGCAGAGTGCAAAGTCTGCATCGAACCAGCAATCGCGCGCGTGGCGGCCTCCGTGGCGCATTCCGGAACTCCGGCATCTGCATTCGGCAGCCTCAACTATACTCTCTACACGGACTACATCTTACTGACATCGACAACGACCGACTCCAATTGAGTCTCGCGATTCTACTGAGTACGACTACTCATTACTCATTATCATAGGGGACTGACCACGGAAATACCCGACTCGATAAGGCTGGATGGAACAGTGGACTGTGGACAGCTGCCGGCATTGCTCCCCGACCCACCATCTCATCTCCTCGCGTGCTTGACACTCATCGCTTGCGTCCGTGCCGCGGGGTTACATTCCGTGGGTCAATTCAACAAGGGAAAGCGATTCACTATTCGCCGGGGACCGCCGATCGCAGCCATGGTTGGCAAGCCGTGAACAACGGACAATTGGTTTATCTTTGGCCACCGGAGATGCGCAATACAGCAGGAACTAAACAATTTCATTTCTTTTTCATATCAGCGGACCAGACATTGTGGGCAGAGCTAGTTTTTTTTCGGTCCTCCCGCCGATAAGCCTCCCCACTCCAGAGACTGCCTCGGACGAATTTTTATACCGTACATATAGTCCAGGAGCCCCGGCTCTGTTCTCCTTTGCTTGGACTGCTCCGCCCATTCTGCTCCATTCACCTTCGCCATGACTGATCACGAGGTCGCAGTCGCGTAGGTTCAGCTGATACTGTCTGGCAGTATGAATATAAAGCTGACTCTAGTCTAGTCCCCCCTCCTACGCCCCCAATCAGGAGATTGTCGTGACCGACAAAACCGGCTTCGACGATGTCAAAGATGTGACCCCGACCCCGGATGGCGAGGAGCCCAACGAAGACGAGAAGCGTTCTCTCCGACACGTCGCCGAGAACCTGCCCGTCTCCGCCTGGTTGGTCGCCATTGTCGAGTTGTGCGAGCGTTTCACCTACTACGGCATGTCTGGTCTCTTCCAGAACTACGTCCAGCACCCGCTCGACGGTAGCCAGGGCCGCGGTGCCCTCGGCATGGGCCACCAGGGCGCCACTGGCTTGACCACCTTCTTCCAGTTCTGGTGCTACGTGACCCCTATCCTCGGTGCGATCGTCGCCGATCAGTACCTCGGCAAATACAAGACCATCGTCTATTTCTGCATCGTCTACCTGATCGGTCTGCTCATTCTGGTCTGCACCTCGATCCCTGCGGCTCTGGACCACGGCGCCGGCCTGGGCGGCTTCATCGTGGCCATCCTGATCATCGGCCTCGGTACCGGCGGTATCAAGTCCAACGTCGCGCCTCTGATCGCCGATCAGTACAAGCGCAAGAAGATGGCCATGTCCACCACCAAGAAGGGCGAGCGCGTTGTCATCGACCCATCCCTGACCATCCAGCGCATTTACATGATCTTCTACGGTTGTATCAACATCGGCTCGCTGTCCCTGCTGGCCACCCCATACATGGAGAAGTACATCGGCTTCTGGTCAGGCTACCTGCTCTGCCTGTGCATGTTCGCCGTCGGCACATTAGTCCTCTGCCTGGGACGCAAGTTCTACGTCGTGCGACCGCCCCAGGGCTCCATCATCACCGACGCGTTCAAAGCGCTAGGAATGATGATCGTCAACCGCAACATGGATGCGCCCAAGCCTAGCTGGCAACTCGAGCACAACGGCAACGAGTCCGCCGTACCCTGGGACGACCACTTCATCGACGAGCTGAAGCGCGCCCTCGTCGCTTGCCGCGTCTTCGCCTTCTACCCCATCTACTGGGTGGTCTACGGACAATTCTCCAGCAACTTCGTCACCCAAGCAGGACAGATGAACGGCCACGGAATCCCGAACGATCTGATGCAGAACTTTGACCCGATCTCTATCATCGTCTTCATCCCACTCCTCGAAACCATGGTGTACCCGCTGATGCGCCGATTGAAGATCCCCTTCCGCCCAATCACCCGTATCTCGCTGGGCTTCGTCGTTGCCTCACTAGCAATGATGTACGCCGCCATCGTACAACACCTCATCTACTCCGCAGGACCCTGCTACGGCTCCCCCCTCTGCGACGCAAGCAAAGTGGACGGCGCAGCCCAGGGCAACAACATCCACATCGCAATCCAAACCCCAGCCTACATGTTCATCGGTATCTCGGAGATTTTCGCCTCCGTGTCGGGTCTCGAGTACGCGTATACCAAAGCGCCACCGAGCATGAAATCCTTCGTGCAATCCATGTACCTACTCACGAACGCGTTCGGATCTGCGCTCGCGGAGGCTTTGACCCCCGCTGCGTTCGACCCGGCCGTTATGTGGATGTTTGTTGGACTTGCCGGGGCTTCATTTGCGGCCGGTATTATCTTCTGGCTTGTCTTCCATCATCTTAATGCGCAGGAGGATGACATGAATGCGCTTGATGCGGAGGATCCGATGCCTGAGGCGCCGAGGGATGAGGAACGGAGGGCTTCGAAGGCATGAGGTGGCGTTGCAGTGTGATGAATTTAGATGAGAGTAGATCTCTGCATATCGCTGGGTCGAGATTCTTGCTGCTGGCAGAGGATGATAATAGTGAATACGAATACATAAAGATGAATAAGAATAATATCAGTCTTCCCAGTTTACAGTCTACAGTATCGTATATAGCAGATAATTGTATTTTGTGGGTTCAGTGCTTGTCAGGAATTGGCGACTCTGATTGGTGGATATTGCCAGTGATGGAGTAGAAATAGATAGAGCAGCTGGAGAGTAGTACCAGTGAAGAGAATAGAGAAAAGTATATAGAATGGAATGGAATATAGGATATAGAATAGAACAAAGTATAGTATATAGAGTAGAATTGAACAGAGTTAAATAGTATAGTATACACGACTGTATACACTGTACACACTGGAGTACCTTGAGTACACTTAAGACTCATGACGTGCAGACTTGACAGTCTTGGCTCTACTTCTGCATTACATACTGCATTCAGTTGCGTACATTGTACTGTACGGTACTTATTATACGTAATTCTACTTAATTCTACTTCCTTTACTCTACTCTATCTGCAGTACTCTGTCCCCTGCAGTACACTCACTGCTGCACCGCCGATCTTAGAATAGAACAGCACCAGCCACCAAGGGGTCCACCGAAAATTCAACCCCCTGAGCCTCGACAGGTTCTGTTCTGTTCTGTTCTGTTTTTTATTCGGTTTCTGTTTCATCATTCACTCCTTATTTCCTTCCATTTATTCCATTCCATTGCATTTCTTAATTCTGCTCTATTTGTTCTAATTAATTGCCCTGCTGACTCCCCGACTGTGACGGCTGGCATAATCTAAGCCGCTCCACTTGTCCCGTCTCACCCTTCTTC
Organism: Penicillium sp. G339; assembly: GCA_027569595.1. Taxonomy (NCBI): domain Eukaryota; kingdom Fungi; phylum Ascomycota; class Eurotiomycetes; order Eurotiales; family Aspergillaceae; genus Penicillium; species Penicillium sp. G339. Next base: position 264,428 of record JAPDFJ010000031.1, read on the forward strand.
CACTTCCACTTCCACTTCACTTTATTTCCTCCCTACATCACCTTCACCCCTCCCTTCATCATGAGTGTGAGTCTCCCCCTGCCAATCTACCCTCTCGCCTTTTGGCTTTCACCCCTTCTAACATTGCCAGTATCAGAGCTTAGGCGATAACCAAGGTGGCTACGGCCAGTACGATCCATATGGCGCCCAGCAGAACCCCTACGGCCAGCAGCAAGGCTACGGTTACGGCGGCGGCTACGGCCAGGCTGGCGCTGCCGAGCAGGGCAATGGTGGATATGGTCAGTACAGAATGACTCTGATGAGATGAGATGAGAGTACAGCCCGCTGTACCCCTCGATGAAACCTCATCCATCACCACCACCACCCGCGACGCGCTAACACGGAGTAGAAATGTCCAACATGCAATCCTCCGGAGGCCCAACCGCAATCCTAAACAAATGCAAAGAAATGAACGACGCGATTAACGAGCTTCGCACAAAGCGCGACGGCCAATTAGCCTCCGCCCAAAACGCCCTCTTAGACAGTGCGACCGGCAAAGAAGACCAATCCGCCCGCCAAAACGTCGACTACATCGAAGACGAAATCAACACCGCCCTGCGCTACCTCCGCGACCAATTCAAGCGCATCAAGGAGACTCCCGGTTCAGGCGATCCGCGCGTTTCGGGACAAGTCGAGAACGTGAACCGGAACCTTCGTCGTGAGATCGAGCAGTATCAGCGCACTCAGTCGGATTTCCGTAAGCGGTTGGAAGAGCAGGTGCGCCGTCGTTATGAGATTGCGAACCCCGAAGCAACCCCGGAAGAACTTGAGCAGGGAGTTCAGAATGTGCTTGCCGGACAGGAGCAGGCCTTTATGGTGAGTCCAGCAATGCAGCAATGCAGCATTACCTGCAATGCAATGCTAATGCAATCTATTAGACCCCCGGTACTCGATCCCGCCAAGCCAATGACGCCCGCCAGGCGACTATGCAGCGATCCGCGGCGATCCGCAAGATCGAGCAGGACATGATCGCGCTCGGACAGTTGTACCAGGAGGTTGCGGAGCTGGTGCATCAGCAGGAACCGGCCGTTACGCAGATCGAGCAGGGCGCTGAGGACACGCATCGGAATGTGCAGCAGGCTAATACCAAGCTGGACAATGCGATTGTCAGTGCTCGCAACGCCCGTCGGTGGAAGTGGTATGCCTTGATTATCGTCAGTAAGTAGCCCCTCGCCCGGGTATCCCACCAGTACCCCGTCTTGAGTCTGGCTAACCACAACCACCACCAGTCATCATCATTGCCATCGTCGTTGGTGTCGCGGTCGGCGTCACCGAAGCCAACAAGAGCACGAAATAGTCGCAGTCGCAGTCGCAGTCGCTTCTTCGCTGTACGACCACCTTCCTCACTTCCTTCGCTTCCCTTCTCCCTTGTGTCTTCTCCCTTTTTATTCTGTCTGTTTTCTTCTCGCGATTCCTTGTTCACCTTTCACCCCCTGTCCTGTCCACCCCTTCGTTTCTATACCACCCTCTCGCATGTCATTTGTAAAATCAATGCTGATCGGCACCGTTCGGTCTGTTCAGTGCGCCGAGCCGACGCGACACGACGCGACTGATGATTTGCTCCCTTCTCTCTGCTCTACTCTGTTTATTCTTACAATGCGGGGATGAGTCGAGTGATGGGATGTACATACTAGACTGTTCTCGGTGCCTTGGCGCTAATCTATGTAATACCGAATTGCGCAGCCCTAGCAAGCGTAGCGAGCGTATGGAGCGTACGGTAGACGTATGGAGCGTACGGTAGATTAATATGATGCGATGCGATGTGATGTATTGGGTATCAACTCCATATCAGCTCCATATCCATGCAGATTGCTACTGCTACTGCACTGCTATTGTCCCCTCTGACTCTCCCTCTCCTCCTCCGCCGGAGTCTTAGTCCGTAACTGCAAAGCATGAATCCCACCCTCGCGCGCCATCTCATCTTTCAATAAAGCATAAACCATTCGATGCCGGGCTGGTTGCATTTTCTTCTCGAAGGCGGAGGATGTAATCGTTACACTAACAATGAGAATAACAATTAGCAAGCCGGTCAGTAGTTTTAGGTATAGGGAAAGGGTGTACTAACTGGAAGTGCGTCTCTTTAGAAGTTGAGTCGGCCATAGCGGCGTGGTGGGCGTGTTTATGCGAGTCATTTCGGATTTGGAGAGTTGTTGGTGTGAATGCGTGTGCGAGCTGGTATTCTTCGTTTTAGTTACTGTCTCCTTGCTGACTGCTGCTGCTGCTGCTGCTGGGCTGGCTGGGCTGGCTGGGTACCTTGTCGCGCATCAGATCTTCCATCGGAGTCTTGGACATTGACATTGACGTTGTGGAGAGGTGGCGGAGGCGCAGAGATGAGCGCGGGAGGATCGGGCGGAGCATGAAGGGGGATAGAGAGGTGATTCGACTGGCTGGTCGTGGTAGTGGGAGTGGGAGTGTGTGGTGAGGTAAGGTGGTGGTGATGGAGGAGAGGAGGGAAGAGGCCGACGAAGATGTCCATGTCAACCTTTCAACAGCAGCCAAGCCAAATCTAGTCTCCACCACTCACCACTCACCACTCCCACCCGTCACGACCACAACTACCAATTGTGCCCGTTGTATTCTTACGGATTACACGAATGGCACTTCTCTCCCGACTTCGACCCCCGCGCATCCTCGCGCATATCCATGCCAATACCCATGCTAGGTCCCTGCAGGGCCAACTGCGCCAACTCCGGCCCCAAGCGCGACAATCATCCACACTGCCAAATATCCCCATTTTCCAATCATTGAAAGACCATGATCCGGACAGCTTAGCTGTGATCCACAGTCTCAGCCAGAGAACCTTTACCTATGGTAATTTGGTCGGCGATGTTCTCTGCGCGCGAGAGGATCTCCGTCGCAAAGCGGGTGATGTTACCGGCGAACGGATTGGCTTTTTAGCGGAGAATAGCTATGATTATGTTGGTATGTTTTTCTCCTCCCTTCAATGCAGCAGCTACACTGCTATGTTGATCTGAGCTGAGCTGAGTTGTACTGACCTCCCAGTGACGATGCTGGCCATCTTCGCTAGCAATGGAATTGCATTACCACTATCTCCCGCATTCCCAATTGGCGAATTACAATATATCATGGACAACTCCTCAGCAAAGGTCCTCCTCGCCACTGAAAAATATGCGGAAAAGGCGGATCAGATCGTCGTCTCCGGATTAGCGCGGGAACCTATTTTTGATATCCGCCCCAAGTTGAAGACCGGTGCTGCTAGTGAGTCTGTTAAGCTTGAGCAGTCGAATCACCCCCTCTCTGGAATGATGCTATATACGTCTGGGACTACGAATCGGCCTGTATGATTGATCTCTGACCCCTACTTCATCTCCGCTGGTGCTCTAGCTGACTCTAGTAGAAAGGCGTTCTCATCCCCGAATCTGCTCTCGCGGCGCAAGCAAGATCACTCTTGCAAGCGTGGGAGTATAAGCCTCAGGATAGACTGCTGCATCTTCTCCCACTACACCACATCCACGGCGTGGTGAATGCAATCGTGGCGCCTATCTTTGCCGGATCCTCGATTGAATTCATGTATCCCTTCAACGGTCACGCGACCTGGAAACGACTCGCAGAACCATTCCTCAGTAGCAGCACCACCACCACCACCACCAGAAAACCATCCAAAATAACCTTTCTCACTGCCGTCCCAACAGTCTACAACCGCCTAATGGCCTCCCACCCGGATCTATCCCCGGAAATCCAATCTGCGGGCCAAGAAGCCATCTCCCCGGAAAACCTTCGACTAAACATCTCCGGGTCCGCGGCTCTGCCCACCCCCACAAAAAGCAAATGGACAGAGCTCAGCAAAGGCAACGTCCTCCTCGAACGATTCGGCATGACCGAGGTAGGGATGGCAATTAGCTGTGGTCTCGAGAAAAGCGATCGCATCGATGGAAGCGTGGGGTGGGCATTACCAGGCGTGGAAGTACGACTCGTCGATACAGAGACTAACGAGGTAATTCCTCCAAACGCGGAGAAAGATGACCAAGGACGACCAATTGAAGGCGAGATTCAACTCCGCGGCGAAACAATCTTCCACTCATACTGGGCGAACGAAAAAGCGACCCGCGAAAGCTTCGTGGATGATTCGCATGGCGGGAAACCGTGGTTTAAGACGGGAGATGTGGCTAGTCGTCAACTGGTGGATGGTGCTGGGAATGGAAAGAGTGGTGACTGGGCCAGAGGACCGATGTATTTCATTTCTGGTCGGAAGAGTGTCGATATTATTAAGACTGGTGGGGAGAAGGTTAGTGCGTTGGAGGTGGAGAGGGAATTACTTTCTCTGTGAGTCTGCCTGTCTGCTTTGCACATCCCATGCCATCCCATACTATACCTGGTTGTCTACATCGAAGCAAAGCGAGGCTGACAAACAACACAGTCCCCAAATCACCGAAGCAGCCGTCCTAGGCCTCCCAAGCGAACAATGGGGCCACAAAGTCGCCGCAGTCGTGGTCTTACACCCTAATGCTGCTACCAGTGGACGAAATGGTAAAGCCTGGGGACCGATGGATATGCGTCGGGCTTTGAAGGATCGGTTGGCTGGGTATAAAATCCCGTCTGAGATGCGGGTGTTGGAGAGTATTCCGCGGAATGCGATGGGAAAGGGTGAGTTTGCGTGATTCCCTTTTTCCCCCTTTTCTTTCTCTTGATTTGATTTGTTTTGATTTGATTCGCTTATTTCTGGAGTATCACTAACTGGTTACGCTGTAGTCAATAAAAAGGCGTTGGTTAAGGAGGTGTTTGGGTGATTTGACTTGACTAGATGGGGTAGATATGGTGTAGATATGGTTAATTCAATATTAATGGTAATCTTCTTGTTGATTTTGACTGTTTATTTACTAAATCTGGAATTCTACTCTTATGCTAAGTATCTTTACTGTGTTGTGTTGTGCTGTATGTGTCTAACTGGCAGTCCTCTCCTTTCTTTCGTCTCTTCTTTTACCCTAGGATTAGGATACAAGTCCACCACATACTTAGAAACCATGGAAGGAGTTGAGTGAATCCACCCAAGTCATCAAGATGATCATACTAGTGATGGTACATATAATATACAACAATATACAGCAGATCCAGCCAAAGCCAGACACTCAATCAAGCCCACTCCCCAACCCTCTCAAACCCCTTAATGAAATCAGTAGCTTCCATACTGACCTCAAGAGTGGACATATCAACAGCGACAATATGGGCCTCAACCAGGCTAAAAACATCCATCTGCTCTCTACCAGAACAATCCGGCGGAATCGAAACAGTACATTTAACACCCAGATTCGTAATAGTGCCGGAATATTTCAGCCCGTCTCGCTCTAGGGTGAGTTTTTTCGTGCGCAGCAGGACCGGGAAGGATGTTGGTAGTTCGCATTCGCCGAAATAGAATGCCCGGAAGAGGAGCATGCAGGCCCAGTGTTGCGTTGCGAAGGTTGAAATGTCACGGAGTCGGGAGTTTATTTGTTGGGCGTGTGGGATGTAGTTGTCGATATCGGTTATTGAGTAGGGTAGGGGAGAGGGGGAGGGGGGATGTTCTTTCGTTAATTGGGCATCGAGATCGGATGATTCCGAGACTTCTCCTTCGATCTCTTCCGGAACATCAGTCCTCCCATCAAAGAGTCGACCATGCTCATTCTCAAACCGCAACGCCGCTTCAATCTGATAATGGGCAATAACATCCGTAAATCGACGCAGTGGACTCGTGCACTTGACATATGAATCCAACCCGAGCACATGATGCTGTATGGGACTGGAAAGCGACAACGCCTTCGGCATAGCAAGGTTGTAGAACGCCTTACCGCCGAACTCGGCCAAATTCTCACTCGTGACACGCTCATATTCCGGGTCATACCATGTTCCGTCAAAGATCGCGGGGATATGGCGGGTTGCGCAGAATCGGCCGGAGATGTGGCCGGCTAAATTCATTAAGAGGGAGATGAGGTAGTTTTTTGATTCGTCGCGGACTTCGTGTGGGTTGAAATCTTGCATGACTAGTTTGATGTTGGGGTCGCCCACGTAGTACCTTCCTTCGGTGACTTGCATTTCGTAAGGTTTTAGAGGGGCAGTGCCGAATTGTATAGAGACGGAGGTATTTGGACTATGTGGTTGGTCCATTGCGCCGTTTTTCTGACGCTGTGTGCGGAAGCCTTGCATTAGTTGGCGGAGAATGGTGAAGGATTCTTTGTCTTCGGTTGTGAGGTTTTTGCGGAAGGTTTCATTGAGAGGTGGAGAAGGCCAGGTTGACTTTTCGCCGACGATGAGGTGATCTACGGATTCGGTGCCGGGGTTGAAGAACTCGCGCAGTGTGCTGTGCGTGATGCTGATGACATTCCGAATGGTACCGTTGACGACTTCAGTATCCAAGATCTCGCCTTGGAGGTTCATTTTAGCGCTGAATGTTAATGTGGGTCTCCCAGCCGACAGACTGAAATTCCCCTGTGTCAGAGACGTGGGTAGGATTGGGTATGTTCGTTCAGGAACATATGTAGAAGCGACGCGTGACGCGGCGTACTCCATGAGTGGATGGTCACGATTCAAGAAAGCAGTTGGGTTAGCGACATGGATATGTACCCAAAAGGTGTCGTCCGAGCCGGGGATGCGTTCGAGAGAAACACCGTCGTCGATTTCTTGCGCTGTCACATCATCCACGCAGTAGACCGGGAGTTCCCCCCAATCCTTGCGAAGATGCTGCATGGAGTCTGTGAGCGATATGTTCGTGGCAGATTCCTCCATCTCTTCCCACTTCATGTCATCTAACAGTGACATTCCATGACCGGGCAGTAAGAGACTTTGGTCCAAAACACCCAGATTCTCCCACGGGGAGATAACACCAAGTTCTTGCAGGAAGAGACGAGTCGATGCCTCGCTCAGTCCAAGGGTGTTGTACATGCCTGTAGCCCGCATGATATGCGAGGCAGACGATCTCAAAGCGCCGGACGGCATGATGACGGACGGAATCACGTAGTATTGCATGAATTCGAGGATAGTCTGGTCATCGGCGGTAAACTTCTCTGTTAGGACCTCACGAAACATCATGGACTTGCCATCTTGGCCGGGCTCAAACTGCTGTGAAGAAGGACCGACGCTGGACATGATAGTTGGCGAGCGAACTTTTCGACTCAACCGGATCATACGCTGCGCTTTCTGAATAAAAAGTTGCATGGGGTGATCTTTTCGCCCGGGGGTGTCTTTGGCCATAACTGAGCGAATGCAGAATTCCTGATGCTCTCGCACCCATTCGATGACTTGATCCACGACCTTGGCGATTCGCTTCGGCTGCACTAGATACGTCCGGCTGAAAAACGAGGGAATATCCTTTTCAATCTTGAATGGTTCGCGACGCACAGCTTGATGCACGGCGAACATGTTGATGGAGGTTAATTCCGACTCGTCGATGGACAAGAGTTTCATAGTCAATTCGTCAAGGTTCAAACGTTGGAACTCTGACTCGTCGGCCACATGGTCATGGATATTATCCAGAAGTTGCGAGTGATCTCTATAGAACGATAGGAGGTGTTCCTCAAAATTGTTCATCATATTCACCAGAGGCGCACCAAGCGGCCGTGGAAGCCCGCCCTCAGGGACTGACTGAATTTCCGAGTTGACTTCAGTGAGGCCGCTGGGAAAGTATGGGATGATAGGCTCAAGTAGCTCAGGCGGAGCAAAGCCCTTGAAAACATAGTCCACCTCGCGATTGGTGCAGATACGCCAGTTTCCACGGCTGGTGTAGAACTGCTTCTGCCTGTGGATTGACCGCACGTACACTGCAAAGATAAACGATCCATCCGTGGTGAGACGAGCCACCATATCGCCAGGCTCGAGGTGTTCCCCCTCGCATTCCTCGGATGTATCGAAATCGTCATGTTCTTTGAGGTTGGAGCTGGCCCAGAGTGATTCACCATGTTCACGACCGTTCAGCATCGACCCCAGGATACCTTGTCCCGGCGATTCGGTGGATATTCCAACGCCAGTGTCTCGGACGGGGTCGAGGACTAGCGGGTTAGTTGCTTGCCATTTGCGGAGGTATTCTCTGATATCGCGATAAGTTTCGAGCTCGGCCTGCGAAAACGTTTCGTTGGAGTGGGAGTTTTGTTCCGGTTGGGACTAGATATGGGTTAATTTGGTTTGGAGAGGAGTCTCTGGCCATCTTACTTCAGCGGCAACCTCATTCTGATCGATCGTCTCGGTGGGAATTGCCCTCAAGATGCGCGCAGTGGATAACCGGCATTGGCCGATGGGGCTCGCCGTCTGTTTCGCGCGCAGCGGCAGACATGGTAGTCGACGCTGCCTAGACGCGCAGTGCAGACTGAGCTGCTGCCAATTGGCGACTGTCTGTAGGACGCCCGTCCTCGATCGCAGCATGGTTGGCGTGAAGATTACATGTTTCTTCGCGAAACTTGTTATTCTGCCCGTATCTCGGCTCACCGCTCAGGGCGGTATGAACGTTTTGGCCTCATTCCGAAGGCAACAAGGCGCTAAGGCAGAAAGGCGCCGAGGCAACCTTCAAGTGTACAAAAAAAAAAAACATCAACAAGATGCAGTGCTTTCAATCCGATTACCCCACTTGTTGGAGAGTCAAAAAAATGAGTATCACCTAGTACTACTGCCACTACGTCCTTGCCGAACGATAATCTGCATTTCAGGGCTAATCCTCCGCCAAGCAGCGACCCACGATAGCCACGATGCAACCCAACAAGCCATCGAAGGAACCGGTCACTTTCTTCCAGGGTGGGCAGAAGTTGTGCGCCATCTGCCGCAGTTCGTCCGAGCCGGCTCGGCTATTGAGAGCAGGGATTATACAGGATTGACTGACTCGCGCTTGGATAGCCTGCTAACTGCCGGGATTGCCCTTGAGCAGCCAGTCCAATCAATAAAGGATGTAATTTGTTTATGCTTGCATACTTGCGACCACATAATATAACATTGCATCTGTTTCCCAATCCATTGCTCCTAATGAGTCAAAATGGCGGCGAAACAAAAGGCGTTGATTCCCAATTTTAAGTCCGAGACCCAGTCCCCCACACTGTCAGGCACCAAGCTAATTTCTCCAGATTCTCCTCGAAGACTCCAAACTCAATTATTCCCCCCGTCCCCGACGTATCCGACGTATTCGCTATCGTTTAGTTCATAAAATGGACATCACAATCTCAATCCTTGCCGTGCTCCTCGGCATATCCAGCCCATGTGAAGGTTATCCACCCCACATTGATCGCCCTGCTGCTAAGAACCAACGTTTAGCGGGCACTTCGTCGATCATCACAAGACCGAATGGGTAAAACCTTGCTGACAGCGCATATCATTGCTGGACTCGTCTAAGCGAGGCCGGCCCGAGCTCGATGGCGTTAATGATGGTACAGCGGCCCTGCTACCAAATCCAGAATCAAACCCAGGAGCAGTTCAGAAATCCCCCACACGACCGAGCTTAGGGGGAAGTTCGGTGGGGGCTTTCGTTTTTCTTTATTTGGCCCACTCCGCCGGTCGATCCTCCGGTCAAGGGACGACCCAGCAAATGAATGCTTCACAATGCTGAATAGAATTGGCTGTACCAATTGCCTGCTCGACTCTTTCAAAGGACAATGCAAATGAAATTTGCATTTCTACGTCGACATACTCCCATCCACTCTCCAAGTCCTAATCGTCTAGAATCATGTTAGTCGTCCCTGTCTCACCCCAGAGACGATCAGTGGGTCCAGGATGAAGGAGCCAGCCTCGAATCAGTCTATGGTTGGTCTGTAATTTAGCATGCAGCTCGTCGAGACCAAGGAACAGACTATGGACGCCGCTTATCACGGAGGCTGACCGTGTTTGCTTGTCGGAAAATTTCGATCCCTCTCCAGGCGAAAGACAACCAGTCGCGTGCATCGCATGTATGTTTGACGCCACAGATGGATAGTGCAGCGGCGATCGATGAAGATACACTCTCGGCTACGCTCTGAGACCTCAAATCAGCCTTTCAGGCTGTGATCGTGAAGAATATCGGGGCCTCTCCCTGATCTCCTCTCCCGAGGCTTCAATGGCCACGGTTGCTATTGATGCGCTGCCATGTGTATCTCCACGATATGCAAGCGAGATGGGATTGTCCGATCGTCCCCTATTCTATTCGTGGCTCGTCTTCGGAAGTGAATAACCAGATACTCTTTGCCAGATTTGGAAACTGCACCTAGGGGTACGGCTTCGGCTCGCAGGAAGAACCTGCTGATACCCACATCCACAGACACCCTGCGGTCTGTTCCTATTCTGCATAACGCCATCATCAGGTCCACATCGTTCCGGAGTCTGGTCAGTGGCTGGTGGATATCCACCGAGTTTGGGAAGCCTTCCAAATCGATATTAACACAAAATATTATATATCGGTGGCAGGTCCGCTTAACCGTGATGACTGCGTTTACACATTTAAACTTAATCGGTCTCTTGTCTGCGTCGAGGTTAACCGTCTTTCTTTCTATCTTATTAATTTACGCCCATCTGAATTATACATACCACCGTTTACCATGGTTTCCAGCCGCGGGTGGCGTGCCCTCACGCTACTTCTCGCAGCCTTGCCCCTTGCACAAGCCGATATCTGCTCAGCTCTCGAAGCCAGCGGAATTGACGTGGAATACCCAATCTCGATCAGTTATAACCACGATTTGACCGAGTACTGGTCAGCAGCATGTGGTGACCTAAAACCGACATGTATCGCGGCACCCTCGAGCGCGTCCGAGATGTCACAGGTGATTAAGCAATTGCACGATGTCAACACTTTGTTCGCGGTCAAGTCAGGCGGTCATATGCCAAATAATGGATTCGCCAGTATCCAGGATGGACTTTTGGTCTCCACCAAGAACCTTGATCAGGTGTTCTACAATCACGAGGACCAAACTGCAGTCATTGGACCTGGCTTGGCCTGGGAAGAAGCACAGAAGGGCTTGGATGATGCGGTTGGAGGACGCACGGTGGTGGGTGGTAGACTTGGAGGTGTTGGGATCGGAGGGTATATGCTTGGATGTACGTTTTGGGTGGTAGAGTTTCTACATTATTGCAACCCAATTGCTAACTCTAACAGGCGGAATGAGCTTCTTGAGTACACAGTATGGCTGGGCAGCCAACAATGTCAAGAACTTTGAAGTTGTGCTTGCCAATGGCACTATTGTCAACGCCAACGAGAAGGAAAACACAGGTGGGACACCCTAATACCTGGACACGAACCAATTGGAGCAAAAGACTGACTCTGTTAGACCTCTTCGCATCATTGAAGGGTGGTGGCAACAACTTCGGCGTCGTCACTGCGTATACCATGCAAACCCACCCCCAGGAGCACAAGGTTTGGGGCGGCAACTATGTTTTCACGGCCGACAAGACCCCGCAGGTACTGGAGGCTTTACGCAACTTTGTCGACGAGTATCCCGATGACAAGGCAGCTATTATTTTGACCTCCGAGCATGGCGCTCTCATTGACTTCTGGATCATGTTCCTCTTCTATGACGGACCGGAGCCTCCTTCGGGCGTGTTTGATGAGTTCACCGCCATTGATCACACCTCGACCACCAAGACTTGGGATACGTACTATGATCTGCTCAAGAACAACGATTTCTTCATTCTGCAGTAAGTTCCATTCATCTGATTCAATGATATCGGTACTAACAATTGATAGCGGTCAACGCTACACTATCGCCACTGAGACAACGCCCCTCCCCAATAAGACCGTCGGATCCAGCGTGTTGCAAGAGTACTACGACCACTGGCACAATGTGACCGAGGATGTTCTCAGCGTGACGGGTGTCCTAGGATCCATCGCCTTCCAGCCTGTCCCCAAGACCTTCTCCCAGAAGGCCAAGGATCGCGGTGGTGACCTGCTCAACGTTCCCACGGACCAACCCTACATTTTCATCGAGCTCGACTTCTCCTATGCGCTCTCTGTCGACGACGACAAGATCGACCAGGCGAATCAGAACCTCTACCAGGGCATGGGAAACCTTGTGCAGAAGAACATCGACAACGGTCTTTTGCCAGACGTCTATCGGCCACTATTTATGAACGACGCATATTACCGCCAGGACTACTGGGGACGCATTGACCCAGCTTCAAAGAAAGAGGCGCTTCAGACCCGTCTAAGGTATGACCCTGATGGCTTCTTCCAAAAGCGGACCAGTGGTGGCTGGCGTCTCGAGGAGTAAGCATCTTGAAAGAGACTGAGATGAGTGGGTGTGATTTAGGGGATGGAATCTATTTCTTGTTAATACCACCCACTAATAATTGATTGGTAATTAATCACCCACAAAGTAATCTAATCGATCGGAGATCCCTCTCGAATAGAACTTGAATATCTAAGCTATAGACATGTAAATCAAGATACTGGCATCGGTTTAATGACGTTACAAGGCATGGGGCATCGCCGAATGTTGCAACCCATTGTATCTAATAAACTGTCGACTTAACATTTACTGCGCTGGTGTTGTCCAGGTGCAGGGTCTACAGAGTTACTCAACGCGCATACAGGTAGGCTATTATGGGGCTGTCTGGCGAATAAAGAAGTTCGCATGGGGTGAATTTGTATGAAGGCTGAGAGTGGCTGACGGGGGCGCAGAGTAGATCTGCTTTGAAGATTGTACTTGAAACATGATCGCCCTCGCACCACATCCTGGGAGGGCCTAAGCCCGTTCCTGATTTATTTATGTAGCCGCCTGCGTCAGAAATGTAAACGCCAGGGGAACGAGTGGCTATTATGCGCCCGCCGGAATTAGGGTTTCCCTTCCACGCGCCATGGTGGAGACCACATCCACGCGCGATCGTATGCACAATTCCCGACCAGTTATTTCGAGAGAACAGATATCTGCATCGCAAAGCAAAAGCTATTGCAGCTAGAGCTGTCATTTCTGCAGTCCGCCTTTCTGGTGCTGGAGCTGTTACTGGGATGGTGCCGGTGGACGGGATACTTTGAAGATGCGGCGCTACGATTCGTCGTGGTCGGCGCTTGGGTTCCAGCAAAACAATCTCTGACACCAATACGATGAGGCTATGATTCATTTTCTGGGGGATGGTCTGGACCAGAGGTGTGTTTTGGATGCTGCTAAATTTGTCCGGTCTAGATCGTGTCTCTTTCTTCCCAATTGTTGGGGCTGGTTTGAGCTCTTTGATGCGACTATATAAGTCGTCTCAGCTTTCCTTTGAAGCTTCACTTCCATTCTTCAATCCTCATCCTTAATTATACCTTTCCTTTGTTGGCTTATATTCTAGACTTATCCACACTCCTTATTGTTTCATTCTACGAACAATTTCTCGCATCATACGTTTGCAGTACATAACTGCTTCATTCCTTATTCCGCGAGTTTCGACTGCGCCTTCTGCTCCGATTTCTTCCATCATTTTAACCAAACCTTCAATTTCGATTTCCTTGACGATACATTCAAAATGGGTGGTCGCTATGGAGCACTTGGCGCAACTTTCCAGCTTGCGCGGATTTTCCAGTTTTGCTCGCTGGTCGCGATTATCGGCATGACAGCCAAATTCATTTCTTCCATCGTTTCAAATGATGCCACGCCCCCCAATATTCTTATCGCAACGATCACCGTGGTATGTCTCTAGCGTTTGATTTTACAAATTTTGGATGTCCGGATCGAATCCTAAACGGTACTGTAAAATGCTAATGAAAACAGACAACCATCGCGGCGATCTATTGCATCATCTCGGGAATTCTTTTCGTCGACGACATCTTGCCCTTCTTGGCCAGCGCGGTCGCAGATTTCCTGGTTCTCATCGCTCTGATTGTGGTCGCCGTAGTAATGGGCAAGCCACTGTCTTATTTGAAGTGTTCCACACTTGCAGAGCTAGGATTCAAGGACGCCACCGTATACGCGTTTTCATCGAAACTCTCCAGCTACATTGCTACAATCAGTGGAAAAATTGGCTATGAATCGTGGATCGGGGCATCAAAGGCCATCTGTCTGGAGACAAAGGCCATTTGGGGGTTGAGCATTGCTCTTTGGTTAGTACACACATCCGTCAAGTACACATCCGAGAGGTGTATCGCTGACAGAAACAGTATTTTGTTTTTCTTTTCGACGATCTGCAGCGTTTGTTTGTGGCGCCAGAAAAAGTCCATGATGGCGCTCGATGACAAATGATCCTGTGATCCAAGTCATGCTTTTTGCCTTTACAGTGTAGGACGAGATGGTTCCTATGATACGGTGGTTCCTCAGGCCAGTTTGATTTAAGAAAGCCGGGGGAGAAAGTGATTGAGATGGGGGGTGGGGGTATTGCTTTCTGTCTATGCGTTTATGCATCGCGCTAATGATCTGATTTCTGGAGTCTGGAGTCTGCCCTTTTCAGAAAATGTCAAATAAGCAAAGCCAGGATACACTCGCTAAATGAATTCATACTGGCAATGAATGTGTTGATTTTGTGCCTCATTTATTGAGATGAACTACGGGTATCGATCAGAGGATATATATTCAAGGTTCCAAGCCTTGTGGTGTTGGATACAGCGATCTTGTACTAACCTTTAACCATTCCCTGTTTTAATTTCCAGCCCGACCCAAGACCACATTTCCCCAGAAGTCGAAGATAAATTGATGGTAGCCTTGGTAAATACTGGGGAGAATCGTGTTAAGTAAATTTCTTTCACCGGCAAAATGTGATTAATTTGGTCAAATCGCTGAATAATAGAATGTAATGAGAAAAATTGTGATAAATCTCAGAACCGTGTTGCTGTATTGCATAAAGGGCGCACGCGTCTCTGATAAGAGATCTACCCTGTAGTAGTTGCTCATAGCAAATGTGCATATGTTTCAGCACGTTGATAACAACATGTGGCTCGATGGGCGTAAGAGTTAATCAGGAAGCCATTATAGCCATTAAATATATTTCGACAGATAGAAGGTCACTCCCTCTATTGATTATCTAGCCAGCTGCCACCTATCATAGCTCGTGGACTACATATCTGATTGGCATTTCGTATATTCCAAATCTGGCTATACCGATAGTGTGATTAGTTTATATTAGATCAAGTATATTTTTGACCCTTATACCAAAACACTAGCTAGGAATAAGCTACGTTGTCTTATTAGTGATAGATTCGGCATGTATGAATCTCTTGAGATTATGGAGTTCTGTCTCCTTAATCGAATAATTCTTTATTGACTGCTATTATATATATCGCACAAACTTTAGCCCTATAATGTTGGCGTTTTCTCGTCACTAAAGACTACGTACCGTGAATGTACTGAGTCATTGGAGCGGTGTGGGGATAACACAATTAGGAAGTAGCATTTTACGTATCTATACAGCCGTGCCTGTAGCCAGGCGTTCAATTCTCGGAACATTCTCTTAGGATGGTCCAGTTTTGTCTCTTAGAGTTGACATATAAACTTTCTTTTCCGCGCTTAGGAATGCTATGATCCGCCAACAGGTGCTTCGATATTTCTGACATGCCACCCCTGTCACCAATTAGCTTGTTGGGTGCAAGTTTGGCTCAGGCGGGATCGTCGGATCGGACGGCGTAGCAACCATCTTTTTCCGGTTTCATTTATGTACGGGGCAATCGACGCAGAGCGCATCAGCGCGTCAGCCGCCTCCTGCACCCATTAAGCGGCATCTCGCATTGCTTAAGATTTTCATATAGACAGCATTTTATCTATTGATAATAGAAATCAACATCGACTTTCATGGTATTTTGTGGCGCTACACTCGCCTGAGGGCAGGTTAAACGATGCCCCCTTAATCAACACGTGATGAACTACGTCCCCTCCATCGCACTACCCCTCTTCATCGTTCGATATTTATCCTCAGAGTTCTCTATTATTTGTCCTACATTTTACTCACCAAATTTAACCACCAGCTATGAGGTATACGAAGAAGTACGCAAAGGTTTTTGACCCGCTAGAATCCGACCCGGAAATTTTCACAGACCTGATGCGTAACTTGGGTGCTCCTGAGACTTTCGAGTTCATTGACGTGGTCTCCCTGGAGAAAGAGGAACTTGATAGATTCGGCCGGCATCTGCAAGCCTTCATCCTTATACTGTCTGGTTCTGATGAAGCCGAGCATGAACCTGAAGCGGAGCATGACTTTGAAGATAGCTCTTCCAAAAGAGATGTTTTCTGGCTGGAACAAACTATAGACAACACATGTGGCCTTTATGCTATTTTACACTGTGTTTGCAACACCACACGTACTTATAGTTGGTAATTTCGTCCATTCTACATTATAAATATACTAATTTAAGATAATAGAGCCCGAGTCCATTCTTATGAAACTGACGAGTCAATTACCGGAGAACCGTTCCTTATACTTGTCAAATACCTCTGAATTAGATGATATTTATAAAAAGGCCGCAAATCGTGGCTCTTCAGACGTGCCTGTTCACGTCGATCACCACTATATTGCGTTCGTCAGTTGTTCAAACCATCTGTACGAGTTGGACGGGGAGTGGCCGGGACCTATAGATAGAGGTCCTCTGGAGAACGGAGATATTATCTCTGATATGTGTTTAAACTTTCTCAGGACATATATTGGCAGCAAGTCAAAAGAAGAGAGCGTGAATTACGCTCTGCTAGCTATGGTCCGAACTACCTAGTGCTTGTGCCCGGCTAGAGAAGTTTGTAATGTTAGACAAAGAATCTACCGGCTCATTATTCTCTGTCAATGCTTTCCAGTCCATATGCGGGTGAGCGAAGAGGGTTTGGAGATCCAAAATATCCCACGAGGCAGCGATGTGAAGTGGAGTCCATCCTTCGTGGTCCTTAACATTGACGTCCACATCCTTTTGCAGCAGATAAGCAATGACTTGTCGAAAGCCCCCTCTTTGGAATTGTGCCGTAGGCCCAGCAATTGATACTCTGCCCTATGAAATTTACCTGGTATTCTGTGAGTTGAAGCTCGATCCTGAGGACGCCCATTGGATGATTGTTCTCATACGGCCCGGTGCGATCGATGCGTTAAACTGCATTGTCAGGGGGCGCTGAACCGGCGTAAGTGTGCGGTCCAAAATAAAAACGAGTGTGAAGAAATATGCACGTCTCTGTATTTCCCCCAACAATTTACGAATATATATGAGCATTGTCAGAAGGATGCTGTCGGGATAAGAGCTCGCCAACCACTATAGGTCCCGCATTACCATATAAACCCTTCGCTCGCGCACATCAGCGGTCTTCGCTTGCCACAGGACCCGGTTTCCCTTTGTTTCGTGATGAAACACTGCCAACAATGGACTTGAATATGACAAGGAAATAAACTCAAAAGAAGCTTAAAAATGGTCAAAGTCTTGTTACTCAAAAGGCTTTGTTCTCATTTAACCCTAATGCCTTTACGCCTTGATTGTCTACCCAGTTGGACCCAAGGGATATCTTATAAGTAGCCTCAAAAACCCTAACAGTTGACTTCTTGGTCAAGCCAAACAACGATATCATCAACAAAGCAGCTCAACATCAAACTCACCAGCAAGCCTCAACTCCTACAATATTCCATCAAAATGACGGGCATTGACCATAATCATTATGACATTTATGTCGCGCTCAGTAGGCCACAACTTGCCGGCGACCCTATCCATTGGTTCATACTAAAGATCCATCCAGGCGAAGATCGATGTACATGGTTCCATTGCGAAGGCTGGCCAGGCTATCGACGGACTGCAATTGAAGCTGACAAACGATTCGATAGCTGGGGTATCGGAAGTAAGGTATTTATTGCCCGAATCCCAGCAACAGCTGGCCCCATCGTCGAGGAACAAGCTAGGGAGATTCCACCCCAAAGTTGTCGGTACTGGGTTTTGTATTTGCTGCTGAGGATTGAAAAGCAGGGATTGATTCCTGCGGGAACCTATGAACACTGGAGAAGCACCCATGGCGCCCCCAGCGATGAGGATTTTGGACCTGGGTCCTTATCTGACCACGAATCTGAATAGATTTTTGAATAGCTTTTGAGAATGAAATTCTAGTTGTTAGTTTTGAAGCTTAAATTCCTTTCGTATGGTTTTTCCTTCTAGAGGTAGGCGCAAGAATTAATTGAGGAACCAAAAACTAGAGATAGCGGTGGAGCTAGTAGATTTCCTACTTAAGCGGCTGCACACTACGGAAATTGGCCTTCCATCGGTATCCTCCGTAGTCTTGGAAATCCTGCCTTAACCCCAATAGTGACCACGGGCGCTCCACCTGCGCCACGCTAAATAGTCATTCGGACGGTCTCGGCGAGCCGGAACATCAACCTAATGAAGCTAGAGAAATATTTTCTCACGCCATGCGACCCTACAAAATCAAGTCTCACTACAGTCGGCGCTAGGGGCATCGGGCGATCCTCTGGTTTGTAGATTTGACCCTGCCAAGCCGGAGTGGACGGCAGTTCGCTATTTAGCGAGCGCGGTGGAGATTGCGCTTTAAGCCTCATTCGAACGGACCCAAATCCTAGGCTGTCCTATGGCTGGAATGCGGTGGAAGCGAGGTAGGCCTTGAACGTGTATATAAAGGGTGCCCTCTGTGGCGTGATACAAATTGTTTCTGCTCCCCGTTTGACCTCACACCAATTTCAACCATGAATGGCATGAACGCGTCCGTCTCTGCGGGTTGGTATACCTTCACCAACCTGGGCCCGATCACGACCACTTTCACCCCGGCCCCGAGCTGTTCTGCATCCGAACGTATCGGCCTTGGTTACATCAATCCAACTGGCAATAATTTGGTCGTCGAATATGCTGCACAGGCCACCTCCAATGTCAACTTCAGCGGCTGTATCCCGACGTCCTCGTCAACAACTAGCGCCGCGGTCGAGACAACGGTACACTTGACCTCTGAGGAGCAAATATCAGCTTACAATGCCCAAAGGATTGACTGGGAAGGGTATGGCGCATACTACTCCCCTGGCCTGTACTGTCCTTCAGGATGGGAGACGATTGGTATGGCAGCGCGCGACGCCAGCAGCTCGCTAACCTCGTCGGGAATCTTGGTTCCCACCACGGCCACCACTACTACTCAGACGTACGCCACAGATGACATGTATTATTACATGTTCAACTATGAGGACCCAGCTTCCGTGTTGAAGGACATTCTTGAGCCGAAACAAACGATGGTGGTGTGCTGTCCTAGGTAAGCTCGTTCACACCGCAAAAGAATGATAACACCTTTGTCGGAAGAGTATGGCTAATAGTTCAATCATAGTGGTATGACCGCTGATTCCAATGGCGCCTGCTACTCTCTCGTCAAGGGATACAAGCCAACTGCCGGCTACCAGGTCGCCACAGGATACAACTATGAATATGGATCGTCTAAATACACCTACACTGAATCAACCGGCACCGCAATTGAGACTGAATATGTGGAAGTTAAAACTGCGACAGTATATGAAACAGACACCTATACAGCATCATTTGATCGTGCCGATCGGTCTCGCTATAGCGCGTTCTCTTGGGCGCCCATGATTACGATGCTGCACCATGAGTCTGATTTACAGACTGCATCTGCAAGCTCATCTGCTACTGCAGCAACTACTTCCAATGCCGCAGGAAGTATTTCTGCCCGCGCGTCAATCTGGGACGGGTTTGGCTCTGTGCTGGGCATTTGGGCGGCTGCTTCTGCGTTGGGAGCTGCGATAATTTTCACCTAGTAAAAATATTCCCATAATACCATTCAATATCTCAGAAAAAGAGGTCTCATAAGTTGATATCCTCACATCAATGTCCTTACTAAGTACGAATGGGATGCTTTACAATACTAAAACCTGCATTCTCGAGCTGATTTACGTCCCAATTTAACTCGTCTATCTGACCCGCTTGCCTACGCTGCACTTGAAACCGGCCTACCTGCCTCATCGATTGAAGCCTTCGTACAGGCCAACGCCAGTAATCCGAACAACGCAGCAAATATATCCAAAGTGACCACTGCGGTCCTTGACCCTGCTTTTCAGGCGGAGAAGTCAGTGGTATCTCACGCTTTCGAATGGGTTTGGATTGCCAACGCAATTATTAGAGGTGATACGGCATTTTATTTGACCCTCTCATTCATTCTCGAATTCAAAGCGGTGATACTTTTTTTTATCAAGGCTGAACTGACAGTTTAATTTGTGACGCTTTTTCTGGAATTTGACAAAGCATTGAACTTGAAAGTTGCTTCAAGTTTGGGTCGAGATCGGAATATATACAAGCTGGTAATTCATCCTTCAACTCCAACTTCAACAGGAACCAAAATATGGCGAAATGTCGCACAAACAAGATGAAATTTAAGGAAATGAAAAGATAATCAAAAAATAATCAGGAACGGAGCTATCCCGAACTAACAGGCGGAATAATGGCAACCTCATCCTCAGCTTGAATAACCACCCCTCCTACCCCTCCTCCTCCCTCCCCCTCTCCACCCCCTTGGTACTCAACATACCCCCCATTAAGACTAACAGCACAAGAACCCAGAACGGTTTCAATAATACCAGGATACCTCCCCTCGAGTTCAGAAAAGAGGGCACTCAGTGGTAGTGGGGCGGGCAGGGATTCGCTATTTTTGGAGGTGTAGCTTGATGCGGAGGCGAAGTAGTGGATTGTGAATGACATTGTTACTGTGCTGTGCTGTGCTGTGCTGCCCTGCTTGCTTGCTTGCTTGCTTGATTTGATGTGGTGGAGGGGTGGAATGAATCATTGATTGATTTGAGTGGAGTGGATTGGGTAAGTGGGTGTGTGGTTGGATTAAGTGAGTTGAGTAAGTTTGATAAGCGGGGAGCTCAGGTCAGCGGTGGAATTGCACTTTATATCTAATCGAGACAGCCCTGCGTGGACTTTCCTAAATGATCACCTCGGATTAAGCCGCAACCAACTATACTATATTATACTATACAATACTATACTATACATTCTACTCGACAACAACGAACTACTCATCAAGATCATGTATGGTTCAAATAAAATAATGATATCAATCTACCAATCTATCCACCCACCACCCCACCCCCCAACTCCAAAAACGCAGCCACAAGATCCCCCCTCAAATCCTCCCAATTCTCCAACCCAACGCTAATTCTCAACAATCTCCGATCAACAGAAGTATCAGTCATAGTGCGCCACTCAATCAGCGTCTCAACACCACCTAACGAAGTAGCATGTTGAAAGAAATGCAATTTACTCGGTAAAAGTCTCGCAAATCGTTCCTCTTTCATGGTAATAGCAAAGACTGGGCCGAAGCCGTTTGGCATTTGTTTCTTTAACCAGCCCCCTTCGCCTTCGCCTTCTCCACTCCCCTTCCCATCCCTGCCTTCTTCCTGGATACTCGCGTGGAAAACCTCTTCCAGAACAGATTGAACAGATTCCTCCACCGAGCCGGGTGTTGGATTCGGCGTGTGAAGAGCGGAATGTAACCAATTGACCAGCATAGTCGCATTCGCACTCTGCCTCTGAACGCGAATTTCTAATGTTCGGAGACTTCGGACTCCAAGCCAGGATTCCATATTTCCCATAACACTACCGAGAAAAACGCGGTCTTTGAAGAGTTGTTCGTACCAATCTTCCCGCTTTGTAACGAGAACACCACAAAGGAGATCACTGTGTCCGCCGAAATATTTCGTGCCGGAGTGCATAATAAGGTCCGCACCGAAGTCGAAGGGTTCTTGCAAACCTGGCGGGGCGAATGTGCTATCGACGATGAGGAATGCGCCGCGGGAGTGAGCTTTTTGTGCGAAGTGGGCGATGTTGAAGGCGGTGCCTTTTGGATTAACTGGTGTTTCGAGGAGAATGACGTCTCCCTGGTTCAGGTCTTCGGGGTTGCATTCCAGGGGCAGTTTTTTCAGGCCTGTTGTGCGGGTGAAGAGGGCTATGACGCCGTGGCAGCCGTGGTAGCCTTCGCCGACGGAGATGCGGCGGGGGTTGAGGAGGGTGAGGGCTGCATGGAGGGCTGAGAGGCCGGATGAGTATGCGAGGGTTTTGCCGTTGAGGAGGGAGGAGAGGATTGTTTCGAAGCGGGTTGGGTTTGGTCCAGACATGCGCGAGTAGATGTGGGACGTTGGGTTGTGATCTGCTGACTACAGGACTATCATGAGCAAAGCACTTGCGACGACAGAAAGGAGCAGGAGAGGACTAAGCATACGTGGACAGCATCGGCTGCTGGAACTAGAGCGGCTGGGTCGCTGGGATAGCGAAAGGTGGTGGCCACATGCATGGGAGGAGCAACATCGGGTACGAGGTTCAGCACGTCGTCCGCGTGCAAGGAACGGGTGGAAGGACCAGCGCTGTGCGCCATGGTTATGCTATGTTCTTGGAATTGTATGCACAGGAAGAGGAGGAGGAAGAAGAGAGGCGTCGGCGTGTTATAATACGGAGGGGAGGGGTTGGTCACGTGGTGTGGGGAAGCCAGTGCCGATGCCGTGCCCGATGCCGGATGCCGTATAGATGGACATGAAGAGATCAGTGCGTCCACAGCTGAGAGATGATTTGATGAGAGGGTGTATGGAATTATCGGCGCAGCGAGCCCATGCGAGACGGTTCACGGACAGACCCCGGCAGGGCCACCTTGAAATTCGTGCGTTCTGCAGATTATTAGCGTTGTTCAGCCAGCAAGTATCGGGTCAGAACTCACCAGCCTCCGAATCGAAAGTGATAGCAATATCATCATGTTCGATCGGATATTCAGGCATGTCCAGACACACAAAGGCCGAGCCCGGGTCCTCGTCCTTCTTAGGAAGAGCAAACTTCGCATCGACAATGCGGATGCCAAATTTGCCGGACCGGCCAAATGACTCGATATGGTCGGTGCCCTTGAGGACAAAGTTCATGCAGGAGCCGTGGTGGAAGTCGGCGAAAAAGGCGAGTAATTGCACTACCTTTTCTTGCCGCACGATTTGGACACGGGCTAGGTTGGCTTCCCACTTTTTGTAGATGGGAACCATACTGCGACGGCGGGAGATGGTGAACGAGGATGCGATACTAATTGGTCAGCACGAATTGACAGTAGAGCAAGGAGCGATCAGACTCACCCATCGTAAACCACAGAGAACCCAGTCACCGCTTCCTCGAATGCATGGAGAGCTAGAACTGTCAGCATAACCCAACTCAACTCGTGACAGTCATCACCTACCCTGCATGTTTGCAAAGTCTAACCGACGAACCATCGGCTTCGCAGTAATCTTCTGAAGGAAATCGGCCACCTGGTCAGGCATCTCCGGGCGGATAAGATTGTCCGCCAGCGAAACCGTCAAATCCTGCTGTGCCGGGCGATACAAGCTCATCCCGGTAGTGTTCTTGACATCCAAGCCGAACTTCAGCTCCCCGGGGCCTACATACATTAGTAAATGCTCAAGCACAACGGTAAGAGGAAGGACTCACCTAGATTAAATCGATCCGTAACAGATCCCCACTCCGTAGCGATAAACGCCCGCAAATGCTCAGACAAAATAGTCGGTCCGTAGCCGTGATCCACATAACCGGGCTCCTGGTCAATAACCAACACATTACCAGCAGGGAATTGCAAATGATTAATGGCTGCCTGGCCACTCCCTGCCTCCCCAGGTTGCTCGATGCAATAAGAACGGAGAGGATACTCGGCCGTCTTGTTCTCTCCCTCGCGAGGAGCCATGCCCAGCAAAACCGAGTGCATCCGAGTTCGCTCTTCCGCTTCATGGAAAGTCATCAACATAGATCGAGTGCGTCCCTCTTCAGTAACCTTGAGCAGAAGCGCAGCGGCGCCGTCTTCTCCCCTCAACAGTCCAAATACGACAGGTGACCCCTGAGCCAGGATGTGACGAACACTGCTGAGAGTTTTCACCCTCGGACTTGTCAAGACTGCAAGTCGGAATCCGCGGTGTGCATTTCGCGTTCCAGTGCCCTCGGTCACCTTAACATGGCGCTCGAACAGGCGAATCCGACAACGCTCCAATGGCTCGGTCGGGAATGCCTTTTGCGTGCCCGGGTCCATATATTGGAAAACCTTGAGGGTATTCTCAAAGACCACGGTCTCGCCAGCTTCGGGTGAAAGACTAGCCTCGGATTTCTGCGTGTATTTGACAATGTTCCAGAGTGTTTTGAAGTCCTCCTCCTTGAACATCACGTCCAGCTCAAATCCGCGAGGCAGCTTCACTCGCATCGAATGGGTTCGAACCTGCCATTCCACGTCCTCCCAAGTAGGACCCTGCTTGCGATCGGACTGGATCATGACATTGACAAGCTGGCTCTGGCTGGTAATCGCAGCAAAGACATACCAATCGGAGCGCTCACGGATGATAGTCAGTGCACATGGCATAGCGTATTGCTCGCCCTCGTCCTCGTTGGAACTCACGCACGCTTGCACAAACAGGCTACCATAGCTGAAGTACCTCGGCGTATCGGCCAGCGGCATCATGTGGAACAGGCTCGGTGCCTTGCCTGGTTTGTCGGCTAACATTGATCGCGTCGCATTTCCTGAGAGCACTGCCGATACGTCTGGGGCGAAGAACGGATATCGAAGCCAGATGCTGGTATCGAGATGGCTCGGGGACTCATCGTCGGAAAGGATGACGGCGAGAATATTGTTGCGCTTGATTGACATCGAAAGGGAGCGCAAGTGGTTGAGCGTGGTTTGGTGCAGAGTGACGGCATCAGCCAGTTCCTTATTGCCTGTGGTGCTGGCTACTGCCAGAAGAGCATCCATGCCCATCTGGCCATACTGAGTGAGTTCGAAGTGGGTCGGAACGATGTTCTCATTGATCCACAGAGACTTGCCGAGGTCAATGACAGCCTGTTTGGCATAGCTGGGGGGTGCCGTTGCGCGCGATCGAGCGAAGGTTTCCAGCCGCGTCTTCCCACGCAAGAACCACCACACTGCCGCCCGAATCCATTCCATCAGAGAAGTTTCCATCAAGGGCTTGACGTTCTCCGCGGCCATCATCAAAAGGCTATCATATCTGGCAATGTAGTCCTTGAATTCGACAAACGCGGTGTCGCCCACTTGGTTGGCGACGTTACGTAGAGAAAACTTGGGCGGTTGGGGGCTCCGTGACGGCTCTCGACTTTGTTGAGGCGAAACCAATTGGTTCATAGGGGGAGTCTCATGCGCGGGCGGCTTCGGAGGAGAAGGCGAGGGCTTCGAGGGACTTCCTGGGGTGAGTCCCGCCGGGGGAGCACGAGAATCAACAGGGCTGAGATTGGCTGGGTGGCGGTGGACAGCCGGGCTGGAGGGGTGTCGAATGGATTGAACGATCGACTTGAGAGAGGGTGCATTGACAGAAGTGACCGACATAGGGGGAGTGTCATAGTGCGATGGTTCTTGTGAGCTGAAGGCCGAGGGAGGCATTTCGGGGGGTGACTCAGGGCTCGAGACATAATCCTGGTCGTCATCCGCCGGGGATACGACCTCGTCCGAGTAGTGTTTGTGCAAGGCACGACCTTCCTCCGCCTGCATTTGATTGCGTACGCGCTCGGCGAATGAATGTGAGTCTGGCGATCCGCGGAAGGAGAGTCGCGATCCAGGCTTGTTGATACCGAGGGTATTCAACAGATCCGCCTCTTGCACATTCTGAGTGGGCGGAGGCCGTGAATTCGGACTACCGCCACCACTCTCATCGGGGTAACCTCCTGTTCCTCCTCCTCCTGCTGCTGCTGCTGCTCCCCGCCGACGCTCGTCACCTTCGCCCAGCGTGGTGTTGACTCGGAGGGATGGAAGCGGGGAGCGCGAAGGGGCCCGCCGTGGGGGGTTCGCCGCCTGTCGCTCGAGGGCTCGCTTGCGAGCGTAGGAGATCTCGACGGTTGGGACTTCGGACTCATCGCCACCTTCTCCCATTATCTCGGGCGCTCGATCGGAGAAGCCGACCCGGAGGCCCTTGTTTTTGCGACGCCTGGTGGTGGGTTTCCTCGCAGGTTCGGCGGGGAGAGGGCGCGGTTGGGGAGATACCTCGCCGAAGTCAAAGGCGGCATAGTTCTCGTCGGAGATGGGAGGGAGGGAGGGGGGTAGACTGGCGACATCTTGTGAGGAGGGAGTACGATGAGTTGCGAGAGAGACTGGAGGGGGGACGTTGGGGTAATCGTAGTCTCGTGTGTCTCGTGTGTCTCGTGTATCTCTTGGATCCCTCGTGTCCCTCATGTCCCTCGTGTCTCTGGGGATGTCGGCCTTGGGCGCAAGGCCATGACTGTTAGGATCGGGGACGGGACGCGACGTAGCGAGAAAGTCTTCGATCTGTTTGTCGGGGGTGGAGCGATTGCTCTTGTCTTTGGAGAAGAGCTTGTCTCTCCAGTGGGGTTTCTTTGCGGTCGCAGGCTTGGGCTGCTCAGCAGCCAGAAAGGCGAAAGGGTCATCGGCAGGCATGTCGGGACACGGTCAACATCGCACGAAGAGGAGACCAGTCCTGGAAGTGGAAGTGGAAGTGGAATTCTTGTGCCCCCCCAGCAACAGCACACAGCACCAGACGGGGATCGTCAGGGGTGGGCAATGGCGACAGCAACAGCAACCTCGAGGATTGGGGCAGTGCGCGAGGGTGAAGGGAAGAAGTGGAGGTGGAGGAGAAGTGCAAAGGCGGGGGATGTCAAGGGGATGAAAGGGCAGGCGGCAGACGAGGGAGGGGCGATTGTCTGTCCTGTGCTGTGCTCTGCTGGTGCTGGTGCTGTATTGGTGCTGCCCCAGTCGATCACCGTGTTTGTCCAAGACTTAGTCCTGGTGGAGATGAGATCGGCGTGTTCAGTGTGTTTAGTATGTACGGGGTGGTGTGGGTAGTGTTTATGGTTATGTTTAGTAGTTGTGGTGTGCTTAGTAGTGGTGATATAGTTGGTGGTAGTGGTGGTGTACCCTCGTAGAGTGTGTATGCGCTGGCTGGCTATAGTCAAGATTAGCATCTGCTGATGATATAGGAGGCCTGAGTCTAACATGCCGATGTTAGTATGCTGGACAGAATATGTAATATGTGCCACTGTTGTATGCAGTGGGACTAGTAACTATAAGTATAGGTATAGTATACACTATAAGTAGTATACAAGGTATATACCTAGATATGCCAGCAATGGACTAAATATAAATACAATGCCACCGTCTACCATCTCCATCTCCATCTCCATCCATCTCTCCAGACCCCATCCATCTCCTCCATTCAGTGGACCGTCTCAGCATGAAACCCGCCTAAACCACATCGAGTGGGGGCGGGTCCGCTGACGAGGCCTGATCGGATATACACTGTATACATTCATGGATTACATTCTATATTCAGTTTGGTTCTACGCCTATAGTACACAGTATACTATAATATATCCTTTACTCAACCTACCCTAGATACTACCTAGATACTAGTTGTACCTCCACGGCTTCCCCCTTTGGTCCTCCCGGCATGCGGGCACGAGCAGCGGATCCAGCCACCTACCCTAGACACACCCCTATTGGCTACCGCAACTAGGGCGGGCTATTCTGGGCCAAGGTGCATCCCCAATGTGCCAGCCACAGCTGTGTACATTCCTGCAGTGGCTAATTAAAGATTCATTCTGGAACAGCGCTAGCTCCTTGTATTTAATTATAGATGACAGCACTCTTGTTACAGCCGTGCCCTGGAACTGCCATTATCATAATAATACATAACGAACGCAGCAGGTTTACCTAAGCCAACCAGTGGTCAGTGCCACCCTGGCATACAACCAGCCCTACTGCTACCCTGCAGTTTATATCTCCACGTCACGCGACCAACCGCTGTTCAGAGTTTCTCCTAGTATTTAGGTACTACTACTAGTACACACGACATCTTGTCTAACTATATATTCGCGCGAGACGGCAGTTCTACTACTACCAAGATACTTTAACACTATTAGTAGTAGTATATATTTTGGTACAGTCAATTAACAGTATTTAGTTTCAAATTATTCGAATTCATTTCACTCGTTTTCTCGAGTCCACAAGTAAATTAGTAATGTTTATGCCCGTCTGATATATCTGCCTATGTTGATGGTAACCACAAACTAAAATCAACCGGTAGTTCAACTACTACGACCACCCGACACCACATAGTGAACCCCAAGCCCCTTTATCCCAAAACAACACCATTTATGCGATCGCGAGGCTGTAGAGGACAAGGCAGAGCCATTAGACGGGTTCCGACCTGGAATACCGGAGCGATGGGACTTGGGAATTTGTCAAGGACATCTGAAGGTATGGAGAGCGGAGCATCCACGTTCGGGTGAATACCCACGGGTGGTTGGGGTTGGTGGGATTGGCGGTATAGGAAATGCGGCATTCCGAGAGGATTTCTTCGCATTTGGATGGTGCTTGACTGTTGATTAGACAGGTGAGAGCGAAGGTTTGGCGGAGGAGATCAATTGGCGTAGCTGAGCTGGTTATACCATTGCTGAACCTGGACAGCTGTACGTTTATTTCCACACACTTACAGAATGGGACTGACAGATATGAGAAGCAGCTCTGCAGGCTCTGGCGATGGCGCTGGCGCTCCGAGGCTGTGCGGTCATGGCGCGACCCGCTGTTTAGAATGACATGATCTAGTATTCGGTGACCGCTAGGAAAGAGGAGTCTGACATGGAGTCATGGGAGGGCCAAAAACTGTTTGGTCCGAGCGATTCACGGGACTGGGCTGCGATGAAGAAAGAAAGACATCGATGATTTTTGAGTCAGAAAGGAATTGTGAGGGTCAGTGGAACTGAGAGTCAGGGTGGACGCGATGGAGATGGAGCGAAGGGAAATTGAAGTTTGGGTTTGAGGATGGGTCTTCCAAGCCCAGTCTTACCTTGGTGAAGAAAAGATTCCACGAGTGGGTGATTCAGGTGGAGCAGATAGATGCCAGCGCAGTGTGTTCCCTAGAGCTTGGCTTGCCTGACACAGAAACAACAATGGCAAGGCATAGGGGTTGTACTAGATACCCATTGAACTGCAAGGCGGGCCATGCATCAAGCATCGAGTATGCAGCCATGGACGCGGATACGAGGCTCATCAGGCATCCGACATGTATGGTGTCCAGCTGCAGCTGGTCTGCGGATCAGAATTAGGACATTGCCAGAGTAGTGCTGCAATTGGTTGGCAGGCAGAGAAGCGTCCAGCCACGATTCCACAGCCACTGAGACATCGTGGCGGATTCAAGTGGTTCAACTCGTGGCCGATCACAGCACGGTCACGGTCAACGGACAGACTCAAGGTGACCAGGCCGGATGGAGGAGAGCGATCAGGCCAATCCTGCAAGGAGAGAGCTAATCGACACGAGGTCCTGGTGGAAGGAAGGTGGGAGGGAGATGGATGGGCGTTTAGATGGCCTCTTGAGGCGACGTGGGCAGTGATCAGCAGCGAGTGAGACAAGCGCTGGAGCATGGCGCGGTGGAGGGATGGGGTGAAACATGGCAGTTAGTAGGTTGCGTAGCTCTCAGGGAGATAGCAGATGGTAGTGGATGTGGGATGCCCATGCTGCAGAATGAGGTGTGTGTGTTCTGTGGGAGTGCCCGTGGAGTAAGTAACTCGGGCAGAGTGTCGTGTACAGTGATCAGCTGTATATAGTATACGTATAGTATACAGTATACAGTATACACTATCAATAGTATCAATAGTCTAGTGTACATAGAGTAATAGTGTATATACAGTACTGTGTACTGTGGATGAGGAAGGCACGATAACAATGGGCAATGGGCCAGTCGCACCTTCCCGGCTTGGCTGGACGGGCCCAGCCAACCTGAGGAAGGCGCAGCAGAAGAACAGCTGCACTTTGCACTTTTCATCTTCACTTTTCATCTTCACTTTGACAGACACCTTCACCAGGTACTCCTTGGCCTGCCACCTGCCATCTGTCATCCTCGGATTCCATTTCACTCTCGACTACACTGGTAGCTGGACAGCGATCGCTTCCTCCCGCTACAGTGAGTACGCTGCCTCGCGTTCCACCCATCTCCAACAACCCAGGTCCTCATCTTCGTCCTCCACCCTCGTTCCACTCACCTCCCCCCGTGCATTCGACCTTCGACTCCCATCCTAGGCCGCCCCCAAGCCCGTCTGCGAGCCCGCTGGCCCTCCGATTGCCAACACAACGTGGATTCGTTCTCCAACACCGGGGGTTGACCTCCCCTAGGAGGTCATCCCGGATGCCGATGCCGATGCCCGACGCAGAAATGTCTCGCGACTCGACGCGCCCTCGGCCACTGCCACTGCCCTGGGCCACCCCGGATGCGACCACCATCTCACACCCCAGCTGTCACTTCGTGCCGCAGGGCCGACGATGGCGAGATACCTCTAAACGACGGCGGCGGCTATCGCTGCAGCCTGGTGTCGTCCGCTCATTCTGGTGGATGGCGCTGCTGTGCTTCTTGGCCGGGGTATCGCCTGCCACCGCCGCCCTCGTGGAATTCGACAATTGTCTGGACAACTCCATCCTCGAATCTGACCCCCTGCAGCTCCAATTCGTACCCCTCGATGTCGCTGTCTTCTTCGACCTCTCCGATCCTCTCCACCCGCTGAATGTGACGGTCTACGGAAATGTGTCTGGGACCGCTGATGGCACCTCCTACAATTACTCCCCCAGTGATGATGCTCGCCTGTGGAAAAACGACTCGTCGACTTATGGCAAAATTGTGGACCTTAATAAAAAGAACAACAAGTACAGCACTTTGCTAACCTCGTTCGATGTGCTGAGCTTCGCGCCATGGACCAATGCTTCGCGCTTTTGTTCGACTTTGGATCAGGGTGACTGCCCACTGGGGCCGGTTTTCGATGGCAATACGTAAGTCTTGTTGATATTAGCAGCGATGTTAGCAGCATTGCTAGGAGTGATGCTTGGGAGCGACGTAACCTGACCTTCTCTAGGAGTGATTTGCGAACCCTCCGGTCCTTCTCCGTCCAGCATGAAATGGAATCCACCTACCGGTTCTCAACAATCAACCCCAGATTTACCATCCGTTCAGGCGATTCCTCCGCGGCCGAGCTAGGCTGCATCACAGTGCCGATCACTCCAGACTTTGGCACACCCCTCAAAAATGCCCTTGCATACGTTCCCTTGGTTATATTGGTTCTGGTGGGGGTGGCCACTCTGCTGGCATCCATGTACACCCCCTGGGGTACTACCGATGTCTTTCGATGGACAAGCAATTACGGCCGCGATGAGGATATTCTCCGACTGGTCACTCCCGGATTTGCCGACTGCTTGCAGTATCTACAGTACGTAGTCTTGACAGGAGCCCTCTCGCTGGACTATCCTGGATTCTTCCAACCTGCCGTGAGCCACGGTTCGTGGACGGTCCTCATGTTCAACCAGAGCTTTGTCAATGGCGGCGGCAACAACCCGATCCAGGATGGCGTTTATGCGGTCAACGGGACATACGGACTCTCTCGAATGAACCAATTGGTGGGGATGGGGTCCACGCAAGATATCTGGCCCGGCATGATGGTCTGGCTTCTAGTGGTCCTAGGGTGCATTACTTTGGTGGTGCAATTGGGCTTTGCATTGCGCTGGCTCCATCGTGAACTGGCCAACACCGCCGAGCAGGATCTGCGGGCTAAAAACATGCCGTTCACCATCGGCAACGTCATACGCATTGTTTTCAACTACTTCCTCCTCCCCATCATCTCCCTTTCCTTCTTCCAGTTGGTCACTGCTGGGGGCTCTCCTGCATATAGCGTGGCCCTGGCGGCACTCGTGATTGTCATTCTGCTCTGCTTCTCCATCTGGATGGTCCGGGTCATCATATCCACGCGCCCCAAGTCCCATCTCTTCGATGATCTTCCCACCGTTCTTCTATATGGACCACTGTATAACACCTACTGCGACGATGCCGCCGCATTCGCCATGGTCCCGATCTTCTTAAATTTCGCCCGCGGAATTGCCATTGGGGCTCTACAGCCGTCGGGAATTGCCCAGGTCGTCCTGCTGGCCATCTGCGAAGTGGTCTCCGTGCTGACTATCGTGGCCTTCCGGCCTTTCCCATCCCCGACACACATGAACCTCTACCATTGCGTCTTCTCGTTCGTTCGGTTCCTCACGATCATTCTGAGCGTTGTGTTTGTGCCTTCTCTGACCATCTCGCGGGCTGCTCGGGGCTGGATCGGCTACGTGATTCTTGTCTTGCATGCTTTAGTTTTGATCTTTGGATTTTTCCTCAACGCTCTGCAGGCTTTGATCGAAGTCTTCGCAAGGATGGCGGGCGCTGGTGGTGCCACTCGTGGTGGTCTGTCCAAAGCCTTTGGCATGCGACAACTTTCGAGACGCGAGGCCCGTCAAGGAATTGCCCGCCAAAGTATGGGCTCGGAAGCCGCCATGCTTGCGAATGTGGATGGACGTATGTCTTCTCAATTCGAAGGATCTCGTCCTCGCAGCCTGTCTGGTAGCTCAGCGCTGCTGTTGAACCGTGCCACAGCCTCCGAGGGACGTGCTAGTGCGGTCCTTGACTATGCCAGCTCTCAAGGTGGTGGTTCCCATAGTCGTACCCCCAGCACGGGTTTGTATGCGCAATCTCCTACCGCCTACACTGGAGCCGGCGGCTATTCTAGCACTTCACCAAGCAGCAGTACCTTCCTTGGTGCACACCCCCGGGATCCTTATTACCGACCTCCCAGGCCAGGCGCAGCGCGAAGGTCTACACAACCAGGATCCACCAACCGGACAAAGAGGAGCTCTAGAACCTTCCTGAAACCAAGCCGTTCGGCCGTCGCTGACGATGATTTGGAAGAAGGGCCACCTATCCCCATGTCTGGCCGGGGTACGCCAGTTCCTGCATACCTCCCGGCACCTAAAGATGACATGGAGCTCGAGGATCCTAGGCAACGCAAAGATTATGCGGTGCGCGAAGTTGACTTCTATTATCGAGTTCGTGGTCCGCCGCTCTCGCATATGGGTACTCGCAAGTTGAAGACAGGCCCTGCTGATCCCACTGGGCCGGTTTCCTCTGCCACGGGATGGTTCCGCAATTTCTTCCAGGGGAAAACCAAAGACAAGGGCAAGGGCTTCGAAGTCGTGCGGAGTGCCCGTGCTCCCCCACCTGGTCTCTTCCCTGTTGAAGACTACAATGAAGCGCCATACCAAGACGACCCAGAAGATCAAGCAGCCGGCGAGAATTCCGGTGGACACTCTCGCAATGTATCTGCCGGTGAAGAGACCCCATACAGAGATTCCGAAGGCGACAACACCCCAACACGAAGCGATGCCCGTGCGCCAATCCTGCCACAGGTTAATTCCGTCGGCAGTATCGAACTCCCCAGCCGAGTTGGATCTCGCCGTACCCAAGCAGCCTCAGAGCACGGCGAAGAGGGCACAACGCCGAACCTCCCCGCGGTCACAGAAACCAGCTCTCCGTCTAGAAGCGGACCAGACCCAGACCACCTTCAAGCCGAGTCTCCCGGCACTGCTCGCCTGCCATTTAGCGGCAATAGTTCACCATCCCGAGAACGAGGCCACTCCGTCGCATCAACCTCCAACTCCAACGCATCAAGCCACCGAACCGGTCGCGAAGGGTCCCGCCGAGACCGTCCATCCAGCATGGGCTACGTCGCCCAATACCGCACAAGGGATAACATACACGAAGCTAGTCCCGACGAGCCTTCATTTACTGGCAGTCAAGCAGAACTGGTAGACGAACAACTCGGCGAACAAACACACTCATAATGTACATCCTCCGTTCACCTTATACCATTTCCTCCCACTATCACTATCCCACCACCCTACCATCTAAACCTGTACGCTACGCTACCTTGGACCCAACGCATGGCCACGAATTTCCTTCTCTACTTGCTTTGCTCATCATAGCCACAACCAAAATTGCGTGGCGTTTGCGTTTGCTTCTACTTCTTCTTTTGCTTTGGTTGTTCCGGTCTACACTACGTTGAATAATCTGTGTGAAACAATTAATGAATTGTCTCCTAATCCTCTTTAGCATAGCCGTTGCATCGGCTGGAGTGGTTTTGCTTGTATTATCGAATATATGGCAGAATACGGTTGCTTTGTATAGCTGTTTGTGTTATGTAGGTGTAGAGTTGTAGAGTGGAGTGGAGTAGAGTAGAGTGTGATATACCACGTAACTAAAGAGTTGTGTGTTTCCAATCGTATACCCTCAGTGGTTGTTCGGGATTAGTAGGGCTGAGCTTGCACGCATGCCGAGGCTGGCGGCGCCACTTTAGTATCTGGGTGCCAAGTAAATGTTGATATCCAACATAAGAACTACAATTTGAAAGTCATCGGATATTTCGCAGTAGGGGCTCTGATAGAGATATCAGTGCCCATAGCTTTGCTCAAAATATCCTCTTAAGAATCAAGTTATAAAGCTGTCTGGATACTACAAAGTTGCTTCTAAACAGCGGGTGGTCATAAACCTGATTCTTGTAACCACACCGGAGGCATTGAAATATCAGGCTAAGTGGTGAGGGCAAGCATTGTAGGCTATATTCGGTTAGAAGACCTTTGAACCGAGGATTCTACAGCTTTGTAGAACATATGATATTTGGTCAATGTAGGCTATGTATGGGATGAAATTTACCTTATCCAACTGAGATTAAGTAACTAGAAGCCGCGAAGTAAATATATCATATTTAAGGTTCATCTATGTATCAAATTCACAAGGAACAGTCTTAGTTCCCGTGCGTTATCCGATCACCCTGGGGCATCATTCCATAAAATGAGCCCTCTTTCCAGTGATTAGGTCTACAAACACCCTACCGCCATCTTGTTGTTTCAGCCCGTTTAACGCCAGCTTGACCTCTCGGAGCGGGTCAGCTGCGTACAAAGGATATTCTCGCGTCTCCTGAGCAGGCTTGTGTTGCTTGTTCCTACTGGTTAGATACCCCTTTACAGAGGCCAGTGCCAGAACACGCCGTCTCGGGTGACTATATGGTAAGAAAATTGCGGAAAGGATGTGGCTGGGCGTAATCCACTCAGCCTTGCTGCTGATCCCGGACGTGGATTTTACCTTTTTATCAGCGCCAACACTGTCGATGATAATCTTTTGATCAATTGTGCCCGTTCAGCTCCCAGAGCAGTTATCATGAACTTATCGGCAAGTCTGACGAGCTCCATGACAGCCGAGAATTTTTAGTAGGGTCTCTTGAAACCAATTTTCCAGTCCATAGTACGCCGATACAGCCAGTGAACGAGAGCTGTGTATTTTGAGTAGAAAATGAGAATCTTGTCAGATAGAGATGGTGGACGAAGAGTGATGGAGTGGAGCTGTGGAAGGCAGCTACAGACGTGCGGTGGTGGCCAAGTGGTGACCGCAATGGTGGTAATTAGCAGATGGGTGCCTCGGCACTCTTCCACTCTTCTCGGAGACAACCTGAACGTGTTGAAGCAGATGCAGAAGTCCGGTTGTCAGTATTGACTCTTCAGATGTCTTTTCCTGATCAGCTGAGCTACTCTAGTAGGTAGTAGGTATCGAGCTAGATACTCCGGTAGTACTAGTAATACCTGGATGCGGAAAATGTTCCAGGGTCCAATTTATGACGCCGTTGGAATACCAAGAAGCTGTTTTTGGATAAAGACATTTTATAAACTTATTTCTTCCCACTGTGTATAGTACACGGGATTGCGTACCTTATATCAACCCGTTCCAAAGGCTGTATGATATTATAATATATATTGTGGAACTTGAAAGCGGTCTGAAAAGCGGGCTCTGTGAAAACTGTCAAATCAAAGCTCGCATATGCCGGATTTATCGACATTATTACCCCTCTTTCCTCCCCACGCTACTCCACTCCCCCACAGTTGACAAGCATCAGTCCCTGATACTGAAGGCTTCGGTAGCTTTCCCACGGCAA
The DNA here is from genome assembly GCA_027569595.1 of Penicillium sp. G339. NCBI lineage: Eukaryota > Fungi > Ascomycota > Eurotiomycetes > Eurotiales > Aspergillaceae > Penicillium > Penicillium sp. G339. The sequence continues at coordinate 300,058 of JAPDFJ010000031.1, forward strand.
ATATTAATAGATATGACATTTCACATCGATACTCAAACAATAATATCAGGACTGAAGAACGGCGATGCTCAGGTTCCTTGGTGTGATGAGTATGAAAGAATGATAAGTGGAAAGAGGTTTGCTAGTCCCCTCTTCACACGATCATCCACCTAATATTGATGAGTACGTATTTAGCTTCACAATATCAAAATCACCAAAGCTTCAAGCCCGTAAACTCGAAACTCTGAAATTACTGAATGATTTCAATGATCTCACAATTCCCGATGGTAGCACAGTTGAATCATTGAAGATGCGGCGCATTGCTGTCGCGAGAAATTTGCTTGGCGAAATTGGCGAGAATGTGAATATTGAACCGCCGTTCTTTGTTGGCTGGGGATGTAATACCTTTCTTGGGAATGGTGTTTATATAAACCGAGAGTAAGTCGGACATATATGCATTTGCTGATATCAATGTTGTCATCTTTCTCTCAGGCTTACGATATTTCACCATTATTCCAGGGTATCCCTCTATGACAATGCTTTCATCCAAATTGGCGATCGCGTTCTTCTCGGGCCAGGTGTCTGCATTTGTACAGCCACGCATCAAGCGGATCCGGAAGTCCGAAAAGAACATAGCGGGACCTCATTTGCTCGCCCGATTACCATTGAATCAGATTGTTGGATTGGTGCCCGAGCTACGATTTTGGATGGCGTTCGGATCGGTAAAGGTACCACGATTGCAGCGGGTGCTGTAGTAACTTGCGATATTGAGGCTGGGTGTTTAGCTGGTGGTGTACCGGCGAAAATTATTCGCAGGTTTTCGAAGGTTGAGGATCCGAAGTAGCATCAACCTTTGCCTGGATATATCAAATTCAAAGTTTGTCTCATAGTCTGCGAAGTTTCGGGTGTTTTTAAACGGTAGCGAACATTATATATAATGGCTGTGTCACTGCTATCAATTTACCACCAAGCTACTCGCGAAATACAACGAGTATTAGGAAGAGATCTTGCCAAGTGAAGAGTAAGTGAAGAGTAAGGAACTTTGAAGCACCCTTGCTCAGCTTTCGGGTATGGGAAGAGTAGTAGTAGTAGGATAGATGAGGCAGCATTGATAAGCAGTGGCGACGTCAGAGTAGTTCTGCCGATTATGACCGCCCTCACGGCGGTTGGCCCCACTGATAAGGCACCGTCCAACAGTGGACTCTACTACTTTGCCAAACAAACCGCGCGCCCTATTTTCCAGCCCCCCTGGAGTTGCACTTCAGATATCGGCTACCGGGTTGGCCTGAACTGCACTGGCATATCTATTAGTCTGATTGGGCGTTGCCTGCCTTCTGCCATTTGACGCGGTTGACCCGTGTATCACGAGACCAATCCGACCTGTATCGCCGAGCCTCATCCGATTGCCACAGTTGAAAACTCCAACGCGAATCCGTCTTATTCCTCCCGCATACCGTTGTATACTCGATACCGACCGACCGGACTACCGCGCAACTCATAACACAGGAGCTGGATGGTTTCAACAGCTGAGCGTGAACTTGCAGGACTGCTAGGACACTTCGCGAATCTAAACATTTGAGCCATTTGGACTGGTGCTCAATATGTCCGTTGCAAGTACCGCATCATCGCCGGACCCCGCGACTAGTCCTCCTGGTAACGGCATTGACCTGTTGGATGGGCATGCGTCGACTACGGGCCACCGTGAGAGCGACAGTCAGGTCGAAACCAACTCAGCACAGATAATCCTTGATTCCGATTCCGACCCCGATGTTACGGAGCTCTCCGAATCTTCAGGATATAATGCACAGGCACAACAATCCCAAACCCGAACGAATCGTGGTGGAGCGGCCGGCCGCGATACCCCTTCCGTCAGAGGATTGCCTCATCGATATGCCCCTTCAACAGAAAGCTCCTCGCGAACTCGCCCTGAGCCAACAGGATCGACATACGATACAGCTATAGATATCACATCTTCTCCGCCACAGCTGAACAGGGTGGAAAAAGCGTCCCGTCCCCCAGCCTCATTGTCACGGAGGGTGTCCCAGCGGTCTAGCTATGCTGGCGACGAATATCCCGTCCCACAAAGAGGCCCTCCTGTTTCCGCAAGTATGTTAGATATGGATGTACCTGGAATGCGGAGAGACTCGGGCCGATCTCATGGACCAGTCATGAGGCCATCCGGGTATATGCCCGACGTGCCAGGGTCACGTGGCGGTTATAGATTCCCTGACGTGACGACGTTCACGAACGACGCAGGAGATATAGATGAACGAGGACCAATGTACAGGAGGAGGCCATCGTCGATGTTCATTCCTCATCATTCGCGAGATTCGGTGAATGGCCTTGAGCAAATGATCCACGGGACTTCGCCTGCGTCCACTAGACGATTTTCAGGGGGACCACCGCGCCATTACTCCGATATGGCGGCCCCACCACGACGTCTAAGTTCAGAAGTGGATGAAACCGCTCTACGCAGAAGGTCGTTTTCCGCTCGACACACCAGCGAGTCCTCAAATTCAGCCCGGCCAGGTGGCCACCTACGATATTCCACCGCGAGTATGCCGAGGTGGCAGCCAGCAGCTGAGGGACCTGGTAGAAGCCGCCGGGATCGGGGGTCGCTTCCTTCAAGCGATATGCCACAGAACAGAACCCTGGACGATATCTTTCAAGATATTAGCTTGCCAAGATGGCAGCCCGATGCAGAAGTAGCGAGCTGTCCGATTTGCGGCACGATCTTCAGCTTCTGGCATCGAAAGCATCATTGCAGAAAGTGCGGCCGGGTGGTATGTGCTGCATGTTCACCTCATCGAATCACAATCCCTCGGCAGTATATTGTTCGACCACCCGAATCCACACCCTCTCCTCCCCGTGGCACTTCTCCATCATTCGCATCCAACGTTGTTGATTTAACAGCTGATGAAACCACCACACCGAACCCTGTACTCAACCCTGCATTGGGAGGCGGGGAAGAAGTTCGCCTCTGCAATCCATGTGTACCAGACCCAAATCCCAATCCTTTGGGATATGAGGCCCATCGTCCACATGGTCACCGCTCGACCCACTCCCTATCTTCCACTATGGGAAATATCTTGACGGTACGTTCTGAAAACTGTTCCTGTGACATCCAAGTTCCAAGCTAACTGAGATTTTTAGTCCGACAACCGCAGCTCACGGCAGGGCCGACTGACTGTTGGTGCAAATGACCGCCCGGCGGTCTTTCGAGGACTACACCCAGAGGTCCAACGAACCCTCCAAAACCCAGCAGTGGAACATGATACAGCACGATCTGATTCCGGATACTCGACATTCAATCCGCCTCAGCGAGTACAGCGCCCGGCAGTGTCCGAGCGAGACCTATGTCCGATCTGTGGAAATCGATTCCCGCCGCTCGATGAAGAACATCCCGTGGAGAGCCGTGAAGCTCACATCCGACAATGCATTGACGGGTACGGAGCGAGCCGCGAATCTCCGGTCAGCCAAGGTCAAGGGCCCGCGCAGCAAGCCCCCTCGCCGCCGCCTCTAATTGCCCGCATGCTGGCATTCACGGCGACAGAGAAGGACTGTCTTGGCGAGGATGGTGGAGTCGCCGAGTGTACCATCTGTATGGAGGATTATGAGGTTAGGCAGGTCCTAGCCCGGTTGGAGTGTTTGTGCAAATTCCACAAGGAGTGTATTGTGGATTGGTTTGGGAGGAAGGCCGAATGCCCGGTGCATAAGGTGTCGTAGATGTAGCTTGGGCCTGTGGGTATACAGTGGATGTGGGTGTTCCAGGTTGGATGTTTGGAAGTATATCAGTGTTACTAAATTTTGGCGCTTGCACTTGGTGATTTGTCTATTAGCTTGTGCATATCATCCATCACGAATCATGAATGAATACTTCGCTCAAAACAATAAAATAATAAAATACTACAATAATAAATGTCACTTCATTCTGTGTTTGGGCCGATCCGGTCACGTGCGCTGACGGATCCCTCAGCGTTTCGTCGACTTCGTCTTTGTCCCTCGGCGATTCCAATATTCTCACAGCCCAAAGCTCTTTCCTATTCACTCGTGGCAGTCGACCAATTTAAATACATCATTCCGTCTGACTACGATTGGCCTGCGCCAAGTCTCACTCTACCGCTACTCATTTATCGCGCTTCCACGTCGGTGGTCGGTGCTTGTATCCGCCGTCCTCCGAGCTTCTCTGCGAGGCACAAAACACCCTCGTCTCGTGGGGGCCATCCACCCTGAATAACTGTCAATCGGATCATTCAGCTGCCTCAAAAGCGAATGAGATAGCCGCAACTCAACCATATTGCTTGTTTCAACTGTCACCTCTCACAGTGTGCACTCCACAGGCCGATCAACTGGGCCCCGCCGGCGTATCCGCAACACTGTACATGAAGATCGCATCTTGAATCCAACGGACCGGCATATTTTTCGCCGCCCCGACCGACCCCCTGGACTGAACCACCATGGCATCCGACTATCCGGAGCCACCGTCGCACCACCTAGCCGATTCGCACGGCCGTGGCGCGCCACTAGAGGATCGGGCCGGCTTTGGCATGTCACACACAGCCGAGGACTCTGCCGAACCCGATGATCTCAAACGGCCGCGCGCTTGTGAGCCCTGTCGCCAGTTGAAAGTCCGCTGTGACCCCGATCCAACGCATCCGGATGGTTCCTGTAAGCGCTGCGCTAAGGCGCGTCGCACATGTGTAACCACAGCGCCGACTAGGAAACGCCAGAAGAAGACTGATAGTCGAGTGACTGAGCTGGAGCGGAAGATTGATGCGTTGACGGCGACCCTGCAGGCTTCCCATAATAATGCTTTTACGGGGAAAACCCCGAAATCGAATCTGAATCCCTCCTTGCATGAGGGGAATGTCCCGAGTGGAGCTAAACGCAGTCATGATGGATTTCTTGTTTCACAATATGCTCGTCCGGATAGTCCGTCTGCACAACAACTTCCCAGACCCTCGGATTCTGTGCACTGGCGCGGTCCGTATGGGGGTGAACTTGCACCGCCGAAGGAGGTAAATGAGTTTGCGGATGTGATTGATAAAGGTATTGTGGATGTTAAATCGGCCAATGCGGCATTCGAACGTTATGTCAACCGCATGGCACCGGAGATGCCTTTTATCATGCTTTCGCCTGGAACTACGATGGGAGATGTACGGCGTGAGAAGCCAGCCTTGCTCCTGGCCATCATTGCCGTGGCAATTGGTCCATTTAAGAAGGATGCCCAGATGACTCTCCTTACCGAAGCTTATCAAACGATCGCTGATCGCGTGGTGGTTAAGGGCGAGAAGTCTCTGGAACTGGTACAAGCGTTGATGGTTTGCTCTATCTGGTATATGCCGCCGGACAATTTGGACGAGTTGAAATTCTACCAATTGGTCCATTTGGCCGTGATATTATGCATGGATATTGGTTTGAATCGTCGCTCCGTTATGGAACTCAAGCCATTTGTGAAACTCCGCGAGCAGTTGATGAAAAACCCAATGAAAGATCTTGATCCCAAGGGCCCCGAGGCGAGACGGACGTGGCTGGGTTGCTATTTCATGTCTGTTCAGTAAGTCGGTCCCACCCTTGGCTTTCGCATCTTCAAGCGCTAACTTGAGCAGAGTGTCTACCGCTTTAAGGCGAACCCAACTCTTGAGATGGTCACCTTATATGGATGAATGTATTGAGGTCCTGCAAACGCACCCCGATGCATTGCCCTCCGACCGCCAGGCGATTTGGTGGGCCAAATTGGCTTTTATCATGGAGGACGCTAGTGTACAGCTTATTACAGATGATGCCGAAGCTGTTACATCATTCTCTGATAGCAAGGTGCAGTACACTATTAGAGGATTTTCGAACCAACTGTCACAGTGGAGGAGAGATATCCCGGAGGATACATATTCAGGTGAGTCTTTCACATTTCGTCGCTATCGCGCTCTTGCTAATGTATCCCAGATACCCTGGCCCACACCTACCAGGTGCTCAATCTCTTTATACACGAAACTGCCATGAGCATCGACTGCAAGCAAAATGTTATAGCAAAGTCACCCTCTGGCGATAAGGTACCAACGTCGGCTATTGTTGATGCTTTGACGACCTGCATCAGCTCGATCCACCACGCATTCGACATCATCACAAGCGTCGACCCGGATAGACTTACATGTCTGCCAACAGTGGTACTGGCCCGAACCTCATACCCCTTTGTCAGCTTGATCAAGATATACTCTCTCCTCACCGCGCCGGACAGTCAAATTGGCCAGGTGATCGACATGCAGAGTCTCAAGCTGGAGTATTACCTGGACCACGTCATCAACCACTACCGAAAAGCCGCATCCCTGGATGGAGGTCGTGCTGCAGCAAAGTTTGGAAATATCATCACCATGTTGCGGAATTGGTTCGGCAAAAAGAAGGAGAACGGGCCCGCTTTGAGAGAAATGTTTGGCACGGAGACACACTCGGATTCTCCAGACCACATGCCGGTGCGTTTCTTCGTTCCCTCATTGAAACAGCCTTCTAATATGATCCCAGATGAAACCGAGTGCCACCCCCCTCGAACTCCTCAGCGAAGTAGCATCCTCCGGCCAAACAAACCGAGATCCCTCAACAACCTTCCCCCAACGCCAACGCCAAAGCCAAACAATATACACCCCATCAACCCTAACCCCTGGCCTACCCCCAACCCAATCACCCAACCAAACAACAAGATTCGACCCATTAAACCACATGCCAAAGCCCGAAACAAACTGGCCAACACCAAATAGCTTCTCACCATCCATCCATAACCCATCAATATCATCATTGAGTTCCGGACCAAACGAGGACCCAAATCGAGCATTTTATCACCAATACAACCAAACCTACCCAGCAACGCAACCAAACGCAACAACATACCCCGATATGCCAATCGGTATGCCCATGGCTCCAATGATGGGAATGGCCGGCGACGAAATGGGATTCGATGCGCCCTTTGATCCAAATAATTTGTTTGCGTTGGGCACAATGATGGATGAGGGACTTTTTACTTTCCCTTTATCTTTTGATAATACGTTTCAGTTTTAGGGCGTTGGTTTGGGACGGTTTTGTTTGACCGGCTTCATGGCCATGAGTCTCTACTCGATGTATGATTATGTATACCCAATTCATTCGCGGCTTACTTCGCTGCGGTATTTTTTTTTCATTTTGCCTCAGTTACTGGTTATAAGTTGTAGCTCTGCTTTGATGATTCAGATCCTTAGATCCTTGTCACTGGCTAAGTACCTGTGACTACCATATCAACCAGGCATAAGCCGTCCGCCCAGCCTCAGCTGCAGCACTAGTTTCGACAATTTATGATCTGGCAGCTTGGCCTCGACGCTTTCTGCCAATTTCCGATAGCCCCGTGATTGTGATGACCGATACAGGGGCGTCGGGTGCAGTTCGAACATATCTGTCTGGGACCTGCAGCGTGTAGGTAGTGGTTGAGCGACCTTGTCGTTGTAATCAATGAGGCCTGACTCCTGGGAAAGACCGTTGACCGATCCACGAGACTCAAAACTCCGCCTTCCGATTTCTCTGTTGAAGGCAGATCAGCCTCTTTCAGCGCTCGTTGTGTATCTTTCGCTCTCGTCCGAGTATCATGACGCGTCGTCGTTGACTCCTACTTGAGCGGAATCAAAACCCTATCACCCCGACACATCTCCCGAGTTGGGAACGACAGACGCTATCCACACAGATGATTATGCTTCCAATTCAAGGTTGCTCGATGCCCTCAAATTTCTCATCTGAATCTGTGGGAAAGATGCTCATGATTTGTCGCAGACAAACTCGGGTCGATTTTGATGTGAAAAAAACAATCTTTCCAATCTACCTAATTACTGTCCGCCTGACTTGCCTCATGTTAGGTGTTGACTGTCGCTTTCATCAAAGATCGGTATGCAATTCGTAAGAGGTGGGGTGGAAACGAGGGAAAGGCGTTGATGATGTGTGACGGATATTTTCACGTCCCTTTTGATATGGACACAAGGCCCTGACATAATATCCCTGAGAGCTTCTCTTATCTCATGGGAATTATAAGTCGGGAATGTCGACCTGGAAACATGTATGTCGTCTTGCATGACTCTACATAGGCTGGGGCATGAAGTTCAGCGAATATCTCGTCTGACATCAACTCTCCGCTAGCCGCCAACATATTACTATTTTAGGGCTGGCGCGTATGCACATTCACAGCCACCAGAGGCCGCATCCAACCCCTCACTCTACGTCTAAACCAACGTGTGATTCGTCAAGTTTCACAGTTCCTCGCCCAGGCGGAGCCCTGGAATGCGCCTCGTTCACCGCGTGGGAAGTTGCCGCAAATCGACCGAACATTTTACGGTTCTCAGCTCCTCCCTCGCCCTCTCTGAAAGTAATGACCCAACCGCAACTTTGAAATGCCTTAAGATGCCGCCCAGGCCATCGGACCTTGTTCTGGATTCCAAGATACGAGTTGAGTTTCACGCGGATTCCACCCATCGGTTCAGTTTCGAGTCTAGCAAGCATCCTAGCCGATTTGTTAGGCGCAAGGAACGTCGGGATGTTTGGAAAAGAGAAGAAAATTTGGGGAGAGGGTCTTTTGGAGAAGTATGGAGTTACCGGTGTCTACCCAACGGCAAGACGCCCGAGCTACAAGCAGTGAAAATGGTCAGCAAGCCGCGCATGGCCGATTGTGGGATCAACTACTACAAAGAGTTGGAAGCCATCGCGAAGTTCTCCCAGCCTAAGGTGAGATGCGAAAATTCTGTATTATGCGCCTGTCTGACGATCATTAGTACGAAGGCCTGTTCGTCGAATATTTCGGGTGGTACGAAGATCCCGAGTCAATATTCATTGCCATGGAGTACATCGAGCATGGCGATTTAAATACGTATCTCAATCAGCCTTTGCCTGAAAAGGAAGCCCAAGAGATCACGTTTCAGGTTTTAGAGGGCTTGGAGCTTCTCCACAGGAACCATTTCGTTCATAGAGATGTCAAGCCAAAGGTAAGCCTGTTGCCATCACCGAGATGATCAATGTCGCTAATAATATTAGAACATATTCGTTGTCGTGAAATCTCCGAGGTGGTGGGTGAAGCTAGGTGATTTCGGAATAAGCAAACGCATCAACGAGGAGAGCAGTCTCAGGACTGAGATTGGCACTCGATTATTTCTTGCGCCCGAGGTACAAGGCATATTCCCGGATGACGAGGATGAAGACGCCCTTGAGTTTCATTACACCGAAAAAGTCGACATGTGGGCTCTTGGAATCACACTTTTCTACATGTTATTCCATCATTACCCCTTCTCTCTCAAAAGAAAAAACGAGTTACCACGATACGTCCGGGGTTCTCCATTACCCATTCCCGTTTCGACATCACAGCAGCCCACTCAAGAATGCATCCACCTCATGAAGGGCCTGATTGCTCCAAAGGTTAATCTGAGATTATCTGCAGCAGATGCCATGGAAAGCGAATGGATGAGGGAATGTACTGTGGATCCAGTCCCGGACACTCCTGTCGTGACGATCACTACAGCGGGAGGGGAGGAACTGATTGCAACCGAGTCTGAGACGATGAACGGAGATATGACGATCATGCAACATCACCTCGACAACGAGCGTTTCAATATTGAAGAGCTTGAGCTGAATGCTCTTCATGAGCAAGGACTATTCTTTCTGGACAACAAGGAGCTTGAAGACGCGGAAACAGCAATAGTTGAAGCTTTGAAGGGCCGCGAAAGAATATTCGGCTTCAAACACCAGGCGACTTTGGACTCTGTACATGTGCTAGGGAGTGTACATAGTCTATGGGACTATGACCTTGCGCTCATTCAATTTCGAACGGCGGCACAGGGGAGAAAGGAAGTCATTGGGCCCACCCATCCGGATACACTTAACTCATCTCATTGTGTCGGGTTCGTGCTCTACATGTTAGGAAGATATGAAGAGGCTGTGTCCATTCTGGAAGAGACTAGATCGGATCGAGAACTTGCGCTCGGGCCAAATCACTTCAAATCTATTGAGACCTGTCAGCTGCTGGCAAAATCGCTCCTGGCACAGGAGAAGTTCGAGAAAGCACTCACCCTTTTCGAGCAAGTGGCATCTCGACAAAAGGACTTGCTCGGCCCCGAACACCCCGATACTTTGAAATCCCTCTACTGGGTCGGCGATACTCTTGTCAAGCTTGGCAGATTTGAGCGGGCAAGCTGTCTCCTCCAACGGGTTGCTGAAAGTCAGGAGATTCTTTTTGGCCGTTGCAGCATTGAGACATTCCAAACTCTCGATAAATTGGCGGTTCTTGCGCTACTGCGAGGGAAATGGAAAGGTGCCCATTACCCATTCTCGCAATTGCAGGATGAATGGCGTGGATGTAGAGGACAAGGATATACGAGAATCATAGATGGCCTTATCCTTCTTGGGAAGTTCTGTTACCAACGCAAAGCCTACGAAGCAGCGAAATACACGCTTCAGCGGGCGGTCATGCGTCTGAAGATTTCGGCAGGTCTGGATCCGAGCTACGAATGCAGCGAAGAGAGAAATTCCCAACCTTTACACTGGCTCGGGTGCTCACTTTACCAGTTGGAGGAATTCAAAGCTGCTAAAGCAATTTTTAAGAATGCCTTGAAAGCTAAAAAGAAGACATCCTTCCGGGAAGAGCTAGATTCGCAAGGATGGCTTGGACTGACTCTCTTTCATTTGGGATATGAAGCCAAAGCCGAGCTTATTTTGCAGCAGACCTGCGATAACGGAAACGATTCCATGAGATGCCTGTATTTTTTGGGTCGTGTCAAGGTAGTCCTCGGAAAATATGCCGAAGGGAGGGATATCCTCGAAAGGTCTTTGGAGATGCATCGAGAATCACTTGGCCGTACTCATCCTAGCACCGTTTATTGCTTGTTCTATATTGGTCGTGCCCAGCTGCGCCTTGGTGAAAATGAAAACGCTAAACACACACTTGAAACTGTTGCAAACATACAGAAGGGTATTCTTGGCCCAGATCATCCAGACACACTCTCTACGATTTACAGTCTCGGGCGCTCGTACTTCAACCTGAAGCGGTTCCGAGACGCAAAAAATTGTCTGCGACAGGCAGCAGAGTCACAAGCTGTGGTTCTCGGGGAAGCAAACTCCGAGACCATGGACTCGCTCTACTACTTAGGTCGTGCACTAATCTGTTTGAAAGAATACCATTCTGCAGCCAAGGCTTTGCGTGAGGTAGAACGAAGACAGACGAGCACATTCGGGGAATCCCACGTGTATACCCTGGACTCACAATACAGACTTGGATGTGCTCTCTTTAATTGCTGCCAATACTCTGAAGCCGAGACGGTTCTCCGAAAAGCAGTCAAAGGACAGGAAAATACGTCTGGGTTAGAAGACGTTGTGACCCGTAAGTCACAGTACAGGCTAGGTCGCACCCTTTTTATGATGAAGCAATACGATGCAGCCAAAACTGTATTACTCAAGGTACTTGGAGATATAGAGAGGGCCGTGAAACTAGCTGATACCGACGTCATTGACTCACTGTTTTGGCTCGGTTGCAGTTACTACCAGCTTGACAGCATCCAGGAGGGAAATGACGCTTTGCAAAGATTTCTGGAGACCCAAGTCAAAATACTTGGGGCTATAACGCCAAGAACCATTGAGATTATCGAATCGCAATGCCAGTTACTTTGCGGGCAGGAAAACTTCCTGCAAGCAGGGCCAGTGAGGAGGACTCTGGTCGCAATACGAGACCAAGCAGAACAGCCCATGAGCATCAATAATCTCGGCGCCAAACTCATTTTGGCACTTACATTGCAATCGCAGAACCGCACACAAGGGGCCCTTTCGCTCTACCGAGAGGTCTTGGATTTCAGAGAAAAGGTTTTTGGGCCTAGTCACCCGGTTACAAAACAGACCCAGCGTTATGTGAGGGAATGTGAAGCTGAGTTGGAAAGGGATGAGAAACAAAAGCAAAAGTCAAATCCAGTAGATGAAGAGACCGAAACTGTCAGCGTTATATCGGAGGAAAGCGCCGATGCCAATGGCAATGAGCAAGGAACAGTTGAAGTTGCTGTCAATAGTCACTAGAATGTGGCAAGGTTTCGCATGTGGAAGGTTGGCGTTAATTGTCAATTTCATCAATCATTCGTACAGGTCATCATATTGTATATTTCCGTCTGAAAGGATAAAGTCTTTCGAGGGGCAGGAAAACCGATAAGATCTCGCTATGGGTGAAATAATGAAGCAAGATTGTGAGATATTTGTTTTCTGTGGTTCTCAATGGTATCAAACGATATGGGTATATAATTGGTTCATCTCGAATTCCCCTGCCATGTATGAAGAATTCTTTGTTCTACATATGCCCATGGCCAACCATTCTCTCTTTCCGTACGACGGAGTAGATCGAACAGTAAATTTTGGGCGAGAGGTTCGTCTATCCAAAAGCTGCCTATATTTTGAAAGAAGAATAGTTGGCAAATGCTCAGTTATAACCAGTCATGGTTATATGGGAGACAACTCACAAGCGCACAAGGCATGACATGCCATAATCCGCAACGATGGCTCATCATCGGCGGATAGAGCAATGCCAAAAAGATAATTAAGGTTCTCCATAATTCGTGTCTTAATTCCGACCCGCTGCTCGGGCGAGTTATCATAAACCTCCGTTTCCCGAATCAACATCAAAGCCTTGGCAAGACAAAGATGTTGCATCGCGGTAGCTGCCAAGAAGAAAACCAAAATTAGCCCAACCCCACACAACAGACGAAGCATCCACAAGATACCCACAAAGCGCACAAAACAGAACATAAAGGCGCCAAGAACTTACAATGCCATAAACTCGTGTATAGCACGACGGGGAACGGCTTTCCTCGTGCATGATCCGGCGGCGAGATATGCAACGGAACAAAAGTATCCGGACGACCCTGCTCCCATTCCAGAATCCTCTGCTTAAGAGCATTTTCACCCGCAACGCCCAAATGGCCACCATAATTCCGACCGGAGACGTTATAGCAGAAGTCAATAGTCTCCGCAAGGATCCAGATCGCCCGGTTAACCCAGTCGCCGTCGCTAAGGACCGGCTTGGCGACCCACCAGCGGCGTAGGCGATCGTCGAAGGGGGCAAAGGTTAGCCGAAGACATTTCTGGTACGTAAGTGCGAACTGGATGTCTTGAATGACGAAGACCCAGAAGGAGGCCGACGCGAGGCCGCCCGAGATGGCGCAGTCCACATGTGAACTGATGTAGACTGATCCCGCGAGTAGGTGACGCTGCGGGTCATTGGAAGGGGTGTGGGCTGGAGGGTAGCGGGTTAGCTGGGGAGTTGTCGCTTGTCGGAGATTATGTGGGGGTTTGCCGATTGACGTACATGATATTTGTTCGAAAAAGCGCAGGATGACGGTGGAACTGAGGAGGATGTCGATGCCGATGTCGAAGTCCGGTTTGTCGAGTACTGGTAGCATTATGGAGATGCAGCGCTCATGATAGCTATCTGCAACCTCGGGAGAAACCGTATTTGCTGTTCTGGATAAATGGCATGCTGATACTGCGATGCATGCATAGAGAAGCAGTGGATATTGGCTGGCCAGATTGGCCACATCCGAAGAAAACCGATGTTCGGGATCGCCGGCATCAAGCTGGTCGGTTGGTTAGGAAATTTGTATTTCAGCATAATACGAAGGAGAATCGACTTACCCATGGCGCTAGGTGCCGTTGGTAATGCCGAAGCAAGTACGCCTCGTTGATGCTCGCCAATCTTGGCTGCACAATGGGCGTGTTCGAGGAGAGAGGTGAATTTGCGGAAGTCGAACGTGAGCCACGAGAATCTGCGACATAGAGAGGAACGGCATTGGTATGACCAGGCACAGAAGGATCCATGGCTGACGAGGACGACGAACGAGCTTCCGATGGTGATCTCGAGGCCGATTTAGGTTCTGTCACCGACACAACATGATACTCTGACGCAGTCTGGTCTGTTTCATCTTTGAAGGAATCTGCAGGTCTAAAGTTAATTTCCTTTTACCTGATATTTATTTGTTGTTTTATTTGCCGACCATCATGCGAAAAGTCTGACAAATTTCACTCGCCACGTACATTCAGAAGACGTTTCAACCCAGACCTGATCATCTGGAAACGCTAGATCGCTTTCCCCGTATCTCGGGGGGCCCTTTCCACGTAGGGATGGGTTCTGGCCGTGGCGAAAAGAAACCTCTTCAGATTTGCCGGGAGCCGGCACACATTCGCGGCCAGATCGCTGGCACCGCAGACACTTTGCTCCCGATTTGTCACCTAGAACAAGTGTTAGAAATCGCTCGCAGTTCTAGTCAAATACCGCCGAAAGAATCGAAAAACATACATTTCAAATGGCGCAGCCGACAGGTGAGGCTAGACAATTATTTTGTCAGTAACTTCGCGATTTGGTGATGGCATAAGCATCCGAATTTGCACTCACCATCCCCTCATTACGCAGCGACGGTGGCAGGGAGAAACACGAAGAGGGAAGGTTTCCAGAACGAAAACATAACTCGGTATTCTAGGCCCGAGACCACGAGATAAATAAGAACGCCCCGGGGAACGGCCAGGCCACGATCCTGGATGTTCGATGGAGCAGTGCTAATCAATATCTCAAGCGGAGAGAGTGGGGATCTCGAAATGGCATTGGTAGATCATGGCGAGTTTGCGTGGTTTTTTGGGGTACCAAACCACACAACGCCCGGGCGGTTGGAGGTTAGCTTGGACCAGAGCGACAAACGTTTATTCGCGGTGCCCCTCGGTCTCCCGCTGTTTGTGCATATTTTGGTCTTACTGGGTCGGGCGGGTTTCAAGAGCAGGGTGAGCTTCATGCGAATTGGCTGTGGTAGGAAAAAATCCGCCCAGCAGGGCCCAGCGGTGGCCCGGCTTTCATTATGATTGCAACACTCCCCACCCGCCCAGCGTTTTGACAGTCTCCTGCTAGATGTGGTTGGTACAGATGCCCCCACGCATCCGCAACAAAGTTTTGCATCCCCCCGATCAGACTGATCGTTGCCCGAACTAGCAAGATCTGGGAAACAGAGCGTGGCCGAGACGCCGCGGCAGACTTCGGAAGCCCGGCAGGGAGAAAACAAGCGAGTCAAATACGGTGAGGATATAGAGATTGATGGTGGCGAGACTCCCATAACGGCCCCCATTTTTGTATTTTTTCTTCTCTTCTTATTTTTCGGTGTGTGCAGATGCTAGCGGCACTTGTTTAGCGGGATGCACAAGCACACCAATCATGCTAGAGCGGTACCATAGCGGTCTATTGTTCGAGATTTTTTTGTCGTTTGATGCGCCCGATATGAACATGGCTTGCCATCATAGGCTGCCGTAATGACATTCAATCATGTCATAGTGACCTTAGACCTGCCGCGGTAAACGTCTAAGCTTTGAGGGAGACCTTAGCGGAGTCAGGGGCGAAAAGCTGTCACCCACTTGAACCGGACATTTTTCACCGAATTACCTGGTTCAGGGGACGCGTCCGGGCGATACCATCCACTTCGCCAGGACCATCATCCAGCATTGTTCACCCCATGGCGGTAGTGGTTGATATTGAAACACTAAGCTCGGCCATGCAGCCTCTCGGACCGAAATTAGCAATAACACCACATCACGATCATTGGATCGGCGACGCCGGGATCGACTGCTTGTACCTGATAAATCCCGCAGACTTGGGAGCCCTTGGGGGCACTTGGTGGCACCGGAACGCCCAGTGGAGCGAATCGAACAAGGTAATTCGGCACCGTCCGCGATTTGCTTCGGGATTCATTTCGTTGGACCCGTGGATGGCGTACTCCGGACCCGTCGAACCCTGTCGATCGTTAGGGGCTCGAGGGCGCATGAAGCCGAAGCCGTGATTCGATGAGAGCTGCAGATAGTTGGGCTCCAGTGGTGAAGGTGGTAGTGACGCGTCTGCAGGCCGTAAAGTTAAATGAGCTCACCCGGAGGTATAACCAGAGTGGTGTACCGTTCGTCCGTGGAAAATGTGGGGAGGGTAGATGCCGAGATTTTCAGCTGCCTCTTTCAGAGGATGTGCCGGGCGTAGGCCAAAAGAGGCATTTCATCAGGAAGTTGGAAGTTGGAGCTTAGCTTGAGCATATTGTGAAATGAATCGAATGACAGTCTTGCCTGTTTATCATGTAGTCCCCTGATACTCTATCTGTGTACTCTTCACTCTGTATTCTCTACCTGTACTCTGCACGCTGATATAGGGTTGTTTAAACCACGTGGTTTATGCTTATCTGCCACGTTCGCTCCTTCCTTGCTTGCTTGTTTCCCTGTTTTTTCCTGTTCATTTGGGAAGGCGCGATGCAAGCGGGGATCACGTGACTCCCCGGATTCTTCTGCTCCCCCAGGATTGGCTTTCCTGTTTCGACCTCCGCCAGTTGGATCCAGTTGGAGCACTTCCACTTCCACCATTCAACATCCTTATCTCTCGTCTGAAATGCCCTGAATTGTGAATGTGAAATTGAAATGTCTCTCAACCGCATCTCCTTCCTCGAAGGTTGGGAGCGGAAGCCCGCCTTTCTCCGGGGATCGGAAGACTCAGGCTCGGCTGGTTCCACGGGCCCCGCCTCAGACGACTCCGACGTGGAAGAGGACCTGCCAGAGTCGCTCTCCTCCTCCTTCCCCTCCACGTACAGCAGACTCAATTTCAATCCATACGCTGGCCCCGCCTGGAGCGAGGGCGACGATCGCGATGATCGTTCGCTGGTCGGTCTCTCCCCCACGACAACGCGGGACAGTCGCGCGGGGGGATGGGTGGGGCCTGTACCTGTGTCTGTGCCTGCACCTGCGCCTGCGTCTGCGTCTGTGGCAGTGCCCGGCCCCAAGTCTACACCTCGGGAATGTTCGGAGACTACGGGGGCCTTTGAAGTGAGCCCCGCTAAGCGTGTCGGTATGCCGAATCCCGTGCAGAAGTCCTGTTGGCCCTCTTTTGCGTCGCTGATGAACCTTCAGTCCAGGTTTGTTTGGCGGTTGTATACTGCTTTCTCTCGGCTGGTATAGTTTTCGGTTTTGCCGCGCTGAAACCGGTGCTCATCCATGAAAACGTCTATCGAAACTTCTGTTCCCCGGCGGAACTAGAGGAGAATGTCCCCGTCTGTGACGGGCAGGAAATTCGGTATGCCGCAAGTCCCCGGGTACTGATTTCTTTCCTGGTGCTCATGATTATCTCACAGATTGAATTTGATGTTCACAATTGCTGCTGTGGCCGCGAATGTTTGTGCCCTTCCCATAGGCACGATTTTGGACACTTGGGGTCCGCAAGTGAGTGGCATCATTGGCAGTTTCTTCCTCGCCCTTGGTTCGATTATATTCGCCTTTGCCCATGGGTTGCCCTTCGATGGATACATCCCGGGCTACCTACTTCTATCTCTGGGCGGACCATTTATCTTCATTTCATCGTTCCAGCTATCCAATACATTCCCTATGCGATCGGGTCTAATTCTATCGACATTGACTGGGGCATTCGACGCATCCAGCGCATTATTTCTAATCTTCCGTCTTATGAATGAGCATACAGGGGGCTTCATCTCGATCCAGAAGTTCTTCCTCGCCTACCTCATCGTTCCGGTGTTGATCACCGTGGCCCAACTCGCAATCATGCCAGCAACATCTTACAAGACAGCCGGCGAACTAGTCCAACATGCGGAAACCCAAATGACAGAGGAAAGGAATGATCAAATTGACACAACAATTGAAGACCGTGATGAACGCGAGCGCCAACGGCATAGTCGCCGCGCTCACCGACAAAGTATCGTACACCAAATTCAAGACCTTCTAGACGACGGCACTGCCTCGATCATTCCAGCAGCCGGAAACGATGATCCTGTATTCAGTAGCCCCTCAAGCCCTCGCCGGGCCCTTTCCCCATATCCCGGTTCTTCACGACCAGACACCCCCAAAGCTCCTCCAATACCGCCAAATGCACCAAACACCCACACGAGCGGAGTCTGGGGAGTCCTTCATGGCCAAAGCGCCCTTTCCCAAATACAATCGCCGTGGTTCTCACTAATAACCGTCTTCACTGTACTCATGATGCTCAGAATCAATTACTTCGTCGCATCACTCCGCGAGCAATATACCTATCTCCTGGACTCATCCTCTGAAGCTCGATCCATAAATTCGCTCTTCGACATCCTCCTTCCAGTCGGCGGTCTCCTCTCCATTCCATTTATAGGAACGTTTCTCGATACACTGCGCACACGCACTGTTCTCGCGATCCTCGTTTCAACGGCTACGATAATTGGTATACTTGGTTGTATACCGCACAGCACGGGGGCCGCGTATGCGAATATTATCCTTTTCGTTCTCTACAGACCCTTCTACTATACCGCTGTTTCTGATTACTCGGCAAAGGTATTCGGCTTTCAGACCTTCGGGAAGGTATACGGGCTGATTATTTGTCTTGCTGGGGTGGGTAATTTCGCCCAGGCTGGGCTTGATGCCCTTCGGCTGAAAGTATTTGATGGGGATCCGGTGCCCGTGAATGCTAGCTTGACGGTTGCGATCGCTATTGTTGGAGCTGCGTTGGTTGGATTCGTGAGTTCCAAGACGAAGATACCGGCCGATTTTGCTGTCCAGAATCAGAATCGCCAGGATCATCAGGGTGTGCCTTTTAGGAACCGGGAGCGAGAGCCGCTCTTGGCGAGATCTGGGGGTATTGAAGGGAGTGGGCAAAGGACATATGGCGTATAATGAATTTAATGTTGGGTACAGTGGGAATCAGGAGCGAGAACCCCTACGATGGAATCACGTCAAAACAAGTTTCTTGAAATCAAAAATCAAAAAGCTGGGTATTGGTATGGTCTGAGTCACGCTGTGGTCAACTATATTCAAACATGTCCGAGTCACATTGAGCCCCCTCGTCTTTAGACTGAGAGCCGGCCATTTATACAGAGAGCCGAAATTTGTACAGCCTCTTTCCGAGTCTTTCTTTGTTCAAGTATTCTTGGCGGAGACCTCCGCCTCCTGTATTACATCTGCAACCACCTTCTCAGATAACGACCAGCCGCCACCATCCCTCTGGCTGATGCCGTTGAGTATGCGACGAGCTTCATCGCTAATGAGGTTGACATCCGCGCCGTAGGATAATAACTGTCCAATAACCTTGACATGACGCTGATTGGAATGTCGCTTTGAATGTTCGATGATCCTGCGAAGAGCCTTGATAGCCACCGCGAGGGGAGTGAGACCCGCTCTTTGCATGACATTGACCCTGGCGCCATTTTCCAAAAGTACAGTTGCGACGGAGGGCCAGCCTTCCCGTACCGCATGCATGAGCGGGGTTCGGAGGACGAGATCGCGAGCCTCGATATTCGCACCATGGCGTAGTAAGATGTGAACTGTCATATCTTGACCTCTTGATGCGGCCAAGGCCAATGCAGTTCGACCCTTGTGATCTCTATGCTCGACCTCGGCACCCTGTTGTAGGAGAAGTCGTGCCATGCTTCCATCGGTTGTTTTGAAAGTATTACACGCGTTCAGAAGGGGCGTGCGGTCCATCAGATCGACTTCTTCAATCCCCGCTCCCTTCTCAATCAATAACTGAGCCCCCGCGACGAAATCGGAGAACGCCGCGGTATTCAATAAGGGGGTCATGTCAAAGGCGGTGCTGCAGATGTTCAGGTCGGCCCCGTACTTGAGGAGTAGTTTCATGACTACAAGGGCAGACTCGAAGGAACCCTCGCAAGCAGATCTAGGCGAGGGGATATCCACACATAATCGCAGGGCATTGTCGCCGATATTGCTGGTAGCAAACACATCGGCGCCGTTCTCTAGCAGGATACGCACTGCCACTTCGCGATGTTGATATATAGCATAAAGCAAGGGTGTCAGGCCCCGATAGTCTTTATGTTGAAGATTCGCTCCGGTCAAAACAAGTCGGAGCGCATCCTCACTGCCCAAAATTGCGTAGTAGAGCGCCGTGCGGCCGAGATGGTCCTCGTGCTCCACATCAGCACCCGCAGCCAGCAGAGCTTTCACGACATCATCCTGACCAGTTTTCAGCGCGAGAAGCAGCGGAGATTCGCGCAGGTCAGCCTCAGCCTCAGCTTCCGATCCAGATGCCTCAGCTTCATATCTAGAATCGCTCGATCCAGGCTCGGGGTTCCGGGCGCGATCGGGCACGACCTCCAGCCTCGGCTTTTTCCTGCTAACGCGAGACTCGGTCCGGTCTGAGCCAGAGCCATTCCGTTTGAGAGACTCCATCAGCTCGGGCCCCATGTGAAGCCCGTCATGAGCGCGTTCCGACGAGCCTGGAATGCCTGAAGAGCCTGCAACTGCAGGGAGACTCGGAGACTGCAGCGACATTGGCCTTTGCCGCCCCGCGACGGGCAGACAGCCGCTAGCCGCTTCGGGCGCGGGGCTCTTAGGGCGCGCGGGCCATTTCGAGATGGGCGATTTGCATCGGAGCCATTTCCAGCAGGAGGGCATTGGGGAGGATCGAGGGGACCATAGATCTGGTAGGTGAGGGTATAATTCTGTTGGAGCATGGTCGGGGAAAGTCGAGACACCTGTCAGGGATGATGCGCTAGCACCTGATTGAAATCCTGTGGCGTCAACGTGCATATCCGCGTTAGTGTTAGTAATAAGTAATATATTTGTGCCAGTGCTGGAGGCTGATACAGGCGCGTGATCGGGTGTGTGCTGTTGCTGATGCGTTTATTTGATTTCTTACGCTTGTGCTGGGTCTGGTAGTGTAATTGCACCGAGTACGTGTACTGTGTATGTGTACAGTCGAAATAGATAATATTCTCGGGGAAGAGCATCTACTAGCACAACATGAAGCCTTGGCGCAGTCAAGTGGAGAGCAGCTTCGATATTGACACGCAAAGCTAGACATTTCTTTCCTCTTAAAATAAGACTGATATCTGAGTGGGGATTTCAGTGCATCCGAACTGGTTGAGTGGAGAGCTGTATCGAACTGGATCATGCCAGCTGATCTATTTCGGTGGGAAGGGCCACATTTGAGTCGCAGCCTCGGCACCCATGTCCTTGCTCACAGTCTGGACAAAGTCATCATGAAGTTCCTGATTCGCCTTGGTTTTATCTTCCCACTGATCGTTCGCAACCCACCCGGCATGATTCGTAGAAAGTTTGTCTTTTACGATATCCTCCACGTCAAGCGTGGCCATGTATCTCTCTTCTTGCTGCTCATGTCTCTGCACTTCGGCTTCCGTGATTGAATATGGACAGGCTCCAGGGAGCCCAAGAGTGGACCAATTCTCGAACAACTGGTATAGCCGGTTACGGAAGGGGGTTAGGCTATTCCCGAATATTGTGCAGACTTCAAATAGACGCCATAATTTGCGGTCGGTTTTAATTGCGTTATCCATCTTCCTGATTTCCCTGAGACGCATCATCTCGTAGTACTTGGCATTATTTGCCTGCTTGAGCTCCTTTTTGACAGATTCTTTATCTGTAGGACTCAACGTGGCGAAATTTTCAGGCGGAGAAAATATGTGAGAGCCGTAATCGTAGAAAGGGGGTGTCGGGAGGAAGGGCGGTATATTGGTTTGTAGGAATAACGGAAGTATTTGAACTGACCCCCAGTCGATGTATCCTTCAACCTTGGTCGGATCTTCCGCGGAAACGAATATATCGCTGAGCTCTAACTGGGTATTTCGCAAAGTTGGTTCTGAAATATCAACTAGACGTTGATCACGCGACAGGATCGGGAACACGCTGCGTGCTTTGTGAATCAGGTTTTCGAATTCGCTGATGGTTTGAGACTTATCGAAGCCGTCAAGTCGCGTCTGCAACTCAGGTCCCATGTTTCGGATAACGTCAAGCTGTTGTTTCGTGATCGACTCTGCATACTCTGAAAGAGTGGTCCCTGCGAAATGATCAGTCCGCTGCCAGAAATCATTGATCCCATCGAAGTACGGTCTGACTTACAAGGACCAGCGGTTTCACTTATTACCTGCATGCCATCCTCGCTCTGTAGATACCACCAGTTTACATCACAGGAGGGTCCGATACAGAGAGATTCTTTTGGATCAAGCGTCGAGGGAAGCAGGTGGTGCTTGAACATTTCACCTGGAAGAAGATTTCGTGGAAACAGACTACCATATGCCGGGAACTTGATATCGGCAAGCTCCTTCTCCATCTGTAGGACTTGGTCGATGATTTTCATGATATCTCTGTTGCTCATAGACTCCCACTTCTCTGTCAAAGGAACTCCCTTCATCTTCTCCATGAGAATGTACTCTGCACCAACAGGATTCTCCGGATTGTTGTCAAACCAGTAGATTTCCGGAACCCGAATGGATGTCATTTCCTCCACTAAAGCAGAGCTATTAAATATGGATGGAGATGGTTATGGTGGTGAGCACTCAGGACATACCGAATGCAATAGTTGCAACCTCAGAAGCAATGGTCAAAATGACAGGGCCGGCAATCGGACATCGGATCTTCGCTATGATCTCCTTGCCATCTTCCATGGTCAAAAGAAGGACCCTGTAATTTAAAGCAGGTAGCCTGTCAACGCGAACAACTTTGGTCCCATCGGCCACAGATTCTGCGGCCTGGCGACAAAGCTCGTGGACATCAAACTTGACATAACGAAGGTCTTGATTGGTCTTGTCATCAGCGAGCCACCTGCCTTCTGTATATTTGAAAAGCTCGTCCGATGTAATCTTGATATTTGAAGAGTTTCCATTTGATGCCGTTTGCCAGAAAGACCGATTTGGGCTTTTACTGGTTGCACTAGCCAGGCCGTACCGAGCAGCAGCCTGGCTCGTGCGAGAAGCTAACTCCAGAGTTGAAGATATCGGGACAAGTCGAACTGACTTCCATAAACACGATCGACTCAACATCTTGAAAAGGCCTTGACACGCAGGATGGAAGGGAGGAAGGGAAAGGAGATTGGGAAAGAGGCTGGGAGGCAGCCAGGGCCAACAGGTAAACAGCCAGCCACGTGATCAGCAGCGGTGCGAGTGGATGTCATGAAAAACACCTGTAGGATTTGACATGATTATATTTAATTCATATTATAATTCAATTGTTTTGAAACGAAGTGCGTAAATAAATGACATGTAGAGATCTCTCGGCGTGGCTGATCATCACCAGTGGGTGGAATATCACAACTACAAACAATACCGCAAACCAGATATTGTCAGACATCTGCCCCATCACAAGTTATTGATGCAATGAGTTCTCCCGCTCAAGAATCGCGGACGTAGGATCCCACCCAAAAAGATCCCGATCACAGGTCTCTGACATGAGATCGCCATCCACCGTAAGCATCCAGTCGAAATCCGGATCAGCCCCCGAGGTGACATCAATATCAGCCCGTGTGACGGGAAGTCTTTCAGGTTGTGAATAAGTACACATCTGAGTTCGAGCAGAAGTTCGTGAACGCTTGCTTGGTGGCCATGGCACACCCTCAGACCGTCGGTACATTTTCCCCGAATGTGTTCTAATTTCCCACTGATGCTGTAAAGTGACGAGAAGGTCTTTCGCCCGTCTTGCATTCATCCACGATAGCGAGAACTCATCAAGTGCTCGGAAACATGTACCTAGATGGGCGGTAATCTGGGTCTGTGAGTGAGATGGGTATTTGGAAACGGAAGCGAAAAGGAGAAGGAGGACGGCTGAGGATGTTATTGAGACTGCTTTGACGTTGATACGTCGTAGGGTATATCTGGTTTCGTAAAGAAAGAGAAGTTTCGAGATGGCGATGGCGGATTGGATGCACATTTGTCGCGCATGGAGGTAACCCGGCCCTTTTGGGGGTTGGGGTTGGAGATAGCTCTTTGACATCCACGGTCGGTGGGAGTAAATTATATTCTGATGATATTGCATGCTGGAAATGGTGATTAGAACATTCTATCTGTACATCAGCGTTCTTCTAACTCACTGTAGTAGTAGCACATGCGGAAGGTAAGGCGAGGTGTGATCGTTTAGGTCGATCTGCAATAATGACGGCAGATTGGCTTTCCATTTGCAAAGTTCTCCCACGATCTTTTCATTAAACTCCTGCATAGATGCCTTATCGATTTTAGAAGTCGTATATCTTGACGGAATTTTTCTGATTAGCTACTCCGAAACCCAAAGGAAGGAATGACAAACTCACAGGACATATCCGCAAGGCGCCATGATTTCACACAGAGAGACGAGCTGCTGGCTGACAAGCTCCGTGCAGTCCGATACGCCGTTCTGCTGGCCTGATGATGTAGAATTATCGTATGGAATCCAATTATGAGATTCGATACAACGGGCTTGGAAGGGCTTGCCGACAGTCACATCTTCCATGTTTGTGCGGAAAGGCCTGCCCAAGTGAAAGCCCAATTGACTAGGAAGCGTTAGCGTAGATGAGGGCAAGATTTTAGATCATCAACTAACTGGTCAACGATATAAGCAGCCCAAAACACAGTTCGGCGTAAATCTGCATCTGCCTCGGAGATGACTCCTTTCGAGACGTGCGAGGATATGTCGATGTGCAAGGCAAGATCGAATGCAAGTCGGATCGCCATACCTTGTCATAAATTCAGCAAAGTTTAAATTGGCCAGCGGTTCAGAATTCGACTCACCACTATACAGCCACCCTCGAGAATCCATGCCGTTGCCAACTTCGTGGCTGCTTAGAATAACCATCGCTTGAACAGTTGCCACACTAGGGCAGTCCAGCTCAGTCTCAAGCAGCGACCTTGCTCGATCTCCAAAAAAGTCAACCAAAGTCTTCGGAAAAGTGACGAAAGTAGGATGAAATCGCGTTTCGAAAGCGCTACCAATTGCACACCTATTCTTTTGTTAGGAATGCATGACTACCCACAGCAAAATGTACCACTCACATCGCGTTTCGCAAAGCTTCAGAATAGAAAGATGTATCTTCCATAGCGAACCATTTTTCTTTAGCATCTTCGTACATTTTCCGATCAACAACATGAAATGATGGATCTTGCCAGCTGAAGTACAAATTGACCAAGTGTTCCTCGAGAGCGGGCGGCACTTCTCTATCAGCATCGACTCGGTCGGGATTGTGTACGTCGTAGCCATGGACTCTGCGATGAGAGTCAAAGTTATCTGAATGTGGCATGTCTCGTAGATTGAATGTAGATGTTGGTCCGAAGAAGTGTGTTTTGCCTCCCCGTCCAATACGCAGTGTACCGACTCGGTCGGAGAGGTCGTCAATGAGGCCTTCGATGTCGGCTGTTGCATCGGCTTCGCCGACTAATGTAGAGCCATCTTCACTTGTAGCTGCAGCTTCAGCACCTTGAGGAATTTCACCCAAGTCAAGTCCCAGGGCATCACTTTGAGATGCGGATTCGATGAGCTGATTCAAGTCGGTAGGAGCGGGTGCTGGTGAACCACCAAAAGTTAGATCTAGGTCCCAGTTGCTCAGGATGCTTTCTGGGGTATCTGCCGATGGGCTGCTCTCGTTTTGTTCCAAAGGAATCATAGACAGGGGAGGATCATCGGAAGCTGTAGGTAGCAAAGAGGTGCCAGTTGGGTGGTCGGGTGAATTGACAGCCGGATTTTTCGGAAGCGCGATAGTTCCTGGAAGAGGCGGGGGGCCCATAACATTTTGAGGTTTCGCGAGTTCGAGAATAGGATCACTGGGGAGAATCGGTGATAGCTGCTCTTCGCAGGCAGGACGCTGCTCAAAGGCGAGAGTGGGTTTAGCTGGGCCAAGAGCATCCAGAATCTCCTTCAAGGCTGCGTCCTTGTCTTGTGGAGTGGGAGGGGGTTGTAGACCATTCTCAACAATAAAATGGCACAGTTGATCGACCCTTCCGATAAGCAAGTCAATGGCTATTCGAAGAGGAAGCCTGTTATGGCATGTCAGATACGGAATATTAAAAGGTGGTGGAAGAGTCCCGTCGCATTAGGAATCATGGACTTACTTTCTCTTGTCCAACGCCTGGTAGCTGCAACGCCGACTCTTATTCTTGCAGTTCGAGCAGGTTGGTTCAATACCATCGCACTAATACTGGCACTTAGTAGAGGAAGAGCGGTTGAGTGGCGATTTTGAAGTTTACCTTGACCTTGCTCTCCCGGCAAGGAACACAAGCCATAGAGGCATGTTTCCTTCTAGAGGCAGCTTTTGGAGACATTGTTAATTGGCTTATCGCCGCATGGCTGATCGCCAGTGAATGTATTCGAACGTGTACGTGGCAGTGCCGTTGGGAAGTTTGCGGGGAGTTTGCGGGGATGGACAAAGTGGCGGGGTAGAGCGATCGATAAAGCAATGGATAAAGCAATGGATTATCGAATGTCAGCTGAACTAGACCCACCGAGCTGCTTATTCTCGTTTATTATTATGGCATGAAGTCGGGGCAATTTGGTCAGCAGAAGAACCATGCAGGGAATGATTCGGCAGGACAAAAATGATGCCAAGGTTTTCGGTCGGTGATTGAATTCCGAAGGATCGGCAGATGCGATGACGATATGCCCCGGATTCTACAGTTACTGTTCAAAAAGTATTTGGAACATGGTACAAGCCCCACGTCTTTTTCTGCCGGTAGAACTTCAAAATCTCAATGATTATACGCACCACCTAATAACTAGTGTGGCACCCTTCATACTTAATAACTTCCTCCACACGATGGGGTATAGTCTCCACGAGACGGTCCTAGTAACATCGAAATAAAACCGAGCAGATATTAACTAGATGCATTATGAAAATCAAACGCCAACCAATGAACCAAAAGATCTAGTCATAAGCCACCATCACCTGCCGACTAACAACAATATCAGCCTGACCAGGTCGTTGCCCATTATCCAAAATCTCTTTCTGACTATCGCCATCACTGACACTTCCACGTCGCGCATGATCGACTTCGGTAGTGGTAGTATGATTCAAATGCTTGCCACTCTCAAGCTCATAGTTGCGCGAAAACACCGCACCCCCGGTATGATGGGAGCTATTGAAACCGCGCGAATTTGGGTAGTGGGAGTTCTTGTAGTCGGATGTTTTGCGGTCGCGGAGGACACGGAATAGAGGACGGAGGGTTGCGATGTTACCGACCATCATGCCGATGCCGTTCTCTGCGAAGCCCCAGATGACTACGTTGGCGACTTCGTAGAGGTAGTCGTTTTGGCTGGTTAAGGCCACGGTGTATTTTAGACGGATGCATGCCGAGAGTGATGCGCTGCGGAGGATGTTAGTTAAGATTGAGTGGATGCGAAAGGAATGGTTCACGTACAAAATTCCGAGCCCCATTAGGCCGATGATTGAAATCTTGGTGTTGCGGTTGATTTGCACATTCCAGAGTAAGGGAATCGGACTATTTTGGCGTTAAAATTTCTTCTATTCACCTTCTGCTATTCAAAGTGTTGGTTTCGAGTCCTTACAGGAAAGCGGTTACCCAGTCGGTAAGGATGTTGACGGCTGTACAGGCGTAGTAGACATCGGCGAGGACGTAGCTTGGTTGACAGTGGCCGCCATTCTTGAGAGCTTCCGGGTTCCAAGCAGCTCTGTAACCGCATTAGCATCTTGCCATTAAAACGTGAGAATGTGGATCATACTCGACAGGGATGCAGTTGATCAGAATGAAGATCAAAGCGATAATGTTCATCACAACGAAGAAGGCAATAACGACGTATTGCACATACACATATATTTTTCTTCCTTCCGCCACTCGAATCAACATCCAACTGATGCTGAGTTTAATCGGTATAATAGCGGCACAGTAACCAACTTCGAAGATAAGGAAGAACTAATTGGTAAAAGTTAGGATCGTATAAAGCCCGATCAAACCATCAGTGTGCCACTGTCTCTCACCTTTTGTGCCTCGGATTGATATTTCTCATTCCCTGGCTCAGCAAGGGTAGTAGTATGCGCGCCAATTCCATTGAATGCTCCCCCAAGACATCCAGCGACCAGCACGGAGAATGGGACCTATAACGTATAACGCATTAGATGATTGCATTGGATGGCGGTGGGTGGAACGAACCAGTGCAGCCGTCATAATCCAGTCCTCTGCTCCCCATGACCTTCGGCTTAATCTGCAGTAAGCACGCAAGCCATACGTCAAAAGAGCCAAAGTCGTCAGCAGGATCGTTGTGGCTGCCAACCCCGGGGCAGCATCGGCGTAGACAACCATGGTGTCCAAGTCGTCCTATGATTCAGATTTCAATCAAGCTCATAGGGTAGCAAAGTAAATACAATATCTCAAAGCATAAACATTGGGTTACGCCGTAGAGTGTTGTGGGGTGAAGGAGCAAAATCGTAGATTGTATGGGTACCTAATTATTAATATCCATCAGCTCTTTGCCGATGCCGACGCTGATGGAGCATTGTTTCCCTGGCGGGCTAGCGTGATACCTTAGTGCAAGCAGAGAAGAGTGGACAGAAGACAAGAGCCACGGTGGACTGGGTGGATCCGCGGAATACAACGCCCAACGGGTACAATAGGATTTCTTATTCGTTGCCTTGTTCTGTATGACGGTTCTGGAACTTCGGAACATTGCCTAAGTGGTCCCCCGTCTAGACTTCGGAGATGAGCAACCGTGATCTCGGCAGATCAACGAAGATGCGCGAATCTCTACGGGTAATGTCTAGAAGTTCACTTCACGGGGCTCAACATTTGCACCAACTATTTTTCTTTAGTTTCTCATTTTTGGCGGAACCAATTTTTCAAATCCATTTATCTGATTTTCGTCACTGCAGTAGCCGCCGCCTGTCAGCGTCAAAGTAAGCCCTTACACACTACCATGATCTAGTCCTCCACTAGGCCAACGCCATGCATGGTAGATAAAATGACACCAAACGCATTGTTCCCCTTAGCCAAGAGCGTCCCATTTTTAATATCATCGTGCGAATCAGCTGGCGCAATACCATGGCCATATAAAGGAAAACTTAAGATCGACACGACCCACATCCACGGAGAAATTTTTCTCATGTTTTGAGAGGCTCCACCGATTCTCACCTCTACATGAAGTCATGAAGTATTATTCCCTTTTCCCGAGGAGAAATCAGGAACGAGCTGACATGCCAAGGTGATGCACAGAAGTTCGGAGAGGGATCATAATCGATCCAATTCGATCTCCCGATCTAGCGATCGTGATTACGCTGGGATCGGGTTGAATCGATTTGAATGTAAGAGCTATCTGTAATCTGTAGCGGATAATGGTTTACCGCAGATCAGTACTCTCCGAGTCAGTATTCGTCGTAGTTTCAGGGGGCGTGGACGTTATGACTCGTGGGCCTGGCGGAGTCTTCGCTAGCGCGGTCTCGGCCTCGAACTAGAAGCAGCTCGCTTAGGCGGCTCGCCAACAGTCTCGTCTGATTGTACTTACCCATCGAGTAGGCTGTGGCCGCTAGCGAACATCCCTGTTCCAAGTAATCTATTTATTTTTGATCGGCGTTTAACGCATTTTCCTCTGTTCATTTCGTTTCGAGTCATTTCGCCTGGACATTCCGGGGACATACTGCGAAATGAGGGCTAGGGGAGAAATGGCGAGCTGAGGTTTCAGCAGCTCAGTGTCGTATAAGGAGCACCTCGGGGCGACGAGGAATTGTATTCGAGGCCTAATGGGTGGTCCTTTCTGCAGGGATTGTTAATATTTAATTGATGTTGAGCAGATCACTTCACAGGATGAATTTCACGATGAGGAGTCTATAAAACCAGCATGCTTTGTCATTACTCTATTCAGTAAATTAAGGTGATGACGATCGTATATATCATTTAAGAATATGAAAAGTAATAGAGAGAAGTAGACATGAGAGAAGAGAAGCTGAAGAGCAGATACCACCCAAGGCCCGATGCCTGTATATTGTAACGTTGGAAAGTAGTATGGCGATGAATGAGAGAAGATGCTGAGAAGAGATGCTCAAACTGCTAGTACCAGCGCCAAATATGAAATTTAAAATCAGGTCAGTAAAACATCAAAATCGTATTAACGTTAGTCATCAGTCGTATATATGTCTCCGCGGAGGGGGATATGTTTCGTCCTCAGCTACACTGGTCGGTATGTACCGCTTCGAAGCAGAGCTTCGCACAGGACTCGTCCAACGCGACGAGCGCGGAAAATGGCCCGCGTTACTGAATGAACGAGGGCGTTCGGATCCGCTCCCTCCACTTCCAGGCCGGCTACCCCCCGCGCTGCCACCGCTGTAGCTGCCTCGTCTACCATCATCTGGTTCCAGGTTGTAACGTCGACGGGGTACAGCGCGGGGCGGGGGTGGGGGTTGTGCATATTGCGGTGGATCTGGAGCCGGAGCAGGCACTGGGCCGTCGAATATGAATTCGTGGAACTTGACTCCGGGCGTGCGGGAATGAGAGCGATCTTCTCGACGGCTCTTTGCCGCTGCGTCCGAATGCGACACAGTCGGCTTATAATGGCGAGACTCGTAGCTTCGCCATGGTGCTGAGGGTGAAAGGTCTCGCGCTGGCTTACGCATGTAGGCGTCGTGGGAATGGCGACGGGCGCGGCTATCGGATGGAGGGGATAGGTTGTGATGACGAGATCGGTGCTTATGCTTAGGTGGTTCTAGATCTTCGTCGTGTAATGGGGGATCGTGGTTTGGCACATCAGGGAAGACCGACCCATCCTCCATTCCGGGACTTTGTGGATGGCCAAACAAGCCTGGACGATCTCGACCTCTTGAGCGGGGCGGTCGATTTGTTCGCGGCGACGGGGATCGCACGCGCGGCGTTGAGACCCCCGAGCGTCCACCGTCGGGACGAGGTATATATGTCGATTCGGGACGGTCCTGCCTACGAGAGCTAGATGAATTGTGATCGCCGCTCAGCCGTCGGTGGTGATGGTGGCGCCGGCGACTCTGTCGATCTGAGTCGCAATTCCCGTGACGATGCGAGGCAGCACGACGAGGGGGGTGTGAGAAATAATCCTCGTCGTCTGGCAGAGATTCCTTGCCACTGAAATGGTAGTGATATGGGCCGAAGTTAGGAGGAGAAGCTCGGTTGGCCTGTCGCTTCACAAAATCGTATTCAAGCTTGCGACACACTCCCTCGTGCCACTGGAGCATTTCAGGATCTGGTTCCGACGGAAATGCATCGCGCGGGATCTCCTTGGGGAAGACATCTCCTTTCGCATCCACAATATTCCACTGTTTGACCGCGTTCTGCAAATAGCGCCAATGTTCGTCCGGGTCCATCAAAAGCTGTATGGTTTGCCATCGCACAAAGCCCAGCGGGAGCAACGAGGGGATGGATGGTGATTCGTATGGATTATTGGAGGGTTGGAGGCTGTGGAAACAGCCCACGGATTGGTATATAAACGAGAGGGCTTGCGACTTGGTCTCAAGGAATAGCGAGTCGTAGTTTCCGCCGACCTTGCGATAGAAACCGGCGAGACGTTCGGGGGTGAGATCGGCGGATCTGCCCGAGTCGAAGGAAGGCTGTGGAAGGGCGTTAGTACCGGGGGAACGCGAACATGTGAACCGTGGGGTGTTGAACATGGGGCCGCTGTCAAAGAGCGGGCGTACCATCAGTTGGGCAATCCCCAGACATAGCTGTTCCAACAACGGCGCCGGGCTCTTGTCTGGGTTGATGAGGGTCCCCCAGGAATTTGTCGTGGACGACATGGCAGGGCGAGGACTGGCGCAGTCGGAGGGGTTCGCAGAAGAGGAATCTGGGGCATCGCAGGGCGCAGATGTAGAATAAAGGCACAAGGCAGAGTGATCATCCCCAGGCAGCGAGGGGCGGTCAGGCACGCACATGGGCCCACTGCGGGGTGTGGATTGGAGGCGAGATTGTCGAACTGGTGAGAGTTAGCGTCGATTGGGTGGTAATAAATGAAAATGAAATGAAAATGAGTCAGAGCAGGCGGAAGCAGAGGCAGCGAGGGTATTTGAAGAAGAGAAGAGAAGAAGAGGAAAGAAGATGACTGCCTCCTCAGCTGGGGGCGTCAGGCGAGGAATGAGCTGTAGTCAGCAGCGCCTGCCACGTGCCACATGCTTACGAAGTATACAACTGACCGCAGTTGTAGTGATATATTTTTATATTTGAATATATAGGGCATGTAGTGGATATGAATATCTTATTTGACAATGAAAAGCAGCTACTCGTCAGTAGCAGGCTATGCATTAGGTAAGATCGGGTTGATATATATTGGCCGATACTACGCAGTCTGCAGGGGCTGATGCCCAATCCGCCACAAAGAGATACAGTCCAAACAAACACACTAATATGTAGATTTACACCAATAAAATGATTAACAGAAATATCCATCTGAAGCCGTCTCAACTTGCTATGCTCCTTTATTAAGCGATGGGAATCTCATTATGAAAACATGGGTATCAAGCATAAAGAAAACAAGTATACAACATCACATCACGTCAGCTCGTGCACATGGCTTTTTCCCGCTTTTCTCCGCCCAAATTTGCAGGAAGCTCATGATTTTGTCCATTCACACCACACCAGGTTCTGGCTGCCTCGTCTCTTCCACTGACATTTCATGGTTTTGCCCATCCGTCCCCAGCTCCGACAGCCCCGGTCGGTCATGATTGTCACCATTGTCCATTTCAGACATTTCTCGGCGCTTGTTACAACGACGATAAAACAATAACGCCAACGCTGCTGGAGCAAGTACGTCTAGCGTGACTCCGACTCCAATTTCCGGCGAAGTCCCTGCCGAAGACTCCCTGACTAGGAGTTGGTTGATCCATCGGATGTATTGCTTGAGGCCGACAGAGGTGCGACTGCCGTGGGACTTATGGTGCTAGGCGCGGTGAGAACGGTGGGTGTTAGCAGTATCAGTTGAGGTAATAACTATAAACCGTCAACTCCCGAGTACCGGAAGATGAAGAGATGGAGGTGGAGGAAGACCTAGGTGGTTGACGTGATGGTTGATTCCGAAGCGAAGTCGGCTGATAACTTGGACGCAGCCATTGCGTGAATATTAATGGTTTGTGCTTCTTGAAAAAGCAAAGACATCTTGCCAACAGCAGCCATTAAGGCACATTTCACAAGGACTGAGTTGGACAGCATTCAAATAAGCTAGTCCATTATTCCAGTGACTACAGACATAGAGGGAATTTTCAATACTATCAAGTGAGAGAGCAGGACAAACATCAGAAAAGGTCTATTGTGATATAGGCTGCTTGACTACGGGGATAGAGTTATGGGCAATAACAGTGATATCAAAGGTTGGAAACTGATATCTCCCAATCCTACGCTCGTCAGTTCAAAGGGCAGCTGCGAGGTCCACCATTTATAAAAATTGGGAGTCAAGGCTAGCATGATTAATGGGACAAATCCGCACCGGTAGTTTTATCATGAGGCGAACTCCACTTGGTAGAGAGAGACGGTCGTTTATGAGGGCCCCTCTGATACAGTCCAACATATTGCCGAGGTGGTCTCGAATCAGTGATGTCGTTCTAGATTAGACAATTATATTCTTGGCTTTAACAGTTTACGTGAATCGGAAAGACAATTGTGGCGATGTTGGCCTTCTCTGGAAGACATCAACCTTGCCGTTTTTTTATCATGGTCTAGACGAGAGAGAAACTCATGATGCCCATGGTGCCCATGGTGATAACGTATGAGGAGAACACAAAGTAAATGAGGAGCCTTATGCAACTCTGAGCCAAATGGAACATGCAGCGGGCTCAGTAAGTGTGCAACATCGAGTCTCGGTCGAGAGGGATATTGGTGTTACAATAGGAGGTATATTTGCTTATTATATATAGAGCGTCAATTGAAAGGCAAAATCAAGTAAAATCGGAATGATCCTTGGTTCGGTCAGAAAAGAGAGTGCATTAGGACTGCCTTGGCCGGGAGGATGACAGCTTAAAGAAGTATATCGCGATACTAATCCAGAACCTTTATCCAGACACTGTCGCACGTATTCTAAATCATCGTAAAACTCGGTTGCTGCTAGGTTGCGGTGGTTGCGCATTGCGCCCAAGATTTCATAAGCAGTTTCAAAGAGGGCGAAGTCGCTGTCATTTTCTGGGTAGATTTGACTGATATGGCCATAATCAATGCACAGGAGAATAGGTAGTGCGCGCTAGAAGTAGCCGTAAAACTCGCGCACATTTAAAAGCGACTAGTTTACTGTGACAGTGATTAACAAGATATTCATTCTGAAGCACCCTGTTGTGCAAATAGCTGTCCAAGGCTCTTTGGGCTCACCGATCTTCAAAACAGACGATGTAATTGAAGGTGAAGTACTACTCACATCTCATCGCACAACTGGATTAGATAATAACAACATTTTTTTCCGAGATATGCAAATTAAGTGTATTTAATAAGCTAATTCTGCATAGGAAGTATCACGACAGAATGAGAATTTCGAAAATCTTATTCCCCTAACACCCAACATCCTACGAATGACATTTTTGTGTGTGGTGCTCGAACGAAGAATATGTATACGACGCGGTACTGGAGCCTGGGAAGATGCATTGAATCCAATTCAGCTTCGTTGTGCCCCCTCATGTCCCCGTACAAATGTGCAACCACCCCTGCGCCAACTCCCAGGTCTATCAAGAACATCCCCAGCTACCGCCCAGACTGGGCAAGGTTTCTCAATATCTCAATATTTTGACAATTCCCAAGACATGTCAACCGAAGAAGCGGAAGTTAAATACAGTAACTATCACATTTTCAATTCTTGAAAAAATAGCGAAGGCAGATTGGCCGAGAACTTTGCTCGAGACAAGTCGTCAAATATAAGTAGTGCCTCGCAAAACGATAGTTCGATTTAAGCCGGAAGAAGATGAGCAAGTGCCATCTCGCGTGGTATCAACTGAAATCAAGCTAGGGGCAATGACTTTCTTCGGCATGGATTCATGGCACGAATTCCCTGGTCTTTCGAAGCCATCGGCGTAGGGTACTAGACAGACGTATCGGTCGAAACTGCTTCTAACGAATGGAGGTTACAGAAGAAGACAGATGAGAATGGGGCTTCAAGTTTATTTTAAACTGCGTCCATTGACACTTTGGTTTCGTTGCCGTATGACCGCGTCAACACCCCTACTTTCCATTCATGTTTGATTTCGATGACCTATGCCTTGAAGTTTGTGCTTTCATTTCGGGACCACGAGAAGGCACGAGGGAAATCATCCCTGTCTTTGGCTATTCCGCTGCAAATGTATGTGTCGTGAAGTGGGCCGCTGAGTGAAGTGTGAGTTACGACTTGGATGCTCATTTGATTACTTATCCTCCTAGCCACAAGATATAAGACGCGGGATATTTATGCGTTAGCTAGGGATTAGGTGGTGCTAGAAAGTAGAGAAACGTATGTGTGCTTATTGATTCCACGTCACCGGCTCGGGAATCGTATCCCTTGCGAACAAACCACTCACTTGGAAATTTAAGCTTCTGCCACAGATCTCATGAGAATCGAAATCCTACATCCATTGGCTATGGTTCGATATTGCAGATATCTCTTAAAGATTTCAGGTCTCCCCTGACGATTCCAACCAATACGCGATCGGCACGAAACAGGGATCCGCGCAACGGTGATGCACGAGATCCAGCCACCAGATATCCCATGCAATGATAGCCGATCAACAAAGCCCTCATTCCAAAGACGATTCCACAGTTCCTCATTGGCTCGGCTTGAGCGACCACTTCTACCACCAACAGGCACTGAGCCCCTTCATTCCTGATCGACATACCACTTCGGCCAGCGGTATTCCTCAACAAAATACGGTAAATTTATTGGACAAATCCGTGACCATGACAACTATCAACACTTGAAATGGCCATATTTGCCTCTTATCGCATTGTCTTGGGGAGTCAGTCACATATCCGAGCCGGCTCAGATGGGCGAGATATGGGCTGCCTGGTCTGCCCAGCCTTCATTCAGAGGCAGCATGGCTGGTGCTGGATTCCTCGGGCTGCATCTGATCGCACTGCCCTTCTTATCTGTCAGTTAAGTGCGCTGGCTCCCCTCGATCCCTCTATCTAATCTTCGGCACTCCACGCTAGCCCCGTTCTCAGCACATCCTCTTCATCCATTCGATTTTTCCTCGATACTACCCAATACTACTCAGAACTACTCAGCGCAATCTGACCGGAAAGGGCCACGATCAATATTACCCTTTTATAATCCTTTTGATCCACCACTACCCAATTTCCGTGATCACAACGCCATCCGACTCTAGCAAGGGGCATCAACAACAACATCCCGCCTTGCAGCGACAACAAACCACCGGTGTTCAATCACAACTCTACCCATACAGAATACAAAATGGCCCTCGTGCGAGACCCCTACTTTTGGAAGCGGTTTTCTACCGCCGTCCACCAAGATGACGACGCAAAGACGCAAAGCCAACTCGATCTCGAACAAGCAGTAAAAAAGTACGTCTCTCCACTTCCCCTGCATCCCTCACATTTACATCCTGACTAACCGGTTCCAGAGAGCCTGATGGGTGGCTCGAGCGTGAAAGGCAAAAGCGCAGACGGTCGCTTATCTGCGGATTTATCATCTTCTTCTGCATCGTGTTAGCCGTAACTGGCGGTGTCATTGTGTGGTGGCTAGCCAAGCACAACTGGCTTCAGACACCGGAGCCATAAGGGGAAGAGAAAAACAGAAAACAGCATATTTGTTTATGATTAATTTTGGCGACTTGCACATTGTCGAAGATTTGCATTTCTAGCGACCGTTGGCGTTGGAATTTGGAGATATACCCGCCGCACCTCCAGCGGCACCCAGTTGGACTGGAGATGGTTTATATAGATAAGATTAACTGAAAATAATACAATATACGAGATTTCTATACGATGTTTACAACTTTCCTGATTGCTTATCATCTTAGTGGGCTTCTCTGAGGGGCTGGTGGGTACTTCCAAGGTTATCATAAGTGCTGTAGTGCTCAGTATGGCCAGTCCTTATCAGGCAGCTGGACCCCCAAGCCGGTAGTAGTTAGAGTAAACAAATCAGCATAGACTGGATATCACAATCAAAGACTCCTATTCGCTGTCAAATCAATACCACGTAATTGATTATCCCTCGAATGTAGGCAGCCCGGTTAGAAGCGGACTAAACACCGCTGGCAGCTGAGACAGCCTCGGGCTTATCGCCTTCCCCACATTCGCATCTTCCCCGCACATCTTCGTCTCGTCTCTTTCCTCCTCATCCTCCCTTCGTTAAAGGGCACTCTCCCCCAGTTGCTTGCTCACTGCAACACCAACTATGTTTCCTCCATTCGACTACTTCCAGTACCGCCGCGTACGGTAAGTCTTCCCCTAGGCTGGTTGCATCCCATTGCAGCATCCCATCTAACCGCCCACCAGCAATCAGAAACAAGCGGACCGCACCGCCCGTTTCGCCTCATTGCCACACCAATACCACCAGCACATTACAAAGGCCGACAAGGAGATCCTTGACCAGCCAATTGAGGAGTTAGTCCGCGATGTTCAGGACAACACCACCTCTCCCCAAAACGTGCTCCGCACCTACGGCAAAGTCGCCGTGCGGGCACAAAAGCGCACCAACTGCATCACGGAACTACTGCTTCCCGAGGCAGAATCTTGGCTGGAGTCCGATATCAACTTGAAGGGTCCCCTAGCTGGAATCCCAGTCTCTCTCAAAGATTCAGTGCATGTCAAAGGCTTCGACACGACTCTCGGCTACTCGGCACTCGCCAATAACCCAGCGCAGGAGGATGGGCCTATGACGAAACTGCTGAAGGATGCCGGTATGTACCCTACGACTCTTGACTGTGAGCAGCGCTAATTAAATTGCAGGAGCTGTACCCTATGCGAAGACCGCATTGCCTATTACCTTGCTCTCCTTCGAGTCTGCCAATGGTCTCTGGGGCCACTGCTTGAACCCCCATGTCCCAGGCTACTCACCCGGTGGCTCAACTGGCGGAGAGGGTGCACTCTTAGCCCAGGGTGGGCGTATCGGAATTGGCTCTGATGTTGCTGGATCAGTGCGTGTGCCTGCTGCGTGGAGTGGCATCTATTCGCTCCGCTGTAGTACAGGCCGCTGGCCCAAGGCCGGCGTCAATACCAGCATGCCGGGCCAAGAAGGCATCCCGAGTGTTTTCAGCCCGATGGCTCGTACCCTGAACGATCTGACCTACTTCACTCGCGCAATCATCGGCATGCAGCCTTGGAAGTATGATTATTCTGTACATCCCATCTCATGGCGCGGAGACCTTGAGACCGAAGCACAGAGCAAACCTCTTCGCATCGGATTGATGAGCAACGACGGTATGTCCAGGATCACCAGAATGGTGATACCCTCAGTTCTAACAGAGTGACTCTCCAGGCGTCGTCCCTCCAACCCCAGCCATCGAGCGCGCCATCGCAACCACCGTCGCAGCCCTAACCGAAGCCGGCCACACCGTTTCAGAAATAACGCCTCCTCCCAACGCAGACCCCTTCACCGGCCTCAATCTCGCATCCCAACTCCTAAACTCGGATGGATGCCACCACTTCAACTCCAAACTTCGTAGTTTCGAGCCCTCCGACCCGGGTGCAATCCAACTAAGCCGCATAGCGCACCTCCCCCGACCTGTTCGCTATCTCTACTACCTCTATGTACGCTATATCAAACGAGACAAAGTCCTTGCAACCCTAATCCGAAACTTCGGTCCCAAATCCTCAGCCCAACTCTGGACTCTAACTGCAGAGCGCGAATCCTTCCGCGCAACCTGGCACAAATGGTGGGATGGCGAAACCCAACAATTCGACTTCATCCTGTGTCCCGCCAACGCAACGCCCGCTCTTCCACACAAAGCCATGCACGATGCCGTTTCATCGTGCGGCTACACGTTCCTGTGGAACTTACTTGATTACTCGGCCGGTGTGATGCCGGTTGGCCATGTGGATGCTGTGCGTGATGCACTTGTTACGCCTTACAAGACGGCGCTGAGGCGACTGGCTGCGGATAATTCTATTGCGCGTGGAGCGTGGAAGCATTATGACTCCGGCAAGATGGCTGGTTTACCTACTGCGGTGCAAATTGTTGGTCGACGATGGCAGGAGGAGCAGGTTTTGGGTTATATGGCTGCGGTCGAAAAGGCGTTGGAGTCGTATATTGATCCGGCGACGGGGGAGAGTGGGAGGTATTCTTTGCTGGAGATTGATTAGATGTCTCAAGTAGTTGAAACTGGATATTAATTCTATTCACCCGATGCATCTCGCATTATTTACTATTTACGTAGTGTAGTGTAGGTAGTTGACAACTCCATCAACTCCACTGCTCAACCTGTCTACGCCCAGTCCATACACTCTGGGTCCCTGACAAATAATGGTTCCAAAGAATCGCCCGCACTAAACAAGCTCTTGGACCTCGTATAAGTCCCACAGTGCAGCGGGGCAGACTAAATCAGCAACCAATAGCCTATAACCAGACACGCGAATCACCAAGCCCACACCACTCCATCCACTATCCTTCTGTACGCGAATGTACCTGAGGAAAAAGAGCTTGCGTCTGTGCCACCCACCACCACAGCGGATTACAGAGCCATCTGCAAGAGGGTCGCACGCACCAAACCTTGTCTGGTGACAAAGCAGTGCGTCGTAGCCATTAGCAAGCAGTGCGATTGGCGGCTACAAAGCGCGGCGATCGACGGGCGTTTCGCTTACGCTGAAATGCTGCAGGGCCCGGCTTATTGTTGGACTTGCCGGGGGATGTTGGTTAGTGTTGGTGAGTGTTGGTTTGGGCAGGGTCTCGGCTGGACAGCGGGGCATTTTTGACGTCTCCGCAAATCGTCGTGACCAGGGATCGGCGGTGCCAAAATTCCTGTCAGTCGCAGCTGCAGCTGCAGCTGTAGATCCACGAGGCTGCGCTTGTTCGGTTGGGTTGGATTGGGAGAAGATAGCTGCGCAGGGGAGGCTGCGCAGGCTGGATCGATCACCTCCAATGGCTGCATCTGCATCTGCTGGACCTGGAAATGGACCTCTCTGCTGTTCTGTATCCTGGGAAATGAAACCCCGCTCTACTCGTCTCTGGCTTTAGCGTCGGGCTAGGCCACCTTGTCCATTTGTCAGTAGCGCGCGACAATCGTATTGGATGTATCGAACCGCGGAGCAATGGGTGATCATGTAGGTTTCGTTAGGATTGGCCTGCTGCTGCGGACATCTTTTCCCGCAGGGTTGATCATGGCCAATGCGACGGTAGAAAGTTGAGGTTGAGGGCAAACTGGCCCGGTCTAATGCGACGCTAGAGGATGGTCCACCGAAGTCAGGAAGGCGTACAGCTCAACCGCGTTAGATTGACGAGGTGACGAAGTGAAAGTGACAAATATGACAAAAGTGAAGAGGAGGGGAGCAGAGATGAGGAGAAGCGAGATCTGCGTAGGATGGAAGGTGTAAACTGTAAGTCACGGGGTCACCTCTTTGTCGCTTCTTCTCTTCTCTTCGCTTCTTCTCTCCTTTAATCCGCCACTCCTCCGCCTCCGGGCGTTTCTCTCCTCTTCCATTTTCTTATCGTCATCTGTCTAGTCGATCGCTTTAGTCGGCAGTGTATCCTGGTTACGATCATTCATCTCCCTCACTCGCAGGATGCCGATCCTGTTCTGCAGCATTTCTCGCCCCCGCCGGTGACCGGGTTCCGAGGAGAATGGCCTCTAAGAAGAAACAAAGCGGCATTCGAAAAAAGGATGGCATTCATTTCGTGAATGCTAGGCCTGCCTCTGAGACCGAGCGATTGAAAGCGCAACGCCTGGTGCGGGCGCATGTAGGACGATGGATCTCCGACCAGACTAAGGATCGCGCGACAGGCGCAGCCTCGCCCTCGGCGTCAGCGTCAGGGTCAGTGTTAATGCCAGGGCCAGGGTTAGGGCCAGCACCAGGATCAATATCGACGGCATCGACCCCGACTCCCCCGACTACCACACGCCATGGTCGAGGCTTGGTCTCGCTGCCGACCGCCGACGACTCTTCGTTTACACTAGTTTCGCGTCCCTCGCCCAATGCGACCCGCCACGCCTACGCGCCGACTCCACGTCGATATCCCAACACCTCTGACCTTCGACCACGACCGTCTCGTGAATGGCATCCTTCTCCATTTCCCCCGTCCCACGCCAGCGATAGTAGCGATAGTAGTGATGATGCGCAAAGCCCGGGTCACTTCACGGAACCACTGGCCGTCGTCCCCTGGCACGAGGTGTCCCGCATCGAACCCCAGATTTCCGGCTTCTTCGATCCCTTTGGCACATATCCCACGGAATTTTCTCCCGATGTCGTGGACTCTTGCGAGACATATTGTTAGTATTGGCGGCTTCTGGTTGAGGATAGAACCCACTAATATATCTCACTAGTGTCGACGGTATTATGGCCCGGACTCATTCCCAGAACTGGTCGCGTGAAAAAGGCCGGCGAAGCTTGGTTTCCACTTTCATTGTCGGACCCTGCCCTTTTCACGGCATTTATGTATGGGTCGCTCTGTCACCAGCGTGTTCAATGGCTCAACCATACCACCCCGAGTTCCAGCTTTGGTCCGAAGCAACAACGTATCCTTCAGCTGTGCGAGATCGAAGCCATCAAGTTGATCAATGTGGCTATGCAGGACCCCGCTCGCCGTGTTAGTGACGCGGTCCTTCTCAGCGTGATTTGCATGGCACATCATCAGGCAATGGATGACACTTTTAAGCGGCAACTCCCCACTCCGTTTAAAGCACCCTTCCAAAGACTACAATGGCTCAATGTCTACGGCTGCCTACCGCCTAATATGATTCATATCCAAGGGCTGGTGCAGTTGATCATCATGCGCGGCGGGCTGAAGAATATCAAAACGAACGGGCTGGCGGCCACTATCAGTTTGTGCGTTACGTCAACAATCGGATAGACCATCCGCAAATGCTAACTCTCCTCCAGTTCTGACTTATTCACCGCCAGCGTGCTATGCACAAAACCCGGTTTCGAATTCTGGCCCGTGGAGGAGTCTCGCTACGGCATCAGTCTCCAGGCCCTCCTTGGCTTCAATCAGACTGACATTGATCGTGGTTTGGGCCGACTCCGCAGCATCGGAATTACCCCCGAAATGGCAGAAGCCTTCCAAGCTGCCCACGCCTACATCAACATCGTGCGAGCTAGTCTCACGACAGGCTACAACGTCTCGTTACTAGCAGACCAACGCAATCTAACCCACTATACAATTATGTCCCTTCCGCCAGCAGCAGCAATCGCCCATCAATTCGCCCACCCCACACACGCAACCACCTATGAAGCATGCCGGCTCGCCTGCTGGATCTTCACTGTCGGCGTCATTTTCCCTGTTCCCGCACAATGCACACCGTTGGGAAGTCTAGCGAAGCAATTACAGGGCGTCCTTTGTGAGCCATCAGCGTCGGCCTTGTGGTCTTCTCCGTCTTGCCGAATCCCATTACTATGGATCCTGATGCTGGGCGGCATCGCCGCAACAGAAATGCCCGAACGACCTTTCTTTGTATCGGCCTTTGGACAAAGTGCTAGGAAAAGTGGGATCACCACTTACCGTGGCGTAAAGCGGGTCTTCGAGATGATGCTTTGGTATGACATGGCCTGCGACGAATCAGCCCAGGCTTTGTTTTGCGAAGCAACTACACCGTCCGAGGGACAAGTTTGAGAGCGGTGCTCTTCTCTCGGAAGTGGTCTCCCGAATATATGCCCCTGTGCGCCACCATATACACCACCTACACGCGCCATGGCTGTCTGGCTCGAAATACTTCAGCTAAATGAAGATCAATATACTGATTTCTCATCGGCTTGACCCCATTAAATAGTGCAAAATCTGACATGTCCATATTGATACCATGAATGAAATGAACATGACTCCACCCAACAAGGAGATAGTTTCCAAAGGCAAGCGTAGGTTAAGTTGCATCAAGCAGGAACTAGGAACTGTTGTCCGCAGAGTAGTGATAAATCAGCGACTACATTGCTCAAGGGGCCATCATGGGCTGATGGGTCTGGGCCTTGGGCTCTTCCTACCCACCTAACTATGGGCTATGGCGAGGTCTACACATGACAACCTTCATCTGTATTCGCGACCACCACAATTGCAGGAGACCAAATCCTGCTGCTGGGCGTCTTTTGATGTTTTATGGCAGTGAAGGTGCTCCTTGCGCCGATAACTAGCATTACAGCCAGGTAAATGACATTGACCCCTGAACGCCTCGTATCAGTCGTATCCGGAGGGATCCGAAGGATTCTGGCGGAACTCAATTTCGCTGCCGAACCCTTCCATTAGTTGAAAATCAAAAATCGGCCCTTACAACCACTTCACGCAGATAGCCTGGCAACGGAATGAATATGAGTGGGCCTTGCCGAGGTTTTCGTGGCTATTAGGGTTGCCGAGTGACCCCTTGGCCGCCCACCGGCCGCCCACCGGCTCCCACCCCTTCTAAGCTCTGGGGGAAATGTGGGACACAATTGACACTTGACATTCGAGAGTTTTGCGCGATACCTAGAAATTAGACAAAGAGATGTGACGAGTAGGATGTCTAATTAAATGAATTGTAGCAAAAAACATTGGAATGGTAGATGTATAGTTATGACAAGATCGTCATTGGTTTGCGTAGCCAGCGGGAGGCCGGTAGTCTTGGTCAGATTCGGTCAGATTCATAATCGGAAATCTACTAGTTAGTATAAATCATGACTGTTGAACTGACGTCAGTCCCTTTTTAGTTCGTAGATCATTGACTAACACCCCCCCAAAAAATGCCTATAAATATTCAGCAAACTCCCCGATACCCCTTCATTGAGCTAGTTATACGTTTATCTCTCTATACCTCACAATCATGTCTCCTTCCATCTTGATCGTCGGTGCGACTGGCAACACCGGCCGAGCTGTCGCTCAAACATTGCCAAGGTTGCTTGAATCAAGCGGCACTTTGTCCGATCATCGCATTATTGCTCTCACTCGCTCCTCGGCCAGTCCAGTGGCACAAGAGCTTGCTAAACTTCCTGGGGTTGAGGTGATTGAGCAGAACTGGGTGGA
Source organism: Penicillium sp. G339 (assembly GCA_027569595.1). Taxonomy (NCBI): domain Eukaryota; kingdom Fungi; phylum Ascomycota; class Eurotiomycetes; order Eurotiales; family Aspergillaceae; genus Penicillium; species Penicillium sp. G339. The sequence goes on from JAPDFJ010000031.1 coordinate 343,813, forward strand.
AATTACTGTCGAGTGGCTCCGCAAGCACCAAGTCACCAGAGCTTTTATTGCATCCCACAATGAGCCCAACCAATTCGCCGAGGAGTCGACATTCCACCTGAACGCCCTTAACGCTGGCATTAAGTATGTTGTGCGGATCTCGACCACGGCGGCGAATGTCCGTCCCGATTGCCCTGCCTACTATGCACGCCAGCACTGGGCTATCGAGGCTCTCCTCGGCTCACCCGAGTTCAACAACCTACAGTGGACGTCTCTTCAACCTAACGTCTTTTCGCCACTTATTATGTCACCTGCTGCGGAGTTCATCAGAAAATACCGTAAGACTGGAGAGCAGGACACTCTTCGGTTGATGCTGTCTGAGGATGCGCCTGCTGGCATTATCGACCCTGATGAGGTTGGAGTTATTGCAGCTTATCTCTTATCTCAGGATGATACTTCTGCGCACAACAAGGCCAAATATGTCCTAAATGGACCCGAGGACATTACTGGAAAGAAGGTTGTCGATATGATTGAGCAGCACATCGGTACACCTGTCAAGGATGTTAGCTACAAAGACGTCTCGTTCATCGACATGCTTTATGAGTACCAGTACGCGGCAACCAAGCAATCAAAGAACGTCATTTACTCAATTAAGCAGGCTCCTGAGACAGCGTGGGAAGGGAAATGCTCGACTTCTACATCCAGCAAGGAGATCCTGGAGCTTGCTGCTCCAAAGCGCACACCTGCTGATACCTTGAAGTCTCTACTGGAGGGGTAGAAACTGATACTGGTGCATGTTCCATCCTGATGATGTCTGATGCCTGAAGCCGTCGGGATGCTTCATCATCTCCGATTGCTGTTCTGTTTGCTTCTTTGTCTTGGTTGATGATTAGATAGCGTCGTTAGAAGAATTGACTTCCTGTTCTTCTCCTTCTTCAATCAACTACATTTAGTCAGATCTGAGTACATACGGTAGCCTCAACAGGTTATGGGACCCTCTTTCCTTTATCGCTTCATTACAGGACAAAGTAAAAAGGATACGTTGGCCTGGAAACACTCACAAATGCTAACTTATCTACAACTTCTATAGGGACTTCATAAATATCCTACTAATTGCTTCCATTAGTGTAGCTCAGAATTTCACCCTAGAACGCTGCCTAGAGTAAACGTACAATAGCTTTACCAATATTCCCCATCGCTAGGATACTGAATGTCTTTCTAGCCAAAAGAACCCCTAATATAGACTCTCTATGCACAAATTTATGACCTATAACTTAACGGGAGTAAATGTGCGGAATCATGCGGGCTATGCTTGAGACAAGGCCCAGCCTTAATTCCTTGAATGCTTAAGCATTCACGCCAGGAGTGTTGAAGACTCTAACACCATGGCAAATATATAATTCATTGTCAACCTTATCCAAGCCCACTCCTTGCTTTCCAATAACTTGAAGTCGAGGGGACGTAGCAAGAAATCGAGCATGATGTGGCCTTTAATGCGAATGGCAACTTCTTGCGAGATATAGTGATGGCTCTGGGGCTGGCTAAATGGAGACCCCATTTTCACTATATGGACACCCTGCTGCCTACCCAGTTATGAGTAAGTTTTTGTCTCAAATGCAAGCTGAAAGTCTTCGGATATCTCTTACCAGTTGGGTGCTGGGGAGAGCTACTGAGGTAGCTACCCTATTAGATACTCCAGTACCTGACCATTCTAAGTACTTCTTAAAATCCCAGAAGTAAAATTATTTAGGTACTAGTAATAAAAGCAGAATTGTCATACAGACTAGGTAATACAGTGACGATCCCTTACTTTATACGGAAGGGGGTTGTCCATATAGCGAGTTTGTGGTGTCCATTTAGTCTCAGCCATGGTTCTGATGAGCCCTTACTATATACGAAAGGGAGGCGTATATTTATACGGCCTCGTTCATAAATTGAATACCGGTTTTTATTAAGTAGGAAGTCATTCTTTGGTAATTTCAAATTTGGTAAATCTGGTAAATCTGCTACAACTAGGTAAAATATGGGGTACTCTTAAGTTTTAACACTGCCCGCTTAAACCATATCCATGACAAATGAGGCTCAAAATATTAGCGTGAGAGTCATCAATAATTCAATCAAGGATGCCACATCCGGCATTAGCGCCAGCGCAGCCTGCAAGGCGGGACGCAAAGAATGCAGAAAGGAGGGCTCGAGGCCTTGGCGAACAAAAGAAGAGAGTTTGTGATTCGTGAAGACGCGAATCTGGGCGCGGGTGCTCTCTCCTTCGGCCGGCAAGAGTCCAAGTCCAAAACGGGCCCAGATCCCCTCCTAGCTTGTTTCATTTCTGAATCTGGCGATTTACGAACGGTCGGGCCTCGAAGCGGTTACTTTGGGAACTGTCCCTGTGATTTTGGGTTCATGCAGATCAGCGGGTTCGTGGTTACCTCGTGGTTGGTCGATGATTTCTCCCTTGGAAAGCCATACAGCTATGGAGAGACATGCCAGAAATTCTGCGTCTGGATTGATGCTGCGGGTGGCATGTGATGAAGCTAGTTTCCTTTCTGAAAAGCTGTGTCATTTATAGAAAATGCCTTGGTTGGTGCAAGTAATGCAGCATTGCTCTGGGGATATGATTTTCGAGTAGTTCTGCAGCTAGAGATCGGAGCATTCATGTGCAGAAAATAGAGGAAGAAAAAGGGAAAGGAAATAAAGGAAAAACCACTACAGCATCATGGAATTGTTTTGTTTCAAATACGCGTTGCCTAGGGGTGGGATGGCACTGTCGCATATTACAATTCCATCAACACTTTTCCAAAGGGGGCCATGTGTTTTCCATGGGTGCCATGCTCCTCCCACAGGGAGTTTCATTGAGTTCCAACAGACATGCTAGAAGTTAGTGTCTGTTAGAGCTGCGCGGCCCGGGACGCTCGCGGGTAGTGAAGCTAAGTACATACCCCACGCGACAGCACATGTAGATGCAATTTCACGCTACATCAGATCCACTATACCTGAATAGTCCATTGGAGCCTACCTAGGGGATTCTGTGACGTTGGATGATCCTCAAGCTTTCAGCCTTGACCAGCTGGATGGGACTTGCTTCCCCGGTTCCGCCGTCTCTAGCCCTTGAGCACTCTTAACGTATCCGATTCGTCGGCTTGTCGATCGTCCTGATTTCATGGGCTGTCAATGGCCCCTGGTCCCAGCATTCTTCTGCATGAGGAATCGATCTGATGTGTTTTTGCAGCTTTAACTTAAACATAATTTGAGGAGTGGAGCTTTCTTCTGGTCATTGTCATGGTGATTATTTAAACTCGGGGTTTCCGATCGAGCTTTGGTTTCTTCTCTTCCCAGATATCATACTCTCCGCTATCCAACGAATCTAATCTTCCAACGTGCTTCCAATACCCACCATTCGTGCAACTGTCTGCACCATGGCAACCCCCTCGCACAACTTCTGCCCAAACCATCTACCTATGCCGTCAAATGATGACGCCTGGGACTCGAGCTACCCAGACGTCGCCTGGACCAATACACCTTCTTATCCCACGCCAGGAATGGCGGCCGGGCCACACTGGATACACCAGGCTTCACATAGCAACTCGAGCTCGGACAAACAGCCCATCCCAGCCTCGCCTTGCTCCAACCCAACGATCACACCCCCCTCATCCTATCATCCGAATTGTATACCCTGGCCGGTCGGGAGCCCAAACGGTTACATCGTTCCTGATGCACACAACACGGCATGTCACTCCAATCCTCCTCCACTAAGCACTCCGATGGCTCGGGTTTCGTCATTCCACTCGTCCCCAGAAGAATCTTCCGACTCGCCAAATTGTGATACATACATTCATGGCATGGGAGCACATTCGCGTCAAGCATCGGGCATCGAGTATGTCTTCGCATTCATATTGTCATAATTCCTCTTCCCTCTCTACAACGTTGTCTTACATGATCCAGTGCCAACCATTTCGGTCGATACAAATGCCACTGGGAAGGTTGCACATACACCGGGGCCTTTTCTCGACAAACTTGTCTCTGGCGACACATCAAGTCTACTCATGTTTCCCCTGAAGAATTCAAGTGTCCTGCGCGCGACTGTAAAGAGGCCTTCGGTCGCAAGGACAAACTTCAATCGCACATGCGACTTTATCATGTTACCCATGGCAAATCGGAGCAGTGCTCCTGTCATTCCTAGACTACGCTGTGGTTCTCCCTTTTTTTCATTGTCGACTTTCTCTGTTTTCGCATCCATTGATTGGTTTGCCTCCTTCGGAAATATTTAAAAACATCCATACTCTTCCTTTCGTCTATTTTGCATGGAGTCCAGTGTTGGGTTTGATTTAGGTGTCGGGGACTCGAAACAATAGGTTAATGGGTTAATGCAGGTCATCACAGATTAACGTTGTGTTTTTTTTTCACGGGAATATAGCACCCAGTGATATCAAAGGTATATTTTTGTAGACTCTGTACCCACTGCAGCCTGAGGTGATTCTCCGCGAAAATGCAGTGTAGCTAATAATCTAATATTTAGAACAAATAACCTGCCTTTCTAGCTGTAAGGATGCTACTATGTCTCTGAGGCCTGCAGCTTCATTCGATTAGGTCTATCTACCGTGGATCTCGGACTGCAAATTGATTTTGCAGTTTGCCTCACGATTCAGGCAAGAATAGCTTGGCGCCTAGAGGTCACGGCAAGCCGAAAGTCGCCACCGCGTTGTTTTTGGCGGACAACTCTTTCGTCTTTTTGTTTCGGTATTGGGTGATTTGTAGCCAAGATAGTTTCTGTTTATTCCAAGCACCTGCAATGATCAAAACATTTTGGAGAGACATGGCGTGCACAGAAACTCAAGCTGAGTTACGTAACAAGATTTGGACAAGTGGGTCCGAGGAGATTTCTTCATCTACAGTTGATTCCACGGCATCGCCTCCCTCGCTTAGACCGCCAAAGTGCTTGGCAATAATATTCGGATTACACACAATAGAAGGTAGTGCGGATCTGAAGAAATCAGGTACTTTTGATGTATGTAGTTGTGGTTTCCGGAGTAATGGAATGAACGAGTTAGGTTGGCAGGTCGAGGGGAACTATGAAGGCTCGGATCTGGACCGAACGTAGAATTTTAACTCTTGCTCGCGTGGTTTGGGGCTGTCAGGGAAGGTCCCGCTGTCGCGGCTGCTGATTCTCGATCACGCCATCGCGCCTCGCGATTTTTTGCCGTGGTTTTCCAATATCATTTTCATGGCTCGCCCGGCTTCCCCATTTAATATCTCGCGGGGGTCTTGCTTTTCTCTTTCTATACCTCACTGTCACCGGAAGGCGTTGGGATACTATAATCAACATGGGTTCAACAGCGGCTGAGCAAGAAGTGAGGGACGTACCCGCTGAGACTGTTGAGACGCAAGTCTCGCAGCCGGGTCGTCTGCGATCTGTGTTCCGATCGATTCCCTTCCAGATCACCATTGCCAGCGCTGTTTCTTTCACTGCCCCGGGAATGTGGGATGCTTTGAATAACCTGGGAGCCGGCGGAGCTGCAGAGCCATATGCAGTCTCCGGAGCCAACGCTCTTGTCTACGGACTGTTTGCAGTCGTTTGTGTGATGGCTGGAGCTATTAACAACCGGATCGGCCTGCGCTATGGTCTGGCTCTGGGAGCTATCGGTTACCCCATCTACGGTGGTGGTTTATACGCCAACAGTTACTCCGCTACTACGTGGCTGATGTTCTTCGGATCTACCTTGTGTGGTATCTCTGCTGGTTTCTTCTGGGCTGCGGAGGCAGCTATCATCATTGGGTATCCCAGCCCGAAGGACCGTGCTTTCTACCTCGGTATGTCATTCGAGCCCTCACACCCTACCTCTTCTATAAACTGACTTCTTTCTAGCCATTTGGCAAACTGCGAAGGCCGCCGGTCCCATTGTCGGCGGTGCCATCAGTCTCGGCCTCAACGCCCAGAACTCCTCCAAAGGCACCGTTAGCACCGGAACGTACATCGTGTTCATCGTGATTATGTGCCTTGGCCTTCCCATTTCTCTTTTGTTGAGCCCCGCCGAGAAGGTTCAGCGCAAGGATCGCTCCTTGGTTGTTGTTCACAGGCAGGCTACATGGGCCGCCGAGTTCAAGGCCGCTCTTTCGCTCTTCAAAACCCGACGAGTTCTCCTGCTTCTGCCAGCATTCTTCATCAGCTACTTTTACAATGGCTTCATGAGTACGTGGGTGACCAGTTACTTCACTGTTCGCGCCCGTGCTTTCAACTCATTCTTCACCAACTTCGCTGGAATTGCCTCTTCCTTCTTGATCGCCGCTCTTCTCGACCGCCAATCCATTTTCATCAAGACCCGCGCCCGGATCGCTTTCATTTCAATCATTGTTATCCTTACCGGCACATGGATTTGGGCATCGATTTTGCAGAACCAGTTCTACGGTATGCCCGAGGCTCCTCTCTTCGACTGGTTCAAGGGTGGTTTTGGAAAGACCTACACACTGGTATTTTTCTGGCAGTTTGGAGGACAGGCTTTTCAACAATTCCTCTACTGGCTGGTCGGACAATACAGCACCGATATCTCTTCACTTTCGTACCATACTGGTATTCTTCGAGGAATGGAGGCTCTGGGCCAGACCGTTGCATGGGCGATGCAGTCGGAGGGCAACGCCAATCACTTCGTTAGTATTGGCTTGAACTTCGGGATCACTCTTCTTTGCGTCTTCCCTACTTGGCTTGTCCTTTCCGATTTAGAACACAGTCATGAGGTCACTGTCACTGCAGAGGACCTGCAAGACGATGTCACCAAGCCGGTTTAATCTGCATTCTTGCATGGCGTTGGAGTGTGACTGTATAAAAAGAGGAATTTAACATCCTCTCATGGTTTTCATTTTGTACTTATAGAGCGTTTAGACATTTCAACATATACCCCAGTCTATAATATTAGTTACATATCTCATCGGAGTACGATATCAAATGTCTCTTTCATTTCAATACATGTAGAATATATATGCTGGAGTGAAAGGGCTTTCTTGAATGGCCTGCCAAGTGTCAGTATAACATCGTACTTGTCTCCAAAATGATGAGAACCTTTGCTCGGAGTCTACTATACACTGAGCACAATTCGAACCGGGGTGGCAGGATTAAAATAGAGTCAAATGGTTCCACAACATAGGCGCCAATCAAATATATACTCGTTAGTGAATCTAATCGGGGTGGACTTTTTGATATCGTTTTCGTCGAGGCGGGTTTGAAGAAAGTTGGGCGCGCAGCTACGGACTCGGGTGCCTGTACCCTGGCTCTATTTTGACCAAGTTGGACTTTCTCACCCGGAATGGGTAGAAACGTGGAAAAGAAAACCGGTAAAATTTCGGAGCTTACTATGGTAGGCGAGAAATAGACTCGCTATGTCTTCGATCGCCCTGTGTTAAAGAAAAACAGCATTGATTCGTTCAAGTTCTTCATGCATAGTAAGAATACGACCCGTGTCACCGAGCGCAGGGGACCCACTATTAAACAAAAGGAGGACATCATTTTTAAGTCCAATACTTATAATTCTTATCTTCTTGTATTTTTCTCCGATTCCCAGTTTTCTGTCATTGTCCCGCCATTGTATGATGGACAACCAGCGCTGGCATTTCCGAAAAAGACGTACGGACTCTGTCAAGATCGGTTTATGGAATGACGAGGTCAAAAACCTAGCATTTACGCAACTGTAGATGCCATCAATGGCGTGGCATGGATTCGAACAAAGCATCTACTCAATCCTGGAATGGTCGAAATCGCATTCCGAGATAAGAGTCCACTGCCCCCAAGCATTCCATAATGCTAAATACAAATTCATGGCCACACCCGAGTTGTGAACAACGTACTTTTCCAACCCGTGCGGACATATTGACAAAGAACTTCTTAGAAATGCAATAACCTATCGAAAGGACACGTTTGCACCATATGAAGTTCTAAAACTTGGATTATTATACAGGTCTCCCTTTACATTCATAGTTCCAGAAAAGGCTTCAATCCCCGCGTGTAACGACGGAGACAATGGTTGGAGAGTTCAGAGTGATCCATCTGGCTCTCCCGCCTACGATCGGGAGTTGTCAACAGGGTGCCGAAAACCCAGAAGCCGACGGTCTTTGCCCTTGCAATCTCAGAATCAGCTATGCTATTGAGGCAACGATAGCGAATGAAAGAATAGGGGATTTTGAATCGAAGGGGGCATGGAATTCTGCCAGAAAGTCCATTGGTGTGATTCCCACACCGGGAAGAAAAATGGTTCAGAATGCTTGCAATGTTTCATATCGGAATATAGAGAAGATGACCATTTCATCAAGTAGCCTGCAGATACCATTGAAATTCAAATGTCAACAGAGAATACAAAGCTCTCGATGGCCGCCTGTTGGGTAGGATTTGATTTCCCCGGCAGACACCCCCGGCAGATACTACCACATCTACCCAACCCTTTCATCGATACGAAATTTTAGCTGCTAGATACTTGTTTGGTGCACCGGTCGTATAGCCCTTCGCCCAGGTAGGTGTTGGAGTAGTGAAGTCAAATTTTTACACAAATTACTCAAATCATTTCTTTTGAAGAAACAATTCAACTGAGGATTGCAGCCGGGGTATGGCTGTGATGTGGAGAATTGTTTCACCTGTAGATAATTGTTGGGGTTTCTATCTAGATGTTTAAGAATACAAAAGTATACATTTTATGAATCCAAATGCTCACCCGTTACAAAGGCCGCTAGAGATAGTTGACCGAGAGCAATAATTTGCTAATCCAACAAGATCTCCATACTTGAGTGTATTCATAGTCGCTGCAAATTGATCCGCACCAGGCGAAATTGTCAATATCATTGCCGAATGGGTATCCGGATTCGATTCGAAGTGCTCACGAAGCACCATAGTCAATGGCGAAGACCGATAAGGAATGCGTGCTGCAGCAAGCGCCCTAGCCCGGATAACCTCTTTGAGGGCGAGGAGATCAGTATTTATTTGTCTCCCCTGTTGCTTCTCTTGGGGCGATTGTTTGCTAGCATTTGTGTTTGAACTAGAAGCAAATTCGGCTCCGGCCAAATCCACAAAAACAAGCTTGCCACCAATACATTGATGTACCTGGGCGGTAGCTGCGAACACATCTGACACATGCGCCTCCGCCTTTTTGATCGATGATTCGAAATCTGCTTTCATCGCTTCGGCAGCATCGATGCGTTGCTGATCAATCTGATAATCAGGATTCGGGACGTAGTTACCGTCTCCCGTCAAGATAATGCCACGCGATTGTTCTTCGATGTAAATATCTGTGGCCACTTTGCCAACTGGTACGAGTTCAGAATGTCGGTCAATGACTTCATTTCTCGCATGGAGCAAGTCTTTTGTGATTATTTCCAACTCCATGATAGCATGTGTTCGTGAACTTTGGTCGTGCACAGATGATGTCGCGGTTTTTCGGTACCTTAGTCCCTTTTCTAGCTCCTGTTGCAGCTGGTTGAAACTCCAGCATGACTTAGTGACAATTGGACGAACCCGGACATTTCCGTTCTCCAGCATCTCAGTCTCGCCACGAATATAGACACGTCCATCGGGACCCTCGCGAACAAAACACTCGTTTCCATCATTAAGCAAGTCGACAGCCTTGTTCTTTCTCAGCTCATAAACACGAAGACCAAGGCCGAATTGGCTTTCAGTATTCTCTGCGTTGATAGTGTCGAGCGCTGTTGCCAGTTGACGAGCAGCTGCCAGGCATAACCCAAACTGATCATTGTGTTCGAAGTCATAACCGATCATTGTGTGAGTCTTTCCGCTTCCCGAATGACCATATGCGAAAAAGTTGCAAGATTTACCACGCAAAACATCCGGAATGACTGGTGCAACCACTTTATCAAAGACAACATGATTATTCTCATCAGGCTCGAAAACTCCATTATACGAGAACCCGCTTTTCCAGGACTGTTCGCGTCCTGAGAACGATTTGGTTTGGCGTGTCAAAGAGATTATGATGTTTGAATGTGACATGTCGTCGTTGTGGTGTGACTGGTGATGAATCTCGCCATTTGGTGGATCACTTGACTCTAGAGGTCGCCATCTGGCCCATACTTTGAATTCACCCATAAAAAACACGAATGCCAGTGGTATTTGGCAAGGGCCAGAATATCTTGACGAGTCCACCCTGTGACTAAATTGACTGTGAATAAGTTGACTAAGAATCAAAAAAATGTCAGAGGAGGTGAACGACATCTCTAATTGCGGGAGCTACTCAATTTAAACGCAGGCAGGCCCGAGAAAATACGGGCCCCCATGATCGCCCTAGAAACACCCTAAAGTGGCGTAGCGCGGTTCCTATTTCGGGGATTCGGGGATTTCAAAGTCCGTAGGATCACTTGACTCACTAGTATGTGGCTGTGGATCGGAATGGTCTGTCTGAAGGGGCTAACTTGAAGGACTTGAATACTAAGTTCTACTAGTAGTGATGGTATTGAAGCTGAATGTGACATTAACAGGGGAGAAACTAAAATCCTTGGAAGACCTCGGAAGGTCCGAGTCTGTCGATAGAGCTACAACCCCCGACATAAGTCTGATTACAACGCTAGTAGATTTAGCGCGTTTTTCCGCATCACCCCCAACAATCCTTCTTTTTTTTTTCTTCTCACAAGCACATAATGCGCCGATTCGGCCAAGAAATAAGCGGAAATCGTGGCAAGAATGCTGTATTATCTATTGAACAGCAAAGTGCTGTAATATATGCTGTTGAGAACGGTATATCTGCTATTAAGATCGCTACTGACTTTGGCATTACACGTAATATAGTATACACCATAATCAAGGGCTTTAAACAACACTAAATAGTCAAATCTTTACCTGGTATCAGTCGTCCTTAAATATTTACTCAATTAATATACTGGTATATATATCAACTTTCGCGCCGAATCCCTTAGTGGTCAAATAGAGAGCTTGCTGCTTATGCTCTAGGTCACTCTTCTGAAATCACTATTCGCCGTATTCTTTGATTATATGGTCTTCGGAAATATACGGCACGAAAGCGAATCCTTATTTTAGTATGAATAATATATATAAAGAGATTTTATATATTTATAGAAGAGAGATAACCTGTAATTATAGCTTCAAGATAATATCTTTTCGTTTAAATATAGTGTTCAACGAATAAATAATTTAAACGGTAGATATATTTTTAGATTTTATGGCGAGGCATATAGGCATGATCTTGTGGATATTAAGCCTTATATTAAAGATATTTAGTAGATAGCGTAGGCGGGTATCTAGATTAGTGATTATATAAAATTAATAATACTTAAGCAAGACTTATTTAGAGAGTATGGAATCTTTCGGCTCCGTACCGCATACTTAGTAAGTATCACGAATATATATATATATCTCCAATTTGAATAGACTTAACTGAGCCTGCCAGCCAGCAGTATGTCTACACTTCTTAGGCAAACATGTTGGAGATAATAATATTGACTAGGTACCGACAAGGAAAGCAAGAATAAGAGCGATAGAATCTGAACGAGACATAGCCTAAATCTTTCGAAAGCGGCAAAGAGAATCAACCAGATTCCAAGGAGAATGCGATGAATACAACGAAGCTACTTGCCCCCAGGAAAGAAAAAAATCCGAACTGGTGGTAAATTCTTCCTGCTTGGGCCATAAAGGACGTGGATTTATCAGTTTGAGCCATCGGTATGGCCGAATTATGTTTTGCTATGCCGCGATTTATTTCCAATAAGGAAGACGGACGTGACAAAAATGCCGTGACAGACAATGGCGCCCATTAAGGCTAAATTGCTTGAATTGAAAATACCTACTAGCCCCATGGAAGTTCGACATGGCAGCATCATAAGTTGACACATATAGTTGCCCCACATTGCCGACGGAGTAAGCCCCCTGGCGTACCTGGTGGGACCACCCTTAAATTCAGGCTAAAACAATGCCAAGAGGTGGGTTGTCTTGGACTGGCACGCCGGGATAATTCTTAAATAAGTTGTCGTCCGTTACGGATATGGGAATGATTCGCGTACCCTTATTCTGATCAAGTTTCACTTGATCAACCGTCCCCACCCCGATTTTGTATAAAACGACAAATTCTGACCTTCATGACAGCCGGGTTATATTGTTCGTTCCCAAATCTTTGCAATCCCCTTTGATAAATCCGTTTGCACCATTTTCCACAGTGCTGAAGATATTTCGTGAGAATGGTGAAAGTTCAGGTAGTCGTCTCGGCCATACTTGTCGCAGGCCAGGCCCTGGCGGGACCCCTTCAGTCCAGACAGGCCTCTGTCAGCATTGATGCCAAATTTAAATCCCATGGCAAAAAGTATCTGGGGACTATCGGGGATCAAGGCACATTGACCAAAAACGAGCAGAATCCAGCAATCATCAAGGCTGACTTTGGTCAACTCACTCCCGAAAACAGCATGAAATGGGACGCCACTGAACGTATGTCACCCTTCATCATCATTACCGCCGCATTGAAATTAACCTGGAAAAATAGCTTCGCAGGGCCAATTCTCATTCACCGGCTCTGACTACTTGGTAATAAGACAAAATATCTCCCCCATTATCATGCTACCGCGAATTCTTACCAATAATAGGTCGACTTTGCCGAGTCCAATGATAAGCTCATTCGTGGCCATACCCTTGGTAAGCAATGAATCAACTCCCCCGGCGGCATGACTGAGTGATGCTAATTGGAGTTGAATGAAGTGTGGCACTCCCAGCTGCCAAGCTGGGTATCTGCGATCACCGACAAGGACACCTTGATCAGTGTTATGGAGAATCATATCACTACACTGATGACTCGGTACAAAGGAAAGATTTATGCCTGGGTAAGTCATGGTGCTCGTAATGAAGCCTCTCAATTTAGCTTTCTCACAATCCCTAGGACGTTGTGAATGAAATTCTCAATGAAGACGGCTCTTTCCGTGAAAGCGTCTTCTATAATGTTATCGGAGAGGACTTCGTACGCATTGCTTTCGAAGCCGCCCGTGCCGCAGACCCCAATGCTAAGCTCTATATCAATGACTACAAGTAAGAAAATGGCTCTAACTGACTGTTCCATAATCCCAAACTTATTATATGCAGCTTAGATACTGCCTCCTATGCCAAGACGACCGGTATGGCCAGCAAAGTCCAAAGCTGGATCGAAGCTGGTGTTCCCATTGATGGAATTGGTAAAACTCCTCGGTTTTAAAAATCATTTCACAGGGTCTAACTTCGGATTATAGGATCGCAAACCCATTTGAGTGCTGGCGGTGGAGCGGCGGTCTCTGGATAAGTGTCACTTAATTTCGACCCTTGAAAAATAAACACTAACTTCCTCAAACAGCTCTCGATACACTAGCTGGTACTGGAGTCTCTGAGATTGCTGTCACTGAGCTTGACATCGCCGGCGCGAGCTCTACTGACTACGTGGATGTAAGATCTGCAGTCATCTCAGTCTAATGCTCACTAACTCACATTCTCTCAGGTTGTCAACGCTTGCCTAAACCAGGAAAAATGTATTGGCATAACAGTTTGGGGTGTTGCCGACCCGGTAAGACAACATCATGCGGAGGTAAAATGAAGATTGAAATGCTAACGTGGAAAATTAGGATTCTTGGCGTGCCAGCTCTACCCCTTTGCTCTTCGATAGCAATTACGAGCCCAAGGACGCGTACAATGCAGTTGCTGATGCTCTCTGAATGGTGCCATGGAGGGTTTGTCTCTACAAATAACTACCCTTCGTAGTACGTCACCAGTAGGGATTTCAAACGACAGTGGCATGTTGCAGGTAGTATTTCGGCATTTTGGATTGCAGATTTGTTGGTAGTGGGTGGATCTGAAGCATTTTTTAGTCAAGTATTTTGAATAGGAACTGCTTTTGACGTTTAATTCCACAATATTCCCATTCTAGCTTTGCTGTGGCCCTATGGTAACCTTGAAGTGGCCAGGCTAAAATGACCTGTCTTTATTCCAAGCTTAACGTAACCGATAATCAATTCAAGGAGCACGAACACATATTACCATTCACCAACTCGAGGATAATCGTCCTCCTTGAGGGGGTTCAGTCAGCGGTGAAGGGCTAATCACCGGAGTGTGGAAAAGGTATCTAATTTGGACACTTTAGAGACTAGGATCTTGGCACTGTTTGGCAGCGGTCTTGGCCCTGTAGGCTGCGCAAATAGATGACCTCGGTGGCTGGTCAATTGACCCCTGTAACCCCAGTGGCGCCAGCCCTGCTTAGGCTTTATTCTGCAATGTTAGACTTAGATTGGACTTGAGATTATCCGGTGGACCTAGAGTGACTCTCCGAAGTATTGAATTTATCTTCAGAAATTATAGTCAATCAATATTCAGGCTGTTGTCCCCGGACATCCCCAGGCATCCCTGAAGCGGTAATATCCCGACTAATATGTTGAAGGTAGTGCCCTCTTGGATCCTTTTCGTGAGATGAACATTACCCCCAGGTTGCAGATATGGCTGAATCTATGCTACCAATTATCGGTGTTTCACTATGAAACATGAAACGACAAGGGTTTTCTAGTCATCTAAGCGACTTAGAAATTTCCAAATTTCTGTTAAGAAACATGTAAATATTAGAAAATATATAAAGATCCAAAGCCTAATTTCGCCTATGGACATCAGGCTTAGCCTGTTAAATTAATTCCACTTGGGGTTACGCATAGGCATCAATTCACACACTATCTCCCGAAGGGAAAAAGCCCGACGGGTGTGGCGATCACGGCTGCAGGAGGCCCCCTTTTCGGCCCCACATTTTTTTTTTGAAACATCTAGAGCCGTTGCGTGTCAATAGTGAAGTCACGAAGAGTGATATTTTTTTGTTATGCGTGTCTGGCCTCTCCATGGACTGAATTTAGCCGATAATTAAGACTGCCGATTGATATAAATATAGTCAGGTATCCATTTCAGGTGCACAGTGGCCTCGACTCTTACATTGCCTTTGAGGACCTCTTCCCCTTCCTCCTTTATCATCAAAATCAACCATCACCATGCAGCTGAAACATGGTATTAGTGATATCGCTCTCCCCGCGATCATGTGCCTCGCAGCTATGCCAGTTGTGATGGCCGATTGCGCACTTCCATCAACCTATACTTGGTCATCCACTGAGGCGCTTGCAAGTCCTAAAGCGGGGTGGACTGCGGTCAAGGACTTCACTACCGTTCCTTATAATGGCCAGCACCTTGTATATGCTTCCACTACCGATACCTCTGGAAACTACGGTTCAATGAACTTTGGGCTATTCACCAATTGGGCTGATATGGCCTCGACAAGTCAAAACGCCATGGACAGCGGGGTCGTCGCTCCCACGATTTTTTACTTTGAGCCCAAGGATATATGGATCCTTGCCTATCAATGGGGCTCAACATCATTTTCCTACAAAACCTCCAGCGACCCAAGCGTGGCCAACGGGTGGTCTTCCGAACAGCCCCTTTTCTCCGGAACAATCTCCGACTCCGACACTGGCTGTATCGACCAAACAGTAATTGGAGATGACACAAACATGTACCTGTTTTTCGCAGGTGACAATGGAAAAATATATCGGTCTAGCATGTCGATCGACAATTTCCCTGGGGACTTTGGCACAGAGGCTGAGGTGATCCTGAGTGACACAACCAACAACTTGTTCGAGGCAGTTCAAGTGTACACTGTTGCAGGACAGAATCAATATCTCATGATTGTGGAGGCCATTGGGACTAATGGTCGCTACTTCCGGTCTTTCACTGCTGACAGTTTGGACGGCACTTGGTCCGAGCAGGCTGCGAGCGAAGACCAGCCTTTCGCCGGAAAAGCGAATAGTGGTGCCACCTGGACAAACGATATTAGTCATGGAGACTTAATCCGCAGTGGTCCTGACCAGACGATGACCATAGATCCTTGCAATTTGCAGTTGCTCTACCAGGGGCATGTCCCGAATACGAGCAGCGACTACAACACACTCAACTGGGTACCAGGTGTTCTGACTCTAAACTAGTGAAGTTGGGGCTCGACCGTCCTACCAGGTTGGTCATGGCGGTGAATTGTTGTAGTGAACTTACAAATTAAACCACCTACTTCTGTTATTTCGAAATTGGCGATGGCCGATTAATCGGCAACGAATTACAATACTCTACCACATTATCTTCGTTTGTCTAGCTGGCCTTACTAGTAGGCTATGGATTAGGCCATTTAAAACATGGGATTGTAGTGTTACTTCTGTAGTATCACAATTTGTTTCAATAGTTTGAATTTGTCTCTGCTGTCAAGTAGTCAGATCATCAGTTGGGAGACTTTGTCTAGCAGACGCAAATTGGCTCGTTGAGGTAACCACAGCAGCTATCTGCACAATCAACCGAGAGTAGCAATTCGGGATTATAGAAGATCGAATTATCGCGACCGTTGGGGTTGTGCATAAAAAAATCCTTTGTAATCAAAACAATCAAATCTAGTATCAATCTTCTTTTCCATGCAGCTCTTTTACTGTAGTCTCCGATACTAATTGTCTACAGAGAACTCGGAAGGCCCGTCAAAAGTGCGACCTTCTGGTCCGCTATTTATACTCGCTAGCCTAGGCTATCTAGTCGACGCTCACAGCGTTGGAGACTGGTGATACGAAAACGACGATGGAGAACCTGGATGTCTCATTATACTTGAGCTCGTCGAATTTTATATACAATGCAATTCTTTTTGGTCTCAAGTCCTTGCGTCTAAAAGGTGTGAGTATCCGTTTAAACAAAAGGTTATCTATGTTGCAAATTGTAACATTCGATGACGGGTATTTTTGGTAGTGGTAGGTATACATCCGAAAGAACTCAGGGGTAGGCATGATAGAGTTTGTTTGGTACAACCAGTTATTGAGAATGGACTTTCCGTAAAAAGAGCTATTCTAGTTTTTTATTGGGGCGCTTTTGTCTTCGATAGACTCGCAATCAGTTGTGCCTTGCAGGAAAAAAAATACGATTGTTTCCATTTTGTGGGCTTCTTAGATCAAGAGAAGTCGATGACAACTATGTGTACCGTTGGATTAAATATCATGGGGGTTTGGGAATAGCAAGCAGCTGAGGGTTCCTAAGTGGATATGCACCCCTGGTCCGGTGCAGGACATCTCATACGATTAAACGGTCACCAATTGTTGCCACTCGGATGACCAGCCCAGGCTTATAGTTCAGTAAACATAGCGGAAATTTTGATTTTCCTAGCAAAATTTCATTAGTGTATATTCTCCAACCCGAGCGCACTTCGCCCAGGGAAAGTCAAAGCGCTTACCCGATCAGTGATGTCTTCAAAAGAATGTGTGAATGCGGCGTCCGCAACAACTTCTCCGTGCTCTACCTTCCTATCACGTCTCTTGTTTTGACTGATGTACCACATCCGCAGAGAGAAAAGCACAATTTCCAGAAGCACAAAGCATCCTAAAACAGTAGCCAGGGCGGGGAAGTAACGCGGAGCATCATTGGAGCGGAATGTCTGTGGCCCGATAGCATTTCCCACGGCCCAGAAGACAAAGTTACAAGCGATTACCACACTTTTTTTTGTCTGTCCGGCCACATTACGGGTCACAATTGATAGGGCGAGACCAGCGCAGCCCCAATAAGCTATCATGATGTAATAAGCGAACAGAAGCCCAATTCTCTTATCATGTGCGAACGGTACGGTCAAAAGAACGATGACTCCAGCAATGGTGGGGACTATGGAGGCCATCATGGTAAGTATCGTTTGTTTAAACCGTTTATCGAGCCAAACAGCACTCAGCATGGAGATTAACTGGACTGCACCGGAGACCATCTGAAGAAGCTGTGTTTGCCAGGTCGTGAACCCGAATGACTTGACAATAATATTGTTGAAAGCACCGAGTCCACCGGAGGGAATCGTGAGCAGTAGCTGGATAAGAATAATAGCGTAAACTATTAACCACTTAGTATTCCTCTCGAGACCTTTGAGAGTAATTGGTATCGCCCACCTTGTGGGTCCTTTATAGCCTCCAACACCTGCTCTTTGCGGAACTTTCGATTCTGCACACCGGTTCGGTTTTTGCGCACACGTTCGATCATGAGCCGTTTGTCGTCTTCAGTAAAACAGTGAGCTCTCATGGGAGAGTCTGGCATCCACCATGCCACAAAGCCTCCCCAGAAAACAGTCACAACACCATAAGCAATGAAAAGTGCTTGCCATGAGCCGACTGGTGAGGTGGATGGGATGAATGAAAAGCAAAACGCTAGCAAGCCGCCTAGGATTTGATTTAGTCCATTCATCATAAACCTGTTGAGAATGATTAGAAGTGCTAAAATAATAGACAATTTTCAATTTTTGTGGAAATATTCAAGTACCAGAATGTCACAGCTGCACCCTGTTCCTCTCGTGTATACCAGATAGACGACAATAACGTAAACGCAGGCTGGCTAACCGCTTCAAACACGCCAAGGAAAGCTCGAAGCGTTATCAAACCCTCGAAGTTCTTCATAGCAGCTTGAAGGGCAAGTGTGACCCCCCATAAGATGACGTTGCCGGCGAGCCACTTGGCGATGGGAACTCGTTGAATGATGTAGTTTTCCTGTGCATAATATCAGCCAGGGGGTGATGTGAGATTAAGATAAGGGAGGGTATGTTACCGGAAATTCGACTACCAATATGATCATGTATAGGATCGTAGTCATCCATGAGTACTATGTCCATTGAATCAATTTCATTGGGCATTTCTCGAGCTGGTAATGGCCGGGAAACTCACCTGCTGGCCGACTAGGTGAGTGTCCTCCTGTATGCCCATGATGGAAGCGTACGACATCGTTCCCTTATCCAAGGTTTGAATCAGATAAGTTACGACCATCACCAGCATGACGCGCTTATCAATAAGTCGCTTAAGGCGTCGATTTGTCGCGTCATCAATTTCCACAATTGTAGTATTCGCATACTCAGCAACCTCTCGGTCGACAAGATCATAATTCATCTGCTGCTTGACTGTGTCCATCTCCATAGCCTCCGGAACATCATCGATGTCCTTACTCATGATGAATTGGGAGTGGGTATATCCGGGTTTTGAGAATGGTGAACTCTGTGCGGGATTCTTTGGTGGTAAAATAAAATTGCGGCCATGACGGTCAATTTATTTGCGCTCTAATCGGCCCAATGTCAGCTATCGCATCTTTCGCTCTTTGTCCGTCGTCGCCTGACTTTAGCCCCACACTAACAAGCATGGAGAGGCGGGGAAGCTTTCTGGCAATCCGGGGTTAGCGCATGCCAAGCTTGGGCGACGCGAGAGCTGGAACTTAAGCCTCTGTTTACCCTGGCAGGTTTTGATTGGATGAAGCGACCCGATTCTAACATGCCGCCGATACTGGGCAAGCCACTAATCCACTGAATTTATCCCATTGGTGACCATTTTGGCGTCCATTCCATCGCGTCGTCCTTTGCACGGAAACCACAATCCGACGGCGAATAACGAAGCGAATGGATTGGCTTATCCCGCGAGAAAAACTCTAGTTTTGGGCTAAGATTTCTAGTTCAAGAGATTATTGGCTTCGGAACATCGTCGAGTGGTTTTCAAACTCTCTCATAAGGAGGGGAAGCAGGCCAAGGAAATGAGCGGTTAAATTTCGGCGAATTTGGGTTGATTTGTGGCGCCCCGACTCATCTTAACTACCGATTTCTGCCTGTTCCCTTCATGATCAAATCCTGAGAGTTCCTGTATCTTGATCTCATAGTCGACAATGTGCTCTGAACAATGCGGGGATCGATCATCCTATCCCATTCGTGCCTCGCAGGCAGTGGGCAAGAGGATCACGCATCTGGACAAAGCTCGGCTGGCACAGCTGTTTTCGCCGGGCCAGTGGGAAAAGGTGAATCTGCTTGCGTAGGTTTCTTGTCCTGCCATGCGCAGAGGAAAGGGTCAAATTTATCTGCTAATCTCATCGACTAGGATGCTGAATGATGGCCTATTCTCAGGACCACCCTATGTGAATCTATTTGTGTGGCATGCACCGCCGGACACTCGGCCAACATTCAACGAAGCGACCAATCCATCTAAGGAATACAAGAGAACAGCGGTGGGGACCGAGTTTGGACCTTCATGGTCAACTCACTGGTTTAAAGTTGTTCTCACCGTCCCTAATGCAATCTGCAGCAACGACCAGGTTGAACTGCACTGGGACTGCAACAACGAAGCGACCGTCTGGTCTGAAGACGGAAATCCCCTTCAGGGTCTGACTGGTCGAGGTGAACGTGTCGAATGGATTATTCCAGACTCCTTCAAAGATGGAGATAGCCATGTCATCTTTATTGAAATGGCATGCAATGGGATGTTCGGAAATGGTCCTGGTCGGCCAATCTTCAAGAATAACCAGGGCGGTGATTCCATACAGCCACCTGACCAGAACAAGCACTTTTTGCTATCGAAAGCGGACATTGTAGCTATCAACTTCGAAGCCAGAATGTTGTATATGGATATCGTTGCGATTCATGATGCTGCTGCCGAATTGCCCGAAGGCACATGGCAGCAGCACAAAGCACTGAGTATTGGAACCAGAATCATGAATACCTTCCGATCTGGTAGGACTGACTCGATTATTCAATGTCGCAAGATTGCCCAGGAGTTCCTGGGATTGAAAACTGGTTGTAGTGAGATATACTCCGCGAATAACGGTGAAGACGCGGATGTTTACGCGGTTGGACACTGCCATATCGATACCTGCTGGCTTTGGCCTTGGGCGGAAACAAGGCGAAAAATTGCGCGCTCGTGGTTGAATCAATGTGATTTGATGGATCGATACCCCGAACTCACGTTTGTCTGCTCACAAGCACAGCAGTTTCAGTGGCTGAAAGAAGATTACCCACATGCCTGGGATCGGGTGCTGGAAAAAGTGCAGTCGGGGCAGTTTCAACCGATCGGGGGATGCTGGGTTGAACATGACACGAACATTCCAAATGGCGAGTCGCTTGTTCGGCAGTTTCTTTATGGACAGCGATTTTTCGAAAGCAACTTCGGGTCTCGTAGCTGCGTTCTTTGGCTTCCGGACTCCTTCGGGTTCTCTTCCCAGCTCCCACAACTGGCGCGACAAGCTGGTATGCGATACTTTCTAACGCAGAAAATATGTTTCAACAACATCAACCAATTCCCTCACACTTCATTCAACTGGGTCGGACTCGATGGAAGCCAGCTGCTGAGCCATATGCCACCGGTTCGAACCTACACCGCAGAAGGCACGGTTGCTGATCTTCAGCGATGTGTCACGAAGCATCTCTCCATGGACCAAGATCATACTTCACTGATGGCGTTTGGTAAAGGCGATGGCGGGGGCGGCCCAACCTGGCAGCATCTGGAGCGACTTCGACGGTGCCGTGGAATTTCTGATACGGTCGGACTGCTCCCCAAGGTTCATGTCGGCAGTTCTGCAGATTCATTCTTCGGCAGATTGGAACAGAAAGCAGCTTCGTTTCCCACGTGGAATGGAGATTTATATTTTGAGCTACATCGCGGCACCTATACCACCCAGTCCAACACCAAGAAAAACAATAGGAAAGCAGAGTTTTTAATGAGGGATATCGAACAGCTTGCAACCATTGCTTCGGTTGCGGATCAGTCCTTCAAGTATCCCAAGCAGGAGATCGATGAGATGTGGCAAGGGATTCTTCTCTGTCAATTCCATGACTGCTTGCCGGGGACTGCGATTCGAATGTGCTACGATGATTCTGATCAGGTACAAAATACGCAACAGATATGTGATGACTGGGCTAACACGAGCCTTTTAGGTTTATAAGAGGACTTTTGAGTCTGGGGCAAAGGTTTTACAATCAATCTACCAAGCGCTAGGCATCGAGAGAGTAGAAGGAAACATAAATGAGCTCAAGGATGTATTTGCTCTCAATACGCTGCTGTGGCCACGTCATGGCATTGTGAATGGTCCTGGATCTACCAACTTATTGGCATCTGGGAATAATTGTCTGTTGGGGGTCAGAGCGTGGCCGGCAGATCTGGAAGAAGATCCTACCGTCACGGTGCGGGAACTGTCACCTGGGGTATTTGAACTTCAAAACCAGTGTCTATCGGTCAAGGTGGAGGGGGGATGCATCACATCATTATATGATCGAAAGGCCGACCGGGAAATTATACCCACGGGCAGCAAGGGGAATCAATTTGTCATATTTGATGACAGGCCAATTTACTGGCAAGCGTGGGACGTTGAGGTATATCACCTGGACACACGAGAAGAGCTCGCAAACGACGCTACGAGTATCTCGGAGGTGACACCTCATCGAGTGAGCCTTACAACGAAGACAAGAATCAGCAATAACAGTTTCATCAAAAGCACTATTACTTTATCCGCAGCCTTGGACGACAGAGAGACTTTTCTCGAATGCACTGCCGAGATCGATTGGCACGAGACGATGAAGTTCCTGAAAGTAGAGTTCCCCGTGGATATTCGGAATACGGAGGCTACTTATGAGACACAATACGGTATAACCAAAAGGCCAACCCACTACAATACGTCATGGGATATGGCGAAATTCGAAGTGTGCTGTCACAAATTCGCCGATCTCTCTGAGCACGGCTATGGTGTTTCAATCCTCAACGATGGAAAATATGGGTTCGCAACTGTCGGAAATATGATGCGCCTATCCTTATTACGATCACCCAAAGCACCAGATGATACGGCCGACATGGGAAAACATATCATTCGATGGGCAATCATGCCTCATCGTGGACAGCTAGGGGCCCAGAGTGTTCGTGCAGCGTTCGATTTCAACAACCCACTCAGACTCGTCAAAATGAAGTCAAACAAAGCTTCAATCCTTAGCAAATATCCAGTTGCCCTCGAGGGTGACACGAGTCTTGTGCTAGATACTATCAAACGTGGAGAGGATGATGAAGACGTCAGCTTTGGCGACTTGTCAGTTCAGAAAGGGCGAAGTGTTATCCTTCGGATCTATGACTCTCTCGGCGGTCGATCAAGAGGCACGGTGGTTACTACTTGGCCAGTCCGCAAAGTCTATCGTACTAATATTTTGGAAGACAATGGGGAGGAGATTTTGTTCAAGAACAGCAGGTTCGCCGTTGACTTGGGACCATTCGAGGTTGGCACATACCGCATTTGCTTGGAGGATTAGTTACATGAAAGGCCCTCCGGTCAAAATTTCAAATTAAAGCTCGTAGTTTGATGAATGCAGCTTTGAGATATAATGAGGCCCGCGAATGGCACCCAGTCTGAGACCTAGGCATCCGTTGCATCCCCTGAATTGGAGATATAGAAATTCAATCCACATACTGAATTTGATATATCTGTCTAGTAATTGAATGTCCTTGTAGAAATACCCCCATGGCCCACAGGGCGGTTCATCCATGCATTCCCCTTGAGGAGGACGCCAACACAGAAAAATCCCGGGTGGTTTGCATTTCGGTTTGCATTTGTAAACTAATGTAGAGCATTCATCACTTTGGCTCGAGAATATATATCGGTAGCATATGAACCATTCGCACCCTCACGCCACTTTTCCTGTTTTTGTATCGATCACCCGTGGACAAAGATGAGGTGTGACAAAGAATTATTTTCGCTAGCGTTCCAACGGATCTCGGGGTCAAGCTCCTCGTGGACGCGATCCTCGGGGTGCGGCCGCTGACTGAGTGGACTACGGTAACCACGGGGCTAGACGGACACGACGCAAGGAGTCAGATACGTGAATAACCAAAGAGGGAACTCCAATCCATAGGGAGGGAAGATTCGCTTGACCGATTTGTAAGGATTAGAGTTAGCGGCCCAGAGTACGTCGGCGAGGCGAGCATACTACTACTCGCTTTTTTGTCGGAATCACTTTCACCAAAAAACCGGGACTATTCCGTCTTGAAAACCGCCAGGAAGTTTCAAATGAGGGATAAGGAATTGGTATGTATTTTGATAAGGTGAGGCCAATATTAACTGATACGACACGGACAGTTTACCGCCAAAAGACACTGTGTCTGAATTTGAGGCTTTAATTCAAATCCAAGATATCTCAGTTTCTCGAATCGGAGTCAATTTGCCTGTGCGCAAATCTATTTCCATGTAGTCGTTAGAAAACATTTGACATGTTTCTTTTGTCTAAATGGTTATGCTACAACACCAGCCTATGTTCTCAAAATATTCTCCACAACCCGAGCATGTTCAAGTAAAATTTCGTCCTTCTGTCGACGTCCAATAAGTTGCACATGGCACGGAGCCCCCTCGACTCGATTCGGCTCATCTGATCAGGTTAGCGAACGAATTTAGTTTATCGGGTGTAGGCTTTTACTTACAGGGCGGATAATAGTTAACATTCCGGACATATTTCGCGTCGGCAGCCACGTCGGCCTTGTTGAAGGGAATAACGCAAGCCGGATACTATGAAAACTTATTAGCAAACCCTTGTTGTGAAATATCATTCCATGGGGCCATACATCCACCAGGTTAGCAAGAACAGTGTACATGGGAATACCATATGTATCGTGCGGGACAGCTGTGCTCTGATACCCGGGTCCAAGTATGCAATCAAGTTTATTGTCAATATAGACGCGACGCATCCGCGTACATATTTCTGCCTTGGACGCATTGAGATCGAAAAACTCGCGAAGAGTCGTCTCACTGCCCTTCCCTTCAAGATCGTAGGTGAAACGAAGGGATGGGATGGCAGGTTCAGCACCATCGGTGATTCGCTTCAATACTGTCTGGTCGGGATCGACTCGGAAGAAATTGAACGATAAATCCGAAGCAGATGCTATAAATGGCACTTGTCCCGAAAGATCCACTACTTGGTGCCCTGCCTTTTTCAGCTTGTTGGCAGCGTCTGTCAATGTACGCTGCATGCTAGGATGCAATGGCTGCCGAGGATCTTCAGGCAGCACTCCAATAACCAAAGGTTTTCCTGTCCGTGTCGGAGGTTCGATCCAAGGGAAGGCAAGTGCGGAATCATCCAGATCCTCAAGAGAGGCATCGAACACTACTCGGAGCAGCATCTCAGCGTCCCGGACCGAATGGCATAAGGGACCTGCAACAGCAGCGATTCCTGTCATTCCAGGCCGACCAGCGCTTTTCCCAGTGGGAGGCACACGACCCACGCTCGGCTTAAAACCGACTGTGCCGCAGCAAAGAGCAGGAATACGAATGGATCCGGCGATATCAGTGCCAATACCCAGAATGGATCCGCGCATGGCGATCAAGGCACCTTCGCCGCCACTGCTTCCACCTGCTGTAAGGTTTGAACGGTAAGGGTTGAGTACGCGACCAAACACATTGTTGTGCGAATCTGCCGTCATCATAGTCTGCGGGATATTGGTCTTCACGTACAGAACGGCCCCCGCGGAAAGAAGAACATCCACAAGAGGGGAATTCTGACTAGCTGGAGGGAGGTCTAAAAACGAAACAAATCCCAGTGTGGAATGAACCCCAGCAACATTGAGCGATTCCTTGATACTGATAGGTACGCCGTGGAGTGGTCCATATGGCTTTCCAGTTGACTGGAGATGATCGTCGAGCTCCTTTGCCCGAGCGAGAGCCTGTGGGAACATTGTTTCCGTCAGGCATGCAGTGAGCTGCTGAGCAATAGCGGCCCGCTTGCAAAACGCAATAGCGACCTCAACGGCGCTTAGTTCCCGAATGGCAAGCTTGTCTCGTAGAGTTGTTGCATCTCGAACCTCGGTAATCTCAATCTCTGACGCATTGAGAATACCACATTTTGCAGGCACATCCAGAACATTGCTATCGCTAGACTCGTCCTGGTTGAGGAACTCAGCTGGCAATCTCCATTCCGGGGGGATCTTAGCAGCCATCGCCGCTCGCTTGGCGGCGGCTTTTTCTTGCCAGGTTGAAGTAGTCATATTTCTTGAAAAAGAGAAAGTTGCTTATGATGGAAACAAAATGCGCTGAGAAAACCCCGAGATTTATAGTCATTTGTTTGGGGTATACTGGTAAGTGCATGTGGGGGTGGATCTCTCTTCACCAATCAGCGATATTTGCGCGCTCTAGAGGGGCTCTCTTGAGTAAATCTGGAAGCCATGCGGTCTTCGGGGCTTGACCGGAGACCGGGCGGCCACTTCCGCCGCTGGGCGTTCATAAAAAGGATCGTGGCCACCAATGATGCGAAGTGCGATTCGCTTTCTTATCTCATCCCAAAAGTACCCAGAAAGAAGACAATTTCGCCATGACTGCTCCTTTGAAAGCCGAGGTTCAAGCTGCCATTGACCAATACATCAATGAGCTGGCACAGCCATTGCGGGAGTTGAATCGGAAGGTCGGCTCTACAATATACTCCGGGTTTTTTTTGTTTCTTTCTCGCTTCTGACGACAGTCACAGATACACGAGACTCCCGAACTGGCGTATGAGGAACATCACGCCCATGACGTGATTTGCGACTTCCTGGCGGCCCAGAATATTCCTGTGAAACGCCATGCCTACGGACTCAGCACTGCCTTTGAGGCCATCGTTGGCGTTTCAGACGGACGATGTGTGAATTTCAATGCCGAATACGATGCCCTGCCTGGAATCGGACATGCATGTGGACACAACCTCATTGCGACCGCAAGTGTTGCCGGTTTCATGGCTCTCGCTTTAATCATTCGCAAGTTTGGTCTTCCTGGCCAAGTACAACTTCTCGGAACCCCCGCCGAGGAGGATGGCGGGGGCAAAGTTGATCTTATCCGCGAAGGTGCTTTCAAGAATGTGGATGTCTCCTTGATGATGTGAGATCCCCGTGCCATTGGTTATATGCGCCTCTCCGCTAACCTGTAATAGGCACCCGACGTCAGAGGAGGAATTTTCCAAAGAAAAGGTACAAGGAATTGGTGGCCGATCGACCATCGCCTGCTACGACATCATTGCATCCTATCATGGAGTCAGTGCCCACGCTGCCGTAAATCCCTGGGAAGGCGTCAATGCGCTTGACGCGCTAGTATCGGCATATAACAACATATCAATGCTCCGGCAACAGATCGGACCTGACGAGAGGATCCACGGTGCCATTATGCAAGCGCCAACAGTGACTAATGCGATCCCCGAGCTCACGCGAACCAAATACACCGTCCGAAGCCGTACCGAGAAGGGAGCGCGTGCATTGGGTGAGCGTGTTCGCAGGTGCTTGGACGCAGGTGCTTTGGCCACCGGATGCAAGGTTGAGTTAGATGAGACGCAAATGTATGCTGATCTGGTTGTTATTCCACCACTGTGCGACGGATTCCAGGAATTCATGAAGGATCTGGGCGTTCACGTGGCGTCTAATGACGATGAGCTCATGCCGGGGTCGACTGACCAAGGGAATGTCTCCCATATTGTTCCGGCTCTTCATGCTCTGATTGGAATTCCAGTCACAGATGGAGCGCACAATCATACTCGGCAATTCACTTCGGCGGCGGGTACAGATGAGGCTCACGAGAGAACTATCACTGCTGGGAAGGGTATGGCGATGACAGGCTGGAAGCTTCTCGTTGACGATGACTTCTGTGGCAAGGTTCGCCAATCGTTTGACGAAATGGTGGAATGAAATGGATTCATTAAGCGATAGCGTTAGGATAAGTGCCATTTATCTTGATTGGGTCAGATAGAACAACTTGGTTCGGGATTACGACATCACCAGTAGCTCCACAATGCCAAGTTAGATTGTTCTGTGGTTCAATTATCACTAACCAGTCACCAGTGGAGATCTTCGAAACGTCCGCGCCTGAAAGAACCGTATAGGGCCCTTTTTAGCATTGTTAAATTTGGGGCACCAATGATACTCAATCGAAGCTCTGTTAACATCAAGTTTATATGGCACTCTCAGACGTAGCCCATTCGTCGTACTATCCGTCTCTCTCCCTATCTGAATTGTAAGGCCACCCCGTACCAGTGGGAGATTAAGAGCCTAAGAAGACACGAACATACTGCCGTAGGTTTGGACATTCTTAAATGGCCTTCTTGCCCCTGCCTCTCCTCAAAAACTCCCGCAGCACATTTTCGCTCATTACAGCTACATTATTGCGATACCCTTGCCAAGCAAGACTGCTATACCAGTTGATACTACCCACTGAAAACACAGCGCCCCCGGCTGCGGTTTCATAATATACCACGTCACTCCGCACTCGTTCGCAATTTGAACCGAGTGTGTTAACCATTGGAAACATCTGCTCTTCATTGAAGAGACCAAAGCTGTCGTCATGCCGAAGACTGCTAGCTAGAACAATTGCGTTGGATGGTGAGCCAAGCTCATAATCAAGACGATCGATTTCATCACCACTAGCGCCGCCACCGAAGCCGTTTTCTCCAAGTAGCTCATCTTGCTGAAGGCTCTTAAAAATCCAGGTATATGCCGGATCTTTCACGTACTGCGGATTCTGCTTATAAGCTACGCCTTTGCCAGTACCGAATGCACACGATCCGATGCCAAAGAGGTAATTCGGAGCGCGTCCGCGACTGCGCCATAAACCGCCTTGGGCTCCGGTAAGGCTATGCATGCGCTCGCCTGCTGGAAATGTGACCGACCGACAGCCTTGATCACCCTTTCTGACTTCGAGACGATGCGGTCTTTCACAGTCAAGGTCGGCTACCCAGTAGAATCCATTCCCACCCAGATACATGAGATTACCACCTGACTTTGCGAAGTCATTGAAAGCGTTGAGCGTTTGCAAGGAGTGATATTCCGGATGGCAGCCGGTAATAAGTGTCGAGTACTGGGAAGTTGCCCGTTGGCCTCCAGAATGTAAACAATGATCGGTAATCACATCGTATGGAATCCCGGACTGCTCCAAAAAGCCAATCATCAAAAGATCCGCACTAAACTCACGAGGTCGGTCCAAAGCCCAGTGGACATATCCTGGTCGAACATTGAGAATGGGTCGACGGGCACTTGAAAATGCACAAGGCGAGCCGTCGATATGAACGTCGTAAGCTGAAAGCCCTAGGTCTGGACGAAGTTCCATATTCTTGTAGTAATCATTTTCACTCCCGATATTAACGCCATCAGGCGTCGCCATTGCCGAGGACCTTGTCTGATCAAACATTCGCTCATTTGCATATGCAAGATACGTGAATGTCGTTAAAACTAGAGCGACCTGGGCTGTAGACCTGGGATTCGGTCGCACGAAGAAAGTTACCAAGTCACAGGATCCGTCCATGCACTTGATTTCGACCGCGTAGGCCCCCGACCGTGCTGTTGTAGGGATGATGAGAGAAAAACTAGTCTTCCATTGCGCATCATCCAGGTCGTCCTCGTGAAAGTGAATTGCACCGTAACCAAATGATGCCTTCGTCCAGTCTGGCTCGGATCCATCCCAATTGTATCCCTTGACGGCCCGGGTTGGTGCATTAATCAGTATCCCGTTGTGCTGATTGCCAGATATATCGACAATCGAGTCGCTCGGAATCTCTTTCGAGAAGTCGTATCGCGCTAATGTGCGGTGGGGTGAGTCTGCCAGAGTAAATGATGGAGAGTCCAGACGGCCATTGAAGTGACATGCTGGTCGAGAACTTGGTCGGTCAAAGGCTTCAAACATTCCTGCGCCAAATAGCAGCGGGTTAGAACCTAGAAGCATTGGCGCAGGCATTGCTTTCGAAATCACCTCAGCCTTGGGTGACTTTTCAACCAATCGATTTACTTGTTTAATGCTTGCAGTGAGAGTATCGTTTGTAATGTTCAGGCGTATCTTGACCCATCGCCAACGATTGACGGTAAATTCGCTTCGAAGGACTTCGATACTGTCTCCCGTACCTACAAAGAATTGCAGTTTCCCGTCTATAAGCGTGACTGCAAACCCCGTTCGAGACAAAATGTCCAGACAAGAAACAAGTACTTGGCAGAATGAAATGCCCTTAGGAAGGTATGGTTGTGCATGGAGAACGACCTCAAAGCCCTTGTCGGCTGGGATTGTCACGCCCTCCCATGAATGCACGATACCATAGGAGCCCGGACATGCAGGTTGGTAGAAACCATCTGCATGATAACCGATCGGGACTTCAGTAATTTCTTCTTTTTCAACAGGCGGGGCACCAGGGTCATCATGCCCTTGAATAAGGCGCACCAAACGATGAGTATAATTTGGGTCGGTGGTAGAAACCTGGAATAAAATTAATGATTGCCAGTCACTTGTATATCGTCTAAGCTTACCTTGATGTCAACTTGATCTCCAGGTGACACGATCCAAGGGTCTGAGTATCCGATTATCTGTGCACTCTTAATGATGCTCGCCATAGTGATTGGTTGCTTGTAACATCAACGGATCCTCCGCTAATGTT
Organism: Penicillium sp. G339; assembly: GCA_027569595.1. Taxonomy (NCBI): domain Eukaryota; kingdom Fungi; phylum Ascomycota; class Eurotiomycetes; order Eurotiales; family Aspergillaceae; genus Penicillium; species Penicillium sp. G339. The sequence continues at coordinate 373,947 of JAPDFJ010000031.1, forward strand.
GGATCTGGAAATGCCGAATATACAAGTCGTTTCTGGGATCCCTAACGAGTTGAAAAGGCTAGGTGTTGACAAAGAGCCTTGTTTTGAACCGCCGCGCGTAGTTGGGAAATTTATGTTTGGAAGGACATCGCACCGCTTCATTTCCTCATATAATATAATTTGCTACTACTCTCATGGCACTTAAAGTCACGAAGCCTGCCCATGTCCCATGTCGCGCATTCACGACTTATCGTATATTACCCAAACAGGAAGGAGAGAAAGTACTGATCCAATATCTTTGTGGCCTCCCAATGATTGATTCGAGCGTCCGATCGTGTATACATGCAGCTTGCCTTGGATTGCTGGGGTTTGAACACGGCCTATATCCGGCACCCGATTGGTAGTGCGCACAGTGCAAGTGCTTAATTTCAAAGCGATCGGGAAACAAACCGTTATCCAGCTTCCGATCGGGTAAATAAAACCTGCGCTTGGGAGAAGCTTTGTTCTGATGGATCAAACCTCGTCTCCGAATTTCAGCCGTCACGTCATATTGGTTGCGACATCAGATCGATGGCTTCGACATGCTTCCACACTGGTGTACGACGTCGGGTTACCACCTTCGAGAGGGGAAGCTTCCATCTCCACCCTTAGTAGTAGTTCGGCAACTCAGCGACTTCCTTGCTCCGCTCACTCCAGAACGGTATTTTACCACATCAATCAAAATTACCGTCTCTCTCACTTACCCAGCCCCCTCCCCATGAAATCACAGCGGACGTTATCCCAGACATATGCGATCGGCAAACTGTGGAACTGCGATACGTCGCCGGATGGAGAATTGGCTATGATAATTAAGGTTTTCTGGGGTAAAGCTATAAGGTGTTCACAGTCTGGTCCTCAATGACAGTACCTTCTTGTCGACATCGAAGCTACTCTCCGTGAGAACTGTCATAGGGTATTTTGGCTCATCTTCGACGTACCTGTTGATTGCCTACGAAGTTGCGGACTATGGCTGGTCAGGATATCGAGACTTTTGCCGTCTCAAACCCCATTGCCAACTCAGAGAAATACTCCGACAAGCCAGTGGCAGAGATGGTGGAAAATGTCATCGGCTTGACGGAGGAAGAGGTACGTGCTGATGCGAATGACCATTACAGCAGTGGCGTTGCTAAAAATTTTGATTTAGAACACGAGGATCAAGAGAAAGACCGATAAAACGATTCTAGCAATACTGTCTTGGATTTATTTCTTGCAAGTGTTCGACAAAGCTGTACTCGGAACTGGCTCAGTCTTCAACTTGCAAGAAGATGCAAATCTCACCGGGAGTCAGTATTCTCTTATCGCATCGATATCTCCCATAGCGCAGCTGGCATGGCAACCATTTTCTGCGTGGTTAATTGTCAAAGTACCCCATCGGATTTTGATGCCATGCCTGGTCCTTGGCTGGGGAACCGCTGAAGCATGTATGGCTGCATGCAATGGATTTCGAGGTTTGCTTGTCGCGCGCTTCTTCCTCGGTCTCTTCGAAGCTGGTTGCATGCCTCTTTTTACGATAATTACCAGCCAATGGTATCTACGCGTTGAACAACCACTTCGTGTTTCTATGTGGTACGCGATGAATGGAACGGCTACAATAGCCGCATCTGCTGTATCCTATGGCCTGGCTCATATTCCTTCTGAGGTTCTCAAACCATGGCAAATGTTCAAATCCCTACATAAAGCCTATGAATCATCTCTAACATTCTGTCAGAATATTCCTCTTCGCCGGATTGATCACTATTCTAAGTGCACCCCTGGCATACTGGAAGTTGGACAACGACATGTCCACGGCCCGCTTCTTAACCGAGGATGAACGGAAACTCGGAATGGAACGTCTACGTGCGAACCCGACCGGAAGCATTACTCATAATTTCAGATGGTCTCATGTTCTTGAGGTTCTCATTGAGCCTAAGTGCTGGCTTTGGATAGGCATGGCACTTTTGCCAAACATGGGCTCATCGATGACAAGTATATTCGGCCCTCTCATTGTGTCCGGATTCGGCTTCGACAAGTTCCAAACATCCTTACTCAATATTCCGTTCGGTGCCGTGCAGACTATTATAATTATAGCCAGTTGTTGGGCCTCCTACAGACTAAAGTTGAAGTCGGCTATTTTGATTGCATTCATGCTGCCTGTTGTCGCTGGGACCGCAATGCTTTATGGATTGAAACATACCACTGCCAACCAACCGGCCTTGCTGGCAGCTTACTATCTACTGGCCTTCCTCTTCGCTGCAAATCCTCTGCTTCTCTCTTGGGTAGTTGGTAACACAGCGGGAGCAGCGAAAACTTCCACCACCCTGTCCCTTTACCAGGCTGGCCTGTCTGCCGGGAATATTGCAGGACCATTCCTCTTCACGGAAGACCAAGCCCCACAATATTTACCAGGAATCAGGGGTGTGTTGGGTTTATTCGTTGCATTGATTGGTTGTGCAATGATACAGGTTTGCAACCTGATTTTATTGAACAAATTGCAACGAAGGAAGAGAATTCGTAATGGGAAGAGCGCAGATATCATCGATCAATCGATGAATACAGATTTGCCGTTGAATTCAAAACTGCAAGAAGACCCGCACACACGGAGTGAGCCAGTACTACACACTGACTGGACGGATCGTCAGAATGATGAATTTGTTTACATATACTGATTACGTATGTCTGTACTCAAGAAAATGCCATTGCAAGATATCTGTGACTTTACTCCACTCACCAAATGATAAGCCAGGCGTAGTTACAATAAGTTAATTATTTAGGTAACGCGGTCAAACTAACGATGTCAAATGGAAAAGGCTTCGCTGAGAATATCCGATTGCGGCTTTTCTTTTTTCTTTTGTGTTGGAATATACATACCACAGTAGGGCTTCGGGGGATACCAATGACAAGCTCATTTGTCTTCTGACCGAGATAATTCATGAATCACCTGATTTTGCAATTGATAGCTACTTCAGATCTCATCATATTTCAATGAATAATAGGGGAAGCCGGTAGTTGAGGAGTGAATTGCCATCACCAATTTGCCTTCATTAAGTGTATAGAGAAAGTAAATGTCAATCTATTCGGGAAGCTGGAAACATCCCATTGCAAACTTCAAATTCCTATGTCACGATATAAATGAAATCGAGGCAGCAATAATAATCTAGCTTCAGCTTCATCTGGAAAAGGAGCCTCATTATAGCTTCAAGCATGGCCTTCCACTTCAAGCGGCCGGTATACTTCTTCCAAATATCTCTCCTCCTCTCTCGTTAGCTCCTTTCCCCGTGCAGAGAGGGCATCATCGATTCTCTCAACACTGCTGAAGCCAACTATCGGACTTGTCACTCGTTTCATCGTCCATGCTAATGTAACTTGAGACATCGTCCATCCTTTACGCTTGGCTATATCTTCCACTCGTTTGACGATTTCCATTGACTCGGGCCTCCCTTCTCCACATTCAGCCGACCTTGCCGTAGTACCTTGTATGCTTATCGGGCGAGCAAGTTGTCCTTCGGCGAGAGGACCCCACTATTTTAAACAGTCAGAACATAAGTAGCGAATAATGGAAGCTATCATAGAGTCTTGGCTTACTGGAATAATTGCAACCCCTGTCGCATTGCAAAATCGATTCATCTCACGTTCCTCTTCTCGGTAAAGGAGATTATAGCGATTCTATTGATTGTCAACACTACTTTCTTCACAGACTTTGATATAATCTGACATACTTGCATAGCAATGAATTTGGTCCAGCCATGCTTTTCGGCACAAAATTGCATCATAGCAAACTGGTATGTCCACATAGACGAAGCTCCGAGGTACCGTACTTTGCCTGATGTAACTAGATCGTGAAGGGCCCGCATTGTCTCCTCTATTGGCGTCTGTGGGTCAAAGCGATGGATCCAAAGTATATCGACGTAGTCTGTTCCTAGTCTTTCTAGAGAGTCGTTGACTGCACTGAACAGAGCAGCTCGCGAAAGACCTTTCTTCGGTTAGCCGACAGCCTAGAGACGTTAACTTGCAATCCTGATCCACTCACCAAATTGATTCACGTAATCCTTAGTTTTCCTCAAATTATCTAGAATTGGATATGCATGGAATTGCTGCTCCCCAACACAACTGTATGCTTTCGTTATGATAACCAACTTTCGCCGTGGGAGGTTATATTTCTTGATCGCTTGTGCAATGACTCTTTCAGAATCACCGTTTGAGTAGACGTTGGCCGTATCCCACTACCGATTCCTAGTTAGGGATTATTCTAAATATCCAAATTTGAGGCCTCACAGTGGTGACACCTCTGTCATAAGCGGCCTTGAGCAATGGTAATGCTCTCTCGGCCCCAATAACCCAATTGGCCCATTCAGGATTCCCGATGCTCATACACCCAACAATTGGGACAGAGACATAGAGGCCACTATTGCCCACTTTCTTGTAGTCGACCTTTGTCGCAGCTAACGACTCTTCAACACCTTCAGGGAGCTGTGTCATTTCAATTGTTGGATTCGAAGATAATTGAGTTTCAGTAGAATTGGAAAACTGTTTGAACTACATTTTGACGATGTTCAGATCTCAAGTCATTTTATAATTCCCCAATTCCATGATGCAATATCACCTTGAATTTCTGCTCTAAACATGAACAACTGCAAATGCAGGACTTCACCGACCAATCGGTCTATCCGACGAGCCGATCGGATATCGCATTTGCAAAATCCTTCTAGTTGATCCACTGAAATGATCTAGTCTTGGCCCTCTTCATACAGCATCCTACGTAGCCGAATTCGGTAAAGATGCGGGGGAATATATAGAATACAGTCCCATACACTGACACATGTAATTTATTCGTGTCGCTTCCAACCCCGCAAACCTTAATCTCCACCTGATGACTAGTGAGTTGAGCTGAATTCGTGTTTCGGTTACTCGATTTGAAATTGACTAAGGAATTTGGGGTTGCCAACTATCAAGAAATTGTATGACGATACGTCTTCTTTTAGAAATCAAGGTCGCCGAAGCGAAGAACGGTTATTTTTGGTGTTAGGTGTAGATACCATGATATATTTTCATAAAACACATGATCCGAGAGAGTTTCATTTCAGTTCGTCCAAAGTATTGTCTTGTGGTCAAGGAGTAGGAAAGAGGGGCAGAGGAGATAGTGTTCTAATCAAAGCTAGTTTTGTACCAATGAATCCGTATCTCTTTATCGGCAGCGACGTCAGTTCGTCAACGTCACTTCTACTTCTATCTAGAAAAACTCCTAGTCAAAATTCGCAAGATATGAATTCGTTTCCACTCAGCCCCGGCGCCAGTCATCGCAGGGTTCAAGCCCGTCGATCGCGAAACGGCTGTCTCACCTGTAAGCGTCGCAAGGTTAGATGCAACGAAAGAAGGCCAAAATGTCATCACTGCCAACGTCTCGATTTTGAATGCATATGGAAGGATGATGGAAGAGACCATCACTCGCCGGTTGGAAACATGGAAATGGACGAGCCTTTTGAGTCGAATACCGAACATTTCGCGAATGCATCTGCCGCTCTCTTCGACTTTCCAAATCCATTATCGGACCTTACATCGGGGTTTTCATTTCTGCACAATATACACTTGCCAGACCTTGATTATTACCCGCCAGGTGAGCATGCACTACATGAAAATGAGCAGCATACTGGCATCAACACCATAAGTCCGTTGTCTGGACGACCACAGTCCCTTGGCGATAAGTCAGAGCCAGTGACCTTTTCGAATTTACAGCTGCCCCCCATTCTAGACCCTGTTGAGCACGGTCCCAAATGCGCATCCGCTCGGGCATTGCTTATCGGTATGGCGACCTCTTCTCCAATGGTCCACCATTCCATTGCGGCATTTGAGGCCATACAGGCAAGCTCCTTCCAGGGGAAAGGGACATTTCAGCGTCATTATGATAAGGCTTTTAATGAGCTGTCTTTACAATTCCAAAAGATTCACAGCAAAGACACGATAGGAAAGAATGCGAATGAACTCAAATATGTTCTTGTGACCATCTTTTTTCTGACATATACAAATGTATGTCGAAAGGTTCCTCCTGGATAGAAATTTCCTTTCTAACTATCAAGGAAGTTCATTACTGGTCGACTTGATCTAGCCTATTCGAATCTCGCTTTAGCACACAACGCCCTTCAATTGTCGGGGAAGGCCGCTCTAGGGCCCTTGGGTCAGTCTACTGCTGCCCCTAGCGGGTCCATTAATCCAGCTAACATCCATCTGGTTACAACGATTAGAACAGAGAATCATATCGTGGATTCGGTTATCCGACGCCCGTGCGGCATCAGCTGGTGGTGAGGGCCTTATCGTTAACGACACATCTGGAATTTATGTTTCGACACCAAGTACCACTTCCCCAAGTACAGATTCCCAGGAAACAGATCCCCCTTCCAGTTCTGGACCAAACGAAGTCATCTATGACATGCTCTGTCAGCCCGGCATATCTTTCTTTCAGGAAGTCCAAACACTCACTGGTCGCATAACGAAGATCGCTCATCATCACCGGTCCCGCGGAAGTGTTGAAGATGAAACAGAAGTCATGGCTATCGCTGCTCTTATCTTGAAAGATCTCTCAATTCTATATGAACGAAGACCACCCCTGATGGACCATGCTGTCTCCGGCAATATCGGAGGTGACGCCCTTGCAGAACCTCTCGCCGCAGCTATTGTTCGCTCGTTCCAAATATACCTTGCAAATTTCTACGCCTGCTACATTCATTTACACCGAGTGGCACATCGACATCTTCCTCGCTCGCAGGCCGTGACTACTGCAATTCTGAAGATCAAGGAAATGATGCACTTCATGGTCAGCCATAACGAATCAATCCCGGTCAATATGCTTTGGCCATTGTTTCAGTGGGGCAGTGAAGAGGACGACGAAGATGAATGTAGATGGATTCTTGGGACGATTCGTAGTCTCAAGCATGTCGTGACGAATGCAAATATGACGGCTGATGTTCTACAAGAGATTCAAAAAAGACAACGGGAAGCAGGCACACGAGCAGATATACATTCTGTGTGCCTCGAGATGTTCAATGTCACCTTTGCAATTGTCTGAATCTTGACCTGGACTTCAAGTTCTCAATTAAATTTCGAATTAATATTCATTTATAGCTAGTCATCGGCAAGCTCACACAGCATACAGGGTGTGTTGCTTCAGACCTTTGTGCTCAGATGCTCCTCAACTGATATGAGCGGTGCGACCAACTTCACTACTCGTGCTCTTTTCTCAGAATCGCCAAATTGCGGAAATGGCCGGCGGCAGTGTGCACTTGTTTCCGGATATCCACGTTCCTTAACAACAATCCATTTCATACCGTTCACATCTGACGTCGCAATTCCCCATTCTGGCTTCACCAACTTATTCTGCAGTTCTATCGCGGCCGAGATCTTTCCTTTGTTGAACAGATTGTAAATTTCAATCATGACCTGAAGAGTTAGTCGGTAAAGGAACCTAGGGTAGCGAAGGTAGATTGTCTTACCTTGGGAAACAGGTTAGCCACTCCTGAGATACAACCTCCACTTCCCGCCGACAACGCAGGGACAAGCCAGTCACTTTGTCCCGATACAGACGTAAATTCATCAGGAGAGAATTGTGAGGCGGCTCTTGTGGCCTTTCCGACTCCTCCGCATGTCAATTTGACAGCGCAGATATTCGGGTGGGCACCAAGCGTTTCCAGCATCTCTGCATTGACATCCAATCCAGATACAATACCTGGGAAATTGTAGATCACGATTGGAATAGGCGAGCGATCCGCCACTTCTCTGAAAAAGTCGACAATGGCCTCGTTGGTCATGGCCCAGTGGAAAACTCCAGGTACCAGAACCAAGGCGTAATTTGCGCCATTTTCGTACCCGGTGGTGATTTGGTCGATAATCTCTCTGGTACAACCTGCCAAACACCCGACGGTGATGGGAAAGTCGGTTTTCCCATGAGCGTCGGCGATTTCCCGGGCTTTCCTGACCAACTGGCCCTTCTCGTTCAAACTCAAGGTGGCTGATTCTCCACTCGAGCCAGCGATCACGACTGGTATTCTTATCAGCGATCGTGGCCAGACAGAACAAATATAGGAAACATACCGCCATGAAGACCGGACAATATCATGAATTTCAGGTGTTTCTCTTGGGTTACCCAGTCAATTTCTTGTTGCTGGTCATCTTGGAAGAAAGTCAAGGATGGGCCATGGATGCCCGGTGGAAATGACTTCATTGCAGAACGACCGGTGGAACCCATGATTTCACAAATTTCTTGCACCGTATGATATAACTTCAATTTTGAGCAGATTTAACCTCCCATAAGTACTGCTCAACCAAATTTATGTCTCAAAATGTGTCGATTCGGGTGTCGTCGATCAGCTTTTGTTGTTTACGCGATCGGATGTACGATGCGGTCGGCTCGGATATTTTGAAAGCGATCGCAAATGGGTTCGCAAAGTCCATCATACCGTCGCATCGTCGAGTAAATCAATTTCACGGAAGGGGAATTAGTTATGACTTTTTAAGGCTTGCTTCGCAAACTCACATGTCCTCGAGGTCCTTCAAGTTGTTGAATGTTCAGTTCGACCTAACCATGCAGCGGTACTCGACGACTGACGGGATCATATATTTGCACGCGACAACATCCATTTCAGGTTCACAACAACAGCATTCACCTTTTCAAGTCTTTTCCTACGAAAGGGCCGAGAATCTAATATTTTAAAGGCAAAAATTCATTAACATCATGCGTCTGAACACTATTTTTGCGTCCATTCGATGCTGTCCTCTTGGCTTCAAAGTGACACTGGCATTCCTAGCATTGCAGACCGCCAGTCCAGCCTCAGCAGCACCTTTTACCACAGAAAACCCGGCCAGAGATGCCAGTCAGCAAACATTAGCATCAAAAGGGCAAGGATCCTTCCCTTATTACCGCATTGTGGCACTCGCGAATGTAGGAAACGGTGTCCTCCTGGCATCCTATGACGGGCGACCAGATGGGGGCGATGCTCCATCACCAAATTCCATTCTTCAACGCCGAAGTACAGATAGCGGGGATAGTTGGGGTGAGCCAACCTATATTGCGAAGGGTCAAGCCGGTAACACTAGTGCTGGGCTACAGCAATATGGTTTCAGTGATCCAAGCTATGTTATCGACAGCAATACCGGCAGTGTTTTTAATTTTCATGTTTTCTCCAAGAACCAGGGGTTTGCCGGTAGTGTTCTAGGAAATAGCGATACAGATCTCGAAGTTCTCAGTGCTGAAGTATCTGCATCAAATGATGGGGGGATCAGCTGGTCTACTGATCCGAGTCATCGGCCAAATCTGCCACCTGTGGCGTCCGATGAGGTCGGCAAGTTGCCCCTCATTACCAGTGCGGTGAAGCTTCTAGGGACTACTGTTGATGGAAAGGAGAACGTGGGTGGTGTGTTGGGTGGTTTCGCGACTTCTGGGGAAGGGATTCAGCTCAAATATGGAACCCATGCCGGGCGTCTCGTCCAACAATTTGTGGGCAAGATTGTTCAATCTGATGGGTCTACCTCGACGCAAGCTTACAGCGTGTACAGCGATGACGGGGGTATAACCTGGAATATGGGAAAGCCCCAAGGAACAGGAATGGATGAGAACAAGGTAGTTGAATTGTCGGATGGTAGTTTGATGCTTAACTCTCGACCCGGCGATAAGAGTGGTTATCGAAAGGTGGCAATATCGACAGACGGCGGCGAGACGTATTCGGCACCGACCAGCGACACACAACTTCCAGACCCAGGTTGCAATGGGGCCATCATACGGATGTATCCTGATGTCGCCGAGGGATCGGCGTCGGCGAAGATCCTTCTTTTTACGAATGCGAACAGCTTGAATAGCCGGGAAAATGGCACAGTACGGTACTCTTGCGATGACGGAAAGAAATGGTCCGGGGGGCGCGTATTCCAGTCGGGATCTACAGGCTATTCTACCATCACTGCACTCGGGAATGACAGCTTCGGAATCCTATATGAGGGCCCTGGGAATGATCTCATTTTTCTCAAAGTGACGAAGGACTGGATCGGTGTTTCCTGTTAAGCATGGTGTGTTTCCATCCATCGGTAAACAATCCAAGCCTTTACGTGGGAATATCTCACGATACGCGGAGTTTTTTGTCGACAAAATGACTCGTCTCTCAAGTCGGCACGAATAGATTGAATGCTGATTTATCATGACATCGGGATAGCCGATATCAACTGACGAAAACTTATATAATGTGAATGTTGTAATATTACAATTGAAAGGAAACCCTAAAGTAAAACTGACCGTTGTATCCTCCCCGCGTCTCAAACTCCGTATATGCACCTATATACACCGGATTTTGTCCGCCGGGGGGGGGGGGGGGGGGGGGGGGTTTGGGGGGGGGGGGGGCGCCGGCGCGGGGGGGGGGGGAGGCGGGGGGGGGGGGGGGGGAAATGGCACACGCGCCCAGTCACAGTTAACCAAGCATATTTGGGCGGTTTGTGTTGGAGGGTGTTTATGTGTCAGGGGGGGTGGGGCGGTGTTGGGGCGGGTGTCACAGAGGGATTG